>JASFXZ010000029.1:2458216-3058216 GCA_032209605.1 Mactromeris polynyma
ACATTAGCTCAATCAGCGAGGGGCGAATCTAACTGCGCGGCAAAATATGAAATCGGGCTTATGTTATCCCCGGGGGTAATATGATATGGATTTCAGATTACCGAGGGTGACTTGAGAAGGAGGGGTAGTAGCTTAAACTATTTACACCAGCGCTGCAATACTGATATTAGCCTATACTTCATTTTAAATACAAAGTTGCCATAGTTAAAAAGGCTATGAGCGCTGTAATGTTGTAAATAAAGTTCATATATGGCACTTCACAGTAAGGAAATTTAACCATTGTTATTGTTTGTTGGTATCTCTGACCGAAATTCAGAATTTTCGGTCGCAACATGGCCAACTTTCCAGCGCACTTGTCAGGCATATCGATCGATGAAATTATCTCCTTTATTAACGATTAAAATAAAATGAATTATCAGTACTATTGAAATATACAGTCGGACCTCGTTCATTCGAATTCATCGGGTCCGAAATTTTATTTCGAAAAATGCATGATTTCGAACAACCCATATCAATTAGACGTGCCTAAGATACATCGTGCCCTGATATTTATTTCGGATTATACCAATTTTTCGGATAAAAGGTTGTCGAATAAACGAGGTTTGACTGTATTAATATTTGACAGAGATATCAACCCTTAACCAGGTGTGGAGTTTGAAAAAATAAAAATACATGTATACTCGTATATATAATAACAATGCATTTACTAAATTGTGATAGCACATGTCCTAAAGAAGCGACATAACCACTTCCGACACTCATTTTTTATCTTTTAGTTACCATTACAATAACACCAACTACGCAAACCAATGACGATGAATACGACTCTACACGTGGTGTAGGTATAATAGTGGGTGCCATAGTGGCCGTGATGTTTTTATTGGTCATTCTATTTTATTCATGCCGTCTATTCATGAGACACGAAGCGGAAATGCAGCAAGAAAGAGGTTTGAAAAGTTTCATGTTTAAGTTGTAAATCCTCGAAACCGCTCTGTCGATGTAAAGGAAATAAATAATTGTATGCTTGTAACAATCTCTTTCCTACATATTCAAATAAAGGCAGACATTAAGCGTAAGCAGTAAAAAGTCGCGATTTTCAAAAAGACGCACAGGTCACTGATATTTGACATTTTTCCGACAATGGTACACTATTTATGGACTAGTCTGTCTTTCTATGTATGATATACATTTCACTTGTAGTTTGTTTATAAAGATGCTTCCATGTGTATCCAATACATGTATATCATACCCATGTTAATTTTAAATCGATTATTTGAACACTGTTTGAAATACATGTACTAGTACTTTGTATAGCCTTTCGCGTTAATCTCTTCCACAGTAGATTGTAACAAGTTTTTATACTCAACTCAACTCAAGTTTATTGGCATATCGACAATAAGCATTGTCATTGGCCTAAACAATACAATATATACAACAGCACATGCAAAACATGGCTACAATATTCTCAAAGAGAATACATACATATATATACACAATTATTAGTGCAATTCAATTATATTACATTTACAATTTAACTACTTTCATCGTACGTACATACATACATATACAATTTTAATTACATTAAAATATCATTGTGCAGACAGATAGAATATGTAAAAATAATTCATACATACAGTACATCAAATTTCTCCGTTGTTTCTAGTGTTAAATGCGTTTTTTATAAATTTTGCTAAAGTCAATTGAACTTTTTTAGATTTAGAATTCAATAAATTAACAAATTTGTTTACCGTTGGAAAGTTTCCACAATGTTTTAGAAAATGGATCGTATATTTTGGTACTTAGGAAAGTCATAAGACAGTAATATATTTACAGTGTTATATACTCTAACGCGGCCGTGGTCCAGTGGTTAGTGCGCTGGACTTGTAACCCGGCGATCCGGGTTCGATTACCGCTCGCGGCAGGTCATACCCTACCTTGAAAATTTGATAAAAATGTCGATTTTCCTCCTCATGTGGAGAAGTTGCCGGCTCCTTGTGGAAGGGTAAGTTAGTACTGGTTAGATTTCAGTCCAGGAAAAACTGGTTAGATGAACCGGCCGCCGTATATAACTGAAATATCGTTGAGAAACGGCGTTAAACCCGATGAAACAAAACTAAAGAGTGAGGGGTGTGACATACACGTTTAGGATGGTTTTAAACAATCACCTGTGTCTTCCTCCTTTGTTGCAATGGTTTGTCATTATCAGGTTGATGCGCGGTTCATTCTGACCAGACGATTATTTAAAACCAGAATGTAGAGCTAAATATAGTTGCTCCATATATCAATTTTATGTAAATCATCAAAATAATTTTCTTTACATTAACTTTGTACAGCTAGAATAAACGAGGGCGAACAGTGCTCTCCGTCGTCTCCACCTCTCACAGCAGACCAGCAGACATACACAGACGAAGCCCCGCCTTATTCTGTCGTTATGCAGCACCAAGAACTATATTCAGTTGAAGAAGACAACAACTTACAATTAAACGACCCTGTGTATCAGGTAGCAACGTCAACTGCTGCAACCCAATGCCTATTCCTGAAAACCATCCTTCATACCATGATCAGCCAGGAACCAATCATACATCAGATGAACAAGCCGGGAACCATATTACTCCTACTGGTAACAATCTGATTCTATCATATATTAGTTTACTCCATTGGATCATTTATTTTAATGACACTCGCCTTCTGAAACAATAGCAATGTTTTGTTCATTTTCATTATCATATAGAGCATTTACTTCGCTTGCGACTTGTTTGTATCAGATACTATTTTAAAACGTATTGGTACATTTGTCGAATTAGTCACAATCAAGCATAAAGCAACTATAAACGTGTATTTTACTTGGATACTTAATTACATGTAGTTGATTGTTTTAAATGTGTCCAGATGACAATTAAAAATGCATTACACTTTAATATACAAAGGACAATTTACCGTAGTTTAGAATGTTGTTAGCCTTTAAATTCTTTCGAAATTTGGATCCAGACGGAGGTGTAGAGGGACAAAAGATTCAGACGACGATCCAGATTTCACAAAACATCTCAATTGATATTTTTCTCAAAGTCCAATTTTCAAGGGCTTATATTTTGAGGCAAGATCAGAGTAGCTAGTATGGCATAGCTTCACCATTAGCAATGTCGAGACTGTTCGTGGATTTATTTAGATTTTTTGTGAATGCGGGACCCGGTCGTTTTGTTACGTGATTATCTGTGTTCCCAGAAGGTTTACATGAAATCTATTCACGAAACATCTAAATGTCCTTATTTTCATTTCCTTAGTAAAATATAAGGAAATCCTTAACCTTAAAATGTTCATCAGTGCCATTTAAGGATTTCCTTAACCTTAAAATGTTCATCAGTGCCATTTAAGGATTTCCTTAACCTTAAAATGTTCATCAGTGCCATTTAAGGATTTCCTTAACCTTAAAATGTTCATCAGTGCCATTTAAGGATTTCCTTAACCTTAAAATGTTCATCAGTGCCATTTAAGGATTTCCTTAGCAAAGGAAAGTCCTAATTTTAAGGAAAATATCAATTCTAATGGACCCTGACTCACATTTTATGGGAAAAATGCCATATACAAGGAAAATCATAAGACAAGACGTTTAGTGAATACCACTTAAGTATTTTCTAAATGTTTAAGGAAAATCTTGTGGATATTAACGGAAATATTACTTTTTAAGAAAATCTTAACCTTAAGATGTTTCGTGAATACCATCCCTGTCTCTGCTTTTCTTGCGACATTTATCACTGATATATACTTATTGATGTCTATTGTCTTTAAATAAAACGCAATCATTTGTGCGAGTAGGTATTCTTTCAACGTTGAGAAGTGTAGCCTACACATCGGTTGACAAGATATTCAGGCATTTTAGCACCAATCATGAACGCGTTTCTATCAGGGGAACTGCAAGCCAGAATAGCTTTTTCTATTAATGGGAGAAAATTTCATAAAAAGTAGAAAAAAACAAAACATTTATAACCAAACACATACCTGCAGTTATATAAAATATCCATGTATTTTATTTTAGCTCCATCCCTAGACTACCCCGACGATCCGCCACCACCTTATCCAGGAGACTGAAAACTCTTCAAAGGCGTTATATATCCTTAAAATGTTGTCACCAAAGAACAGAATATCAACGCTTGTAGTGTCATTGAATACGTCGAGGAAGTATAGGATGTGTATGATAACGTGAGACCAAGTTCCCATTTTCTATTACATAAACAGTCAAATTGATGATATTCGATGCCTGGTGTCATACGTACACCGCAGTGATAACCACCGCAAAAGGTGGCATTATAAATGATACGCACATCTCGATGTTTCTAGTAAACTACAGTGAGAAATAAAAAGAATACTCCTTAGACAATACTTTCAAAAGGAGTAAAAAAAGTTAATCTTGTTCAAACATAACTCACAAAAACTGTTATAATAAACTGCGTATATGCAATGCTTGCTTGCAAGCCTTTCCAACTGGCAATCAAATGATTTATAACAAGGTTCGTTTAAAATCAAGAAACGTTAAAACAGTGAGAGTACTCACCAACACGCAATCGTTTCAAAGTGAAGCCGGTAAACTAAGACCTGTCTTATCGATGGTCCAGTTTAAATTAGTCATGCATGCACGCTTTGAAAGTAAAATTGCTCGTAAGTGAATCAGTCTTTCTTTCTATCTCCGAGTGAGACTGTGCAATGTTTCTACAATCTCTGGTTGACAAGTCTTTACAGAACACAAGAAACTGCGTCTGCCCCAGTCTTGCTGAGCTTTCAGCGCTTTGATATTGATAGCCGTAGAGCGTGTTTTGCCTCCAAATGCTTATAAATGTATTAACAGAACATTTCGAGAAAGTAAATGTTGTGCGATGCATAAATCGGATAGAAATGATGTCTGATATGCAATTCTGAAATGCTGGGATGTAAATAAAGGATGTGCTCCATATAAATGTGGTGAACCAAATTATAATAAAAAGTCCTGCTTTGATTAACTGTTACTGTTAATGTTGGTCTACAAGTTAGTGTAGTTTGTCTCAATTGTAATCGTACTTATTACATAAGTAGACATTAAATAGTTATGATTGATAATAATCTGCGCTGCGTGGAATCATATGTAACGCAAATTTTCAAAACTGTTTTAAACCAAACAAACAAAATATCTTTATCGTCGGAATAGAAAACATGGAGAAAGTTAATTTATGTCTATTTAGGAAACGTCTTCATTGAAAAGACACGGTTAAAATATACGGGGTAGTCGCTCATTTTGACCACGGACCTGGTTTATATTGGTCCGTGGTTTGACACACAATGCATACGAATGATAAGTTTGAGCAAAACCTAAATGTGCAAAATGATCGTCACCACACCTCAAAACTTTCTGTGACCATATAACATTGACAAAATACTTTCAGTTCCACATATGCTATTTAACAATAACAGTCATAATAACATAGAAGAGTAAGCAAACTCATACAGACAGACGACGCGTGTAGTTTTAAGGTAAGTTTCTAAACGGTGATGTTGTCGCATTTTTCAGAACATCTGGCATTTATATACTACTCAAAATTTGTTAGGGATTCCATTTTTCAAAATAAGTCCACAGAAATGTGTTATCCTTTGTATTGTATCTGCAGAAAATTGAATTCAACAGTAATGTTTAAGCTAAATTACACAAATTCCTACAGAAAGTCGACTTTTGTACTTTTGTGATAATTTTGATTTTGCAACATTGAATTCATTTTCAATAGATGACATATCAACACTGCACTTATATTTTTGTAAACGTGTCTATCTCTGTAAAACTTAAGGAGAACGACGTCCTTTTTTTTCAAAATAAGTCCACAGAAAGTTACATTCTATACTTTATCATCAGCAAATTAAATCAGCTATAATGTCGAAAAAAATAACATAAACTCCAACAGAAAGTCGACGTTTGTGATAATTTTGTTATTGCAACTTTGAATTGGTATTCCACATCTACATTTTATTTCATTTTTAACTACATGTATAATTTTTTTTTATGTTTTCATTATGTTACGACTGCCGGTCATTCAATTACGCAATACTCCAGAAACCCCTAGACATGTAAGGGGAGATCACTGCGTAGTGATCACTTCAGATTGCAACAAATTTGCATACTAAAGTAGCCCCGACCATCTTTTTTAAAGATATTGCTTGTTATGCTTATCATGTTGAGATAAACCCATAAATGTATAACTTTACTACAGGAAAAATAAAATTTGCGGAGATATATACCTATCAAAAGTATCAAAACTGTGTATAAGCAACAACAAAGCTTAACATACTGATATAGTTATTCTCCTGTAGTTATAACATAGAAGTGTTTAAGAATTTCTGCCATGTTGCATGATTTACTAGCAGGTAGCAGTGACACATACTGAAAGGTAGACAATCTAAAGGGTTTGCCAGAATTATATTCACGAACAAAAATACTTTTTTCCACTCAAAAACACAGGACATCAGTAATTCACTCACAAATGCTTAAATATGTTCACACTTTTGTTTCAGTTTTGAAAACTCCATCTGACAGATTTTAAAATACATCTTTAACAGCATTTTTAACTAAGTCACTCCAGGATAGTCATTGCTGTACTTCAATATGAATCTATTGATCAAACCGCCATTGGTCAAACCGAACCCACTGTCTATCCCAACTCACCAGTCAAACATAAACCACTGCTCAAACCGAACCCACTGGTCTATCCTACCCCACTGGTCAAACCGAACCCACTTGTATATCCTAACCCACTGGTCAAACCTAAGCCACAAGTCAAACCTAAGCCACTAGTCGAACCTAAGCCACTGGTCAAACCGTACACACTGGTCTATCCTAACCACTGGTAAATCCAAACCCACTAGTCAAACTGAACCCAATGGTCAAACTGAACACACTGGTCAAACCGAACCCAATGGTCAAACCGAATCCACTGGTCTATCCTAACCCACTGGTCTATCCTAATCCACTGGTCAAACCGAACCCACTGGTCAAACCGAACCCACTGGTCTATCCTAACCCACTGATCAAACCGAACCCACTGGTCTATCCTAGCCCACTAGTTCCTCCTAACCTACTGGTCTGTCCTAACCCACTGGTCTGTCCTAACCCACTGGTCTGTTCTAACCCACTGGTCTGGTCTAACCCACTGGTCTATCCTAACCCACTCGTCCCTCCTAAGCCCTTGGCCCCTCCTAACCCACTGGTCTGTCCTAACCCACTGGTCTGTTCTAACACACTGGTCAAACAGAACCCGCTGGTCTATCCTTACCCACTCGTCCCTCCTAAGCCCTTGGTCCCTCCTATCCCACTGGTCTGTCCTAACCCACTGGTCTGTTCTAACACACTGGTCATACCGAACCCTGACCCTCTGTGCGACCCGGTGTCCGTCCGTGGAGGGCTGTGTCTCCCTGACCATCTGTGACCCGGTGTCTGTCCGTGTCTGTCCGTGGAGGACTGTGTCTCCCTAACCCTCTGTGCGACCGACCCGGTGTCTGTCCGGGGATGGCTGTATCTCCCTGACCATCTGTGTGACCCGGTGTCAGTCCGTGGAGGGCTGTGTCACCCTGACAATCTGTGTGATCCGGTGTCTGTCCGTGGAAGACTGTGTCTCCCTAACCATCTGTGCGACCGACCCGGTGTCAGTCCGTGGATGGCTGTATCTCCCTGACCATCCGTGTGACCCGGTGTCTGTCCGTGGAGGGCTGTGTCTCCCTGACAATCTGTGTGATCCGGTGAATGTCCGGGGAGGGCTGTGTTTCACTGACCATCTGTGTGACCGGGTGTCTGTCCGTGGAGGGCTGTGTCTCCCTGACCATCTGTGTGACCCGGTGTCTGTCCGTGGAGGGCTGTGTCTCACTGATCATCTGTGCAACCCGGTGTCTGTCCGGGGAGGGGGGGGTTGTGTCTCCCTGACCATCTGTGTGCCCGGTGTCTGTCCGTGGAGGGCTGTGTCCCCCTGACCATCTTTGTGACCCGGTGTCTGTCCGTGGAGGGCTGTGTCTCTCTGACCATCAGTGCGAGACGGTGTCTGTCCGTGGCGGGCTGTGTCTCCCTGACCATCAGTGCGAGACGGTGTCTGTCAGTGGAGGGCTGTGTCTCTCTGACCATCAGTGCGAGACGGTGTCTGTCCGTGGAGGGCTGTGTCTCTCTGACCACCAGTGTGACCCGGTGTCTGTCCGTGGAGGGCTGTGTCTCTCTGACCATCAGTGTGACCCGGTGTCTGTCCGTGGAGGGCTGTGTCTCTCTGACCATCTGTGTGACCCGGTGTCTGTCCGTGGAGGGCTATGTCTCTCTGACCATCAGTGTGACCCGGTGTCTGTCCGTGGAGGGCTGTGTCTCTCTGACCATCTGTGGGAGCCGGTGTCTGTCCGAGGAGGGCTGTGTCTCTCTGACCATCTGTGGGAGCCGGTGTCTGTCCGAGGAGGGCTGTGTCTCTCTGACCATCAGTGTGACCCGGTGTCTGTCCGTGGAGGGCTGTGTCTCTCTGACCATCTGTGTGACCCGGTGTCTGTCCGTGGAGGGCTGTGTCTCTCTGACCATCAGTGTGACCCGTTGTCTGTCCGTGGAGGGCTGTGTCTCTCTGACCATCTGTGTGACCCGGTGTCTGTCCGTGGAGGGCTGTGTCTCTCTGACCATCAGTGTGACCCGGTGTCTGTCCGTGGAGGGCTGTGTCTCTCTGACCATCAGTGCGAGACGGTGTCTGTCCGTGGAGGGCTGTGTCTCTCTGACCATCAGTGTGACCCGGTGTCTGTCCGTGGAGGGCTGTGTCTCCCTGACCATCAGTGTGACCCGGTGTCTGTCCGTGGAGGGCTGTGTCTCTCTGACCATCTGTGTGACCCGGTGTCTGTCCGTGGAGGGCTGTGTCTCTCTGACCATCAGTGCGAGACGGTGTCTGTCAGTGGAGGGCTGTGTCTCTCTGACCATCAGTGCGAGACGGTGTCTGTCAGTGGAGGGCTGTGTCTCCCTGACCATCAGTGTGACCCGGTGTCTGTCCGTGGAGGGCTGTGTCTCTCTGACCATCAGTGTGACCCGGTGTCTGTCAGTGGAGGGCTGTGTCTCTCTGACCATCAGTGTGACCCGGTGTCTGTCAGTGGAGGGCTGTGTCTCTCTGACCATCTGTGTGACCCGGTGTCAGTCCGTGGAGGGCTGTGTCTCTCTGACCATCAGTGCGAGACGGTGTCTGTCCGTTGAGGGCTGTGTCTCCCTGACCATCAGTGCGAGACGGTGTCTGTCAGTGGAGGGCTGTGTCTCTCTGACCATCAGTGCGAGACGGTGTCTGTCCGTGGAGGGCTGTGTCTCTCTGACCATCAGTGTGACCCGGTGTCTGTCCGTGGAGGGCTGTGTCTCTCTGACCGTCTGTGGGAGCCGGTGTCTGTCAGTGGAGGGCTGTGTCTCTCTGGCCATCTGTGGGAGCCGGTGTCTGTCAGTGGAGGGCTGTGTCTCCCTGACCATCTGTGGGAGCCGGTGTCTGTCCGTGGAGGACTGTGTCTCCCTGACCATCTGTGGGAGCCGGTGTCTGTCCGTGGAGGGCTGTGTCTCTCTGGCCATCTGTGGGAGCCGGTGTCTGTCCGTGGAGGGCTGTGTCTCTCTGACCATCTGTGGGAGCCGGTGTCTGTCAGTGGAGGGCTGTGTCTCCCTGACCATCTGTGGGAGCCGGTGTCTGTCCGTGGAGGGCTGTGTCTCCCTGACCATCTGTGGGAGTCGGTGTCTGTCCGTGGAGGGTTGTGTCTCCCTGACCATCTGTGGGAGCCGGTGTCTGTCCGTGGAGGGCTGTGTCTCTCTGACCATCTGTGGGAGCCGGTGTCTGTCCGTGGAGGGCTGTGTCTCTCTGACCATCTGTGGGAGACGGTGTCTGTCCGTGGAGGGCTGTGTCTCTCTGACCATCAGTGTGACCCGGTGTCTGTCCGTGGAGGGCTGTGTCTCTCTGACCATCAGTGTGACCCGGTGTCTGTCCGTGGAGGGCAGTGTCTCCCTGACCATCAGTGTGACCCGGTGTCTGTCAGTGGAGGGCTGTGTCTCCCTGACCATCTGTGTGACCCGGTGTATGTCCGTGGAGGGCTGTGTCTCTCTGACCATCTGTGTGACCCGGTGTCTGTCAGAGGAGGGCTGTGTCTCTCTGACCATCTGTGTGACCCGGTGTCTGTCAGTGGAGGGCTGTGTCTCTCTGACCATCAGTGTGACCCGGTGTCTGTCCGTGGAGGGCTGTGTCTCTCTGACCATCTGTGGGAGCCGGTGTCTGTCCGTGGAGGGTTGTGTCTCTCTGACCATCTGTGTGACCCGGTGTCTGTCAGTGGAGGGCTGTGTCTCTCTGACCATCTGTGTGACCCGGTGTCTGTTCGTGGAGGGCTGTGTCTCTCTGACCATCTGTGGGAGTCGGTGTCTGTCCGTGGATGGCTGTGTCTCTCTGACCATCACTGCGAGCCGGTGTGTGTGTGCGTGGGTGGGTGGGTGGTGATTCGTGCGTGCGTTCGTGCGTTCGTGCGTGCATGCGTGCGTGCGTTCGTGTGTGCATGCGTGCGTGCGTGGGTGCGTGCGTGCGAGTGGGTGTGTGTGTATGTGGGTATGTGTGCGTGTGCGTGTGTGAATTCTTATTTGTTTGTGCGTGTTTATATTGTTAATAGAAGGCCATATTGAAAAAATACTTTAATATTTAAGTGGTAACACGAATCTAATCTAGCTGACTACAAATTCTCGAATTTCACTTAAGATTCGTGTTACCATTTATTTATAAATGCAAGTTTGGCTTCTAGATGTAAGTGGTAACACGAATCTTAAGTGAAATTCGCGAATTTGAGTTATTAAGTAACATAATAAGTGGTTAACTAGATAAGATTCGTGTTACCACTTACATGTAGAAGCCAAAAATGAATAAGTGGTAGCACGAATCTTAAGTGAAATTCGCGAATTTGAGTTATTAAATACCATATTAAGTGGTCAACTAGATAAGATTCGCGTTACCACTTACATGTAGAAGCCAAAAATGTATAAGTGGTAGCACGAATCTTAAGTGAAATTCGCGAATTTGAGTTATTAAGTAACATAATAAGTGGTCAACTAGATAAGATTCGGGTTACCACTTAAATCTAGTGTAATAATCATAAAAAGGTAAGAGGTGGCAGTTCTGGGCACTTTCTAGCCTGTTTCTAGTTTTATGATATTTATCTTACCGAAAATGTAACACGAATATTAACTAGATAGCTAGATAATTATCGTAATAATTAAGTGGTTAACCCGAAACAATTCGCGAAAACTATCAGGCTAACTGGTGGCAGTAATATGCCACCATAATAATCACCTGTATCGGACTTGTGTATTTGTGGTTTTGGGGACATGTGTACAAACAGGATGTAGGCATTTTCTCATGTTTACGACTAAGTAAATTTAAAGCGATGCAGGTTAGAGCGATACATGTATTTAAATAACAACCAATATTTAACACAGTATGTACTTTGCATATCACATTGCAAAACTTGCTTGTATGGAAGAACCACAAACATGATGGAGTCTGATAACTAATCTTTTGAATCAATTTTCCGTATGACTCGGTAAAGTAAAAATAAAGAATGCATGCATGTATGCGAATTATTCAACATACAAAGAAAACCCTTATGAATGTTTTTTTTAGTTTGAATGCAAATTCTTTATAAGACGAGGAAAATGTAATTTAAAGACTAAAGCATTTTGAAATGCAATTCTAATGAGGAAAATATGAAAATAGGCTTGTTCTAGGAAAACAAACTATTTTATTTTGCAAAACTTAAAGCTCAAGTATTATATTCCCTTCCACGAATTATCGAATTGTTAACAATTATTTTAAGAAATTTTATATTCACTGTTTCACACTAACACCACCACGACAGATCGCGGTCTTTGTTAAGTATGATGCTCAATCATCTGTGTTTTACAGACGCTTATAACATGATAAGTACATTGAAAGCGCCTGTCTGATGTAGAGTGAAAAGCATACGATTCTTCTAGACGGTCTCAAGGTCGATGAGCACAACTGGGGGCCAACTTTTATTGCACTTAAGACCTAATCAGTGGATGTAATTTCATATTAGGAATATAGAAAAATGTCACTCCACAGCCGACTGGGGGGCCGGGGTCCCCTTGCCCCCCCCCCCCGGTGAATCCGGGCCTACCCATTTTGACAAACGTTGAACGACTCAAGTTTTTCATATACAGTAAAATCTCAATAATACGACCACCCTAAGGGCCCTTAAAAACGGGTCTTTATAATGAGATGGTCTTTAATATTGAGGTTGGATATAAGGCAAAACAGTGAAAATGGACTTGAAAATTGTGTTCCTAATTTTAAGATGGTCTTATTATTGAGGTGGTCTTATAGCATAGTTTTACTGTTTGACATGACAAACCACTTATTAAGCCGATCTATACATCTCTTCCCCGTTTCAGGTTCCATTGTATTTTACATTTCAGTATCATTTAATTCAGTCTCAGTGAAACTTATGTATAGTTTTAAGACAGACGATGGGTATTTATGTATGATTGAGTATTGAAACGAGTATTCTAGCCGCTACATTGTTACGCCTTATCTATTCATTTTTTTTGGAAACAACGGTTACTAGTCGTTTTTGATCGAACCGTAGCATCTTCATGTAATATCTAGCTGAACACGATGTTTTTCAGTTTAAAAATGAACCGAGAGACCGACAGAAAATTGGCGATTTTTGCTCTGAAACGAATACCTCTATTAATCTACTTGGATATATCTATGAAAACTGTCAAGCCCTTCACACACGACCTTTTTTTACCGCCAACACTCGCTGAAATAGATGTTTTGAAGGTTTGAAATTTGGCGTGCTGTACGCCGTGGTGCAATACGAAAACCACTGTACGCCGCGGCGTAGGACATTTCTGTACGCCGCGGTGTCAGACATCAAGCCAAAAATCTGTACGCCGCGGTACAAAATGGAAGAAAGCACAGCACACTTACCAAATGATGAAAGAAACGCTACATATAGTCTAGTTAGAATGCCTAATCGACATGATCATGTTCACTGCAGTTGAAAGTTTGAATTCTTACTTAAATGTTCAGCTTTTCTGAATTCCCGTACGAAATATTGGCACGGATTCTGGGCGGAAATGGAACGGAATTGGGAAGGAATCACTTATTTCTGGGCGGACAGTGAACGGAATCAGAAATTCCGTGCCATTCTGCCTCACATGGCAACTATTCTAGAAACAATTCTGGGCGGAGAACTGTAAACAATTCTGGGCAGAATTTATTTCTAGGCGGAATTGTATACTTTAACTTTTTGTTTTGGGCGGAATTTCGAACATAGTCTTCATTGTGGGCGGAATTTTACACTTAGCTTTTTGTCTTGGGCGGAATTTCTAAGATCGTCTACAATCTAAGACGGAACTTTTTACGGAATTTTATACTTTTTAACTTTTTGCCTTGAAATGAATTTCTAACTTCGTGTATTAATCTGAGGACATAACAGTGAAATAAACTTGAAACTGAACTGTTTATACAGTTTAATAGACACAATAATAAGATGTAACAGAGTACTAAGGGACATACAAAATGTATATTGAAACATCAGACAAGGGGCATGGTGAGAAACATGTACACAATATAATGTCAACATATCACATAATTCGAAAAATGCATTTAATTTAGTACATGTATAGTAAATCTATACCAACTGAAGGAGGAATTTAGAGGGTAAATAAAATGGAAAAAAACGTAGAAATTTTTAATTTTCTTATATAATCTAGTAATTATAGCAATTTTTTTACATGGAACATTTGATTTTGAATGTTTAAGTCTGTCACTGTCCTAATTCAGAATATCATTTTGATAAAATATCAATATGTCGAATTCCTGAATATTTTCTTTTATTTTAGCACCATAATACCATGCAATTTGGAGAAATAAATGTATCATCTCACTGAATTTGGGTTAAAACATTTTGTATGACTAAACTCATCGGGATATGTGTAATTGTAACATTTCAAAAAAATTATATTTTGCTAATTAATGTATCATACATATACATTATATGAAACTGTAGATAAAGCACCAAAATAAATAGAAACTCATTAATTCGCAAGTACATTCCTGAAGTCCAATAAATAAACAATTAACAGAGAGCAGCTAGGGTTCCATAAGGTGAGTGTTACACAACTGGTAGGATAAGAACACTGTTTCCACAGGCGAGGAAGGCAAACCAATTCTCAACCCATAGAAAATTGCTGCATTAAAGGGTATTATTTTTTGTTGATTTTTTCTGAGGAAATTAATTGTTGTGAAAGATGCATCAGAGATGCAAAATGCTTGATACTGCATATGATAGACAATTTGTTATAATGCTTGAATATATACATGTATATATTCAAAATGAGGAAATAGGAGTTTTTAAATAAGTTAAATATTCCCAATGCATTTCGATATTCTGAGCTCATATATATATACATTATAGTGATTTGCATTCAGAGTATGTCCAACTCATGGTGCAAGAAAAATGTAGGCTACACTTTCCCGAATAAAAATCTAAATCAAGCTGTGACAGAAAGATGTTCCTATGCCAGAAAACACAAAAAAGTGTTAAAAGACGTGAAAGAATTTTGTCAAGTTTGATACTAATTATAAAATAAATAATTCATCAATCATGAAATGGCATTTCAGTTTTGTAATAAGTATAAATCCCAGAAATGGGAATTTAGCTGTCACTTTGTTTGTCCAGAATCACACCCAGAATTTATTGCTGACAAAATTCTGTCTTGGCTAAAATTCTTCACGTAAAAATATTTCCGTCCCATTAATTCCGTCCCAAAATTTCTGCCCGGATTATGCTGAGATTCCGTGCCATAATTTCTGCCCGGAATATGGCTCAGTCAAAATTCCGCACGGAATTATATTCATGCTCATTTACATATTCCGTGCCAAATTCCGTTTCCGCCCAGGAAATGTACACTGTTGATATTTGAATTTTCTGGGCGAATTTTTTTTTCTGGGCGGAATCTATGTTTCAATTCCGTCCCAATTCCGGGCGTAACATTTCGTACAGGTCGTGCAAGTGTCTATTGTTTATTTAAGGTATTCATTATCTAATTTCAGATTTCTCAGTGACCTTGTGATACATTTGTAGAAATTCACCCCTTGCTGTTTCCGTGACTTAAGCCCCTATTGAGAATATTGATTTTGAAAATATATTTATAAATTCATATATGATAATGTTTTGTTATTGATTAACGGTAAAACAGTAGGATTGTTACACATGTAATCGATGCATTCCCTAAAACGTTGATGGAATCTTCCAAGCATTAATAATAATTAACTTTAAAGGAGTTAGTAGTCGCACAATAATAGTAATTAGAGATTATATTTGTCTAAGCGTTGTACATTGACTGGTACATTTTACTGTTTTATGGACTCGCATTCGTTTTAATTGTGGTCCGTAATGAAATGTATTTAAATGTTTCAGAATGTTTGCTATTTGCTACTACTCTGAATACGCCGGAGAAGCAGAAGATTGAGTCCAGCTTGCAACATTGACCATCCAAACAAAATATTGAAGTTGAGAAAAAGAGAACTGAATTCTTATGCCGATGTGACTTGCCTAATAACTACACCGCATCGGGATGTTAATTGTGACGTTACCATTAGTATCTCTTAACATAGACAGATTGCTTATAATAGACCAATAGACGTTTAGAACCAATTAAATGTGTATGCAATATCATGACAGGTAGCGTGTCCAGGGAGAATTTGATGATCTAGGTAATCAGTTTAATTTCACGTCAAGAAAGCTTTTTCAGAAGGCAGTGATTCGTTCCAGCATTGCGAATGCTGTAGTGATATACATTAAATAAATTGTGGTGACTTGAATGCTAAGTCACGGGATGACACATATTAAAATTCACAGGTTCGGCAGCACCGACAGCTGTATGAAAGGTTTTAAACTACTTTTTTTATAGGCATCCGAAATATTGTGGACATGACGACGTAATGTTAGTCACTTATGTTTGATTAATTTTGTTTTTCTACCATTGAACTTTTCTTGTCTTAGTATCATTTACAATAGTAGTGGAAGCTCACTACTCAGTAAGCAATCACATAATCGTTATTTACATATGTTTACTGTAATACTTTTGCAAGCTGCTCGCTGATAGGCTATGTACACATACCGATTCGCCTGTCTAAAATACAAATACTAGTTGTGCAAGAGTTATAAAGCAATGGTTGATTATGAAGGTTTTAAGATAAGTGCCCGATGGTAAGGGAGAGTATGTAATCCATTATACAAATGTGTCCTTACTTCTTCACCAGGCTTAACTATAACTTGCTGCCGCTACACATGCAGTAAGGAATACACTTGCTACTTGTTATTAATGAACTTTTATAAGGCAAGAGAGAGAATATGTTGCTACAGGGAACACCACATACATAAGACAGTGCCTCCCCACACAGACCTCTGGGAAAACAACAATCCATAAAACATAAGGCATTTGAGGAGGCTCAAGAGTACATACGTAAGGGAACAGATGTACAAAGACCTTTACCAAAAATAAGTTGTGCCACATCCAGTAAATGGATGAATGAATTGATTGGTAGGATACTTCACAGTTCAGCTCCAATTTTAGTTTGGGTACAAGCGATGTTCGAAGCCCTTTTACGCTTAGTATTTATCGTATGTTTACCAGAAACAAATTGCATATTGTGATTGGTTAGTGTGAAGTTGAAGCCACCACTTGATTCAAACACAGTGAAAGACATCAAAGTCTTATTTTCAGTTAATACTAACACTAATGAAGTACAGAGTTCATTTAGAGCTACTAACATTTGACTAAAGATGATTGAAATGGAAAGATTGAATTGCAAATTTCATAGAACATTGTAAGTCAACTTTTTATACTTTTTCATTAATTCAAGCAGCTCCGTTGAGTATGAGTACATACATTGTTTTAACGTTACTACTTTTAAGTGTTGAACTAAATTTCTGTGGTAAGACTCCTTATAATGGACTGAAGCTCAGAGTAGACTAAACGTTTATAAAGGCAGTTACAATTTTAGACTAAAACCATGTTAATATTCTTAAATGATCTTAAGTTGTATTAGTAGTCATTACAGTAGTCCTTACAGAGTAGACTAAACGTTTATAAAGGCAGTTACAATTTTAGACTAAAACCATGTTAATATTCTTAAATGATCTTTCGTTGTATTAGTAGTCATTACAGTAATCATTACAGTCACTTAAACATTGGTTTTCAGACGTATACAAAATCGTATTTCATGTCTTTTGAAATGGATTATTTCGTTTCCTAGATTACCCAATGATATTATAGAATTTCTCTTCCTTGTTCACGTAGTGAAATATTCAGTTAAGTTATAACATAAATTTGCTCGAACAGCTCACACCATGTTGATTTATACAGTGTTTATACTATCTATTTTTCTGGCTGTTAAAGGAGTCATGGAAGATGGATTTACTTCTAGTAAGTTATATCATTAAATATTACATAACAACTTCGCTATAGCCCTAAATTAGTATAAGGTTTAATTATTTTTTGTAACTTTATGACTAAAGATTCGATAGACAATATATCTAGTACCATAAAACCTCACTGAAAGACCACCTCAATAATAAGATCATCTTAAAATTGAGAACACAATTTTCAAGTCCATTTTCACCGTTTTGTCATTTATCCAACCTCAGTATTAGGACTACCTCAATAAGAAGATCAATTTTTCAAGGGTCCCAATGGTGGCCTTATTATTGAGGGTTTACTGTATGTGTAAAGTCATGTTTGTCAATATACAAATGGTGGCCTTATTATTGATGTTTCACTGTATATGTTTATAGGGGAGGTAACCTATTCTACATAGAACTATCAAACTAATGGTTTCCTAGATAATATCAAAATTTCGTACTAAACAAGCAAAGTACCATTATGATTGGTTTTCCTGTTCTTGAAATCATCATCAATGTCATCTTTATTTTGATAGGCAGCGTTGAACAAAAGCTTCATGGTGTCTTTGGTATTGCATATGATGTGTATCCTCAAAATGTTATGTGTTCAATTCAATTCTGAAGGATGACATATCGACAGATTGTTGTTTTTTCCATAAAATAATGAGAACTATATTCATAACAATTTGCACGAACATTCTTACAAACTGCTATTATAATACATATACTATGTATGAAACTCTAATAAACATTATGACTGTCAACATAAAGTATTTAAATCCGTGAAGTGTTGGGAGCATCGGGTAATGAATTATGAAATATATTTACGAAGTGTGTCATACTTGTAGCATTTGATTGAACAGATTTTTGTCATTTTTATTTATCAGGTCACTACATTTATTCAACCTAATGTATGTATAATTTGTATGATTTTGTTCATGATATACTTTAGCAATGATGTTAAGTCATAGCATTTAAGTACACTATTGAGATCAGTCATGCGGAAATTCGTAAAGCTTTTTCAGAATTAAAAACGAACAGATCGGGGGGATCGGATTATATATCATTAATGAGTTCTTTAAATACTGACATGTTCAGTTGTCGGGTTATTAATTTCGTTTTTCAATAAAATATTTAATTTGGGTTGCTTCCCTTGTAAATGGACGGAAGGATTAATTATCCCATTACACAAAAAAGATGATAAGAATTTACCTGAGAACTATTGGTGTATCACAGTACTTAGTATTTTCGGGAAATTAATTACACGTATAATTAATAACCGATTAGCAAATTGGGGTGAGGAATACTTTGTGTATGTAGAGGCCCAGGCAGGTTTCCGTAGAAACATGGGTACTGTAGATAATACTTTTGCTATACATGGATCGATTAACCACTTTCTCAACGAGAATTGCCGATTATATGTTTGTTACGTTGATTTTACCAAAGCCTTCAACTTTCTGGTTAGGAAAAATGTATTTTATAAGCTCATACAATACGGCGTCCGTGGAAAAATGTTAAGAATTATGCAGTCAATATATAGTAACATAAAATCTAGCGTAAAACATAACAATAATTAAAGTGAAAGTTTTGAATGTCTATTAGGTGTATTTCAGGGAGATTGTCTACCCCCTCTGCTTTTCTCTTTGTATGTTAATGACCTTGAAGAATATATGATGTTAAATGGACGTAAAGTTATTGATATTGGAATGTTTAAAAAAAATTCTTGCTATACGCAGAAAGGTTTAGATACTTATATACATATTGTAATAAATGGAAATTAGTTGTTAATATTAACATAAAAAGGTAATGGTCTTTAAAAAAAGCGGAAGATTAAAGAAAAATGTAACTTTTAATTACGAAAATAAGCAGTTAGAAATAGTATCCAAATTCACATATTTGGGCATCGTATTTTCCACAGGAGGATCTTTTAATTTAACATTCGAGACTCTAAGTGGACAAGCACTTAAAGGTATTTTTAACTAAGATCATATCTTAACAAATTTGTTAATATCACAGTTAGTCCTAAATTAAGTCTATTCGACAAATTAATACTACCAATTTTAAACTATGGATCTGAAGAATGGGGATATGCAAATAAGTTGGACAATATTCATCTACAGTACTGTAAACAAATGTTAGGAGTGAGAAAACAAACGCAGAACAATTTTATGTACGGAGAACGTGGCAGACATCCCTTACAAATATATTGGTTTTTAAATATTATTAGATTTTGGTTAAAAAATATTCAGACAAGCAACAGAAAGTTTATTAAAAAGGTATATACCATGCCGTTAAATGATATTACAAATCATCCAAATAAACCAAATTGTGAAATTTATCCTAGAACATCTAGGCTTTAATGATGTATGGTTGTATCAGGAGTTGGAAACCCAGAAATGTTTATAAGTATTGTGAAACAAAGGGTAAGTGACAAATTTGTGCAATCATGGAATAATGAATTAAGTAATTCGTCTAGAGCATCAACATACATATTATTTGCTTATTTTAACTTTATACCGTATCTTGACAAACTTAATATTACTAAATATAGATTTGCTTTGACTAGTTTAAGAGTATCAAGCCATAGACTGGAAATTGAAACGGGAAGATGGAATAAACCAAATGCCATACCAAGATCAGAGAGAAAATGTCAACTTTGTAATGTTTTAGAAGACGAATTTCATTTTATATTAGAATGTCCTTTATACCATATACTGAATACAGACAATTATATATTAAAAAATACTTTTGGAGAAGGCCAAATATTCTCAAATTCTCCGAACGTTTTACCTCGGATAACAAAGGCATATTACATAACCTATCAAATTTTATATACAAATATATGAAAAAAAGAGATACTTTTTGCTATTTTCGATGAAATTTACGTGCTGTATGACGCATTACTGTATTTGTTTTTGAAGTCATACACGCATTTACTCTGTTTTATGTGCATCCAAAATTTAACTCAGACAAGGAGACACTTTTCTCCGTACTACATATCTAATCAAACTTGATTACACTCTCTTAACTAACTAATACACCTTTTGTTTTTTTGGTAATTGATTATGCTTTAATAATTTGTACATTGATCGAAAGCATTTATTTATAATTGTGTTAATATTTACACGTATGTTCATGGACAATATTGCCTTTTGCAATAAATATATCGTATAGATTGCATAATGGTTTATTTCAGAATGTGATTCCAATATAACACTATTCGCAATGAAAGGAAAAATAGCGATGTTTCACGTTGACGGCGCACTAAAAGGGCAAAGGTCTTTCTACAGAGGCATTCGTGTAAGAGAAAATTTGCTGGATGCTACGGTAGATAATGGAAATTTTCATGTGAAATCAATTGAGGATAGAGTCAACTATACCTATCTGTACAACGACAGTTTAAATATAACTTTGCATGATGTTGTTATGGACGATAACGGGGTGTACCTGTTTGAGGGAAAACATTCGGAAACTTATTGTTGGGAGCTCTTTGTTCTAGGTAAATATACTGTTAATTACATTCTACAGGAAATGATTGAAGCTTAAAGACTCATTTATTTAGAATCATAATTACATGAAGTATAGGACGGAAACCAGCGGGATTTATATAGGTAGAACATCTTTGACGTTTTTGTAGGGATTCGTCGTATTTGGTCAATGCACTATTGAACACACTTGCAAACTTCAAGGTAACTATTTTGCGTGAACACATTACCCTATCATTAAACAATACGTAAATGAATTAAAACCGATTGAATTCTGGGTACTATTTCAAATGAATGCTTTAAGCTCGAGATGAAATCGAAATAAAAATGATTCCCAAACAATCAAAATAATTGTTGCAAATTGAACTACATTTCTAGATATATGGAACGCTCAAGGTATTCAAACATTCGAGGAATTTCGTCCAGCATACATCCATGCATCACCACGTGCTTCACGTATGGTACGGTCACGTGTCAATGCTACAGCAACATGGTTGTTGGATGGTTTAAATTATTTACAGACAACAGATTTTCTAGAACAAGATGGGCTAATAATAATTACTAGCGTGGTAAGAAATCTTGACGGAAAGAATGTAACGTATAGAATTGTTGAAGATAATGGTAACGTGCAGGAAGTAAATCTGACGTTATCAGTTACTCGTAAGTTTTTAATTCCGTAATTATGTTGATAAACAATGATAAATACATCAAGTATTGACGAAAATAACATAATATAATTGGTTCATATAATGGAACATATTAAGAAGGTTGTCGTGTGGGGGACGAGGTTTCGTCCGCTCAACCTTGAGTTTGTAGAAAGTGTACAATCGATGGCGTCGAACAAATGTTTCTCTTCATATATGTTGAAATCAGATGATGCCAACTTACAAGGGTGTCTCTCTTTATCCGAGAATATAATGATGAAATAGAAAAACAACAACAAATGTCGAACAATTCTGTGATGAATGCAATCCAATAATGGGAGAGTAAACTGTATCAGCCAAAGTGACAGAATGACGTAATTTAGGTCGCGAACTATTTGCATGGTTAGAATCGGAATAATGAATACGTACCTATATTTTGTCCATATACTTTAGGTTTATACATTTATTATTTGTTGAATAATGTTCGCAACTAATTTAATTAGATGAACAAGAAAGGCACATCACTCTTTCACCTGATACCATGGTGTACTTCCTGTCAGCCGGAGAGACAATGCCTGATAGTGTATGTACTGTTGAGTGTAATACACTGTGCAATGTAAGATGGAACACTCGTAGTTCTACTAATGTTCTGTCGTTGGGGACTGTAACATCAGATATGTCTGGATATAACACTTGTATTGCATCATGGGAAGATTCAGTCAAGATGGTCAAACGATCTGTAATTGTTAATAGCATCAATTATTCAATATATACAAATGGTTGTACATTTCGAGTAAAGACAAACCGGTGTATAATATGGCACATTTATCTCTTGTATTTGAAGTTTGTATGTAGAACGCTTTGTGATTATTTGTCTTGTTTAAGTCTTTATTTCAAGAATTCACAGTAAGCAATATACTACAGATTCTTATGTGACATAAGTAGTTACAACAGTACTAGCTGTAACAACTTCAGTGGGCGTATGTCTTCTCTATGTGTAAGTGGTACTAGCAGCAACATTGTTTCCAAGTAATATCCTGATGATATTGTTGTTTTACCAGGTCAATTACATTGAAGTGTTGTTTTAGAATAACGATATTTGTATTATAAATAATTTTATTTCCTACATTTAATTAGATTTTGGAAGAATCACAATACTTTGCCAAAGCGTTAGCATGTATTTTTCAACACTGTTCACACCGATCATACTTTTTCCAGATAACACATCACCTATCATAGTAGCAGTCGTGTTAGGGACGGTGCAATTTGTGACTTTAATATGCCTCGGGGTATGTGCTGTGTATATGTACAGGGCATCTGTAAGGAATGGAACCTGTATGACATGCAAGTTGCATATTCGAATCAATTTATTTGTGTTACATTGTCTTGCAATCAACAGAACAAGAAAATTAGTAACCTTAACAAAGAACGAAGCGTAGGTCTATACGAGGAACGTATATGACATTGTTGTAATCGTATCTTATCCATATATTCATATTAATTCATAAGTGATATTGCGACTGGCACCATTCATTACTAATATTTATCAACGAATATTTATTAATGCCGCCTTTGTCATTATGCTATTTCACAATGTATTTTATATCAAGTAGTGTCTCCAAATAACCGAAACAGTTAGGGCAGATCAATATGCTGTGTGACTCATACGTTAATGGCATCATGCTATTTCAGTTAGTGACTCATTTTCATAAATATTATCGAAAATATTCGTCCTCCAATCCTGTATTTTATGTCGAACCCTCGGGATCTTAGCTCTGTGATTGGGAACATTCATGGTAAGTTTGGTTAAAATTAAATGTGGACATATGCTTACAAACTATTTCGAGATAATTTGGAATCTTTATTCGTTTTTATTCAAAATATGAGGACACACTGTATGATTTACTTCCCGTTCTTATGATACGTTTAGGTGGCAGATATTGACTAAAATACTCGTTTTAGATATGAATAAATATTGTATATAGAAATCAACTTCAATGACTATAATTTGTATAAACAGGTAAAGAAAAAAGAGAGAGTGACACGACAAGTGCGAACATGACAAATCAGCACGTGGTTGAACATGACATGTAAGTGAAATTATAAATCGTCTCTGCTATGAGCTGCAGATATTCAAATAAAACAAATTGTGAGAATGTTTTTACACCCACGCTGAAGTTAGAATATGCAATTTATCATGAAGCGTACGCATTTTATATGGATACATATTATGATAATTTGTGTTGCTTACATTCGCTGATTTAATTATTCTAAAAATAAATACGTCACATGAACAAACTAAACATACCCTGATATTATAAGAATTTATACAATTAAACATTAAAGAACAAACATTTAAAAACTTTTTCCGATGGTCTGTTATGTGAGTTTTGTAAAATATAAACCATTTTATGATATATTATATTGAATGTCTACACAAACATCTCAAAAATGGATACGCCAAACATTGCACTGCACATACAAGAATTCGACAAGGGAAATGATGTAGAAATGTATAACATAAATCTGCATCAATGTATATATGCTATGTTTTGTTAACCTATACAGATCAACAATTGCAATGGAACATTACGAGGGTCTGGACCACCCACAGTCTGGTAGGAAAGAGACCTACGAAAATCTTATTATAGGTTTGTAACACTTTGCTATCTGTATACTAACTATCGTTTGTTTCGTTGATAACCGTACTTCCAGAATCGGAACGTTCTCACATATCAACAACATTTAACAAATGAACACTTCTATAATGGACCTAAATATCTGCTAAATTGGTTATCGACAGAAAGGTGATTTTCAGAAACATCGGCTCTGTACTGTCGTCTTGATAATCAACGCAAATTAGTTTAAGCTTATTCATTCTACATCGACTGTCAAAAACGTTTACAACTTATACGTTTCATTCCTACCGACTGCGACCAAGGTAACTAACCAGTGCACGCATGATTTAAGGTATTGTGAAATTCGTGGCTGGAAAGGCGGGATTTGAACTCACGACCTTTGGATCAGGATTTAGGCGCTCTGCTCATTGACTACCTCTCTTCCTTTTACACACCACATTATGGCTTATTTCGTTTTCAGATCATCTTAACTTTTGTAGCTATTGATGATCTCATTTATCATTATTTTGTTGTTGTATGTACGATGTTGATTTCGTACATTGTAGTTGTTTGAAGACCACATTGTAAAAAAGTTACAACTGTAGCTTATTGTGCTATCTTCATGAAATAAAGATATGATTATAAAATGGCATGTAGAATCGACAAGTCAATACTGTATTAAAATCAACATCACGATGTCGCTTCTATATACGAAAAAATGAAAATATTCCAATCCACACACGCAATATCATTTGGTTGAACTACATGTCTTATTTTATTACAGAGAATGTCGCTAGTCCACTGTGATCAATTTATTCACGTTTGTCGGAGTATACGTTTTCACCAGCTTCGACTTGACCTACATTTTACACACCATTTACTCACACAGTGGTCCTGCGGTTTTATCAAGAAATTCAAGAAGAATACACGCGCGCCCGCAGCATTTCCGAAGAACTTGTTTTATAAATGATTTAGGTTTTGTATTCAAAGTTTACATACGTATGTGTACAAATGTACGAATATAAGTATGTATAAACATGCTGTAGGAGCGTGTGTGTTTTTAAATAGATAGCATACATCTGTCTGTGTCTAGCACTCCATCACCATACAGACTTAAATAAACGCAGAGTGTAAAGTGACTTAGAACATTGGTGTTTTATTAATTCACTTTGAAATGAACACTTCTTATTTTTCCACATCCTGAAATAAATATTCCCTCCTACCTGGAAATGTGTTGTGTTTGTATTTTTGGCTGATAAATAAACTAATATATCACGTTTCTTGTTAACAAAAACTAATAAAGAGTTCACATCATTTACACAATGGTCTGTACTCGCTTGTAGAATTCACTTCATTAAATTAACTTTGTTTTAAAGTGTACAATGACAACTTTACACTTCATACAGTTGACCAGTATTTCCCCAGATGGTAATACATTCAACAATTGTCGTACAGCAATGTTTGTATGTATTTTAAACCCGAATGATTTAACATCGAATTTCAACGTATGCGTCTCGTAAATTCAAGATTGTCTTTAAAGATGTTTGAGCTTTGTATCATACGACTGAACATGTCAATATTTGGAGAACGAAATATTTCAGTTTTATACATGTATTCAGATTTGTATGTTCTACTTCATGTACAAGCGCCGGTCTAAGGGACCGATTGATTATTTAACTATCTTCTTTCATCAGAATGATACATTTATTAAATATTGAAGAATAACTTGAAAGAAGAGATTGCTAGAAACGGTAACATTCAGTACTTCATTTTGCGATACATAAAACAATTTTTTTTAATTTCATGGAACTCAATACAATTTATCACTTTTTAAATAATGGATATTTTACTTAGGTGTAAATATGTTTATTTCAGGTTTCGCGACCTTTTTTCGTATGTTATTATTTTTGGTAAATTTCTTCTTTTGTTGGTAAACTTTCATTGTGTGAATTTTTCTTTGGGTTCATATTTCTGCCCAATTATTAGACGTTTTACGAGTATTCCATCTATAGAGCATTATATTCCCCTTGATAAACATTATCCGTGTTTAAAGGGAAAACGGATTTGTCTTTTAATATGTATTCATTTAAATCTATGGTTAATTTGCTTCGTTTGAAAACTTTTTTCCGATCTACCTACCCTATTTTTGGGTGGCATGAAACCTGAAAGAAACATTTTTTGAGTGTATGCAAGTTACGGTCGAATGTTTGTGTCGACGATGCTTACATCGTAATAATAACAACGAGAAAATGCGCTTCAACTTTATAATATTTTGAGTTAAGCCAATATAACGTTATACTGTTTAAGAAAGTTGTCTTGTTGCATCCACAGCATAAAATCCATATCTCTTTGGTGCACCTTTAAATAATCTTGTCCAGCCCTTGACACAAGCTTTTGTTTTATTTGTGTTCCTGAAAAACAGTTTGTTTTAAAAATAATTGATCGAAACACAATTCGTACAGATTTCTGCAACAACAGAGATACATTAATACCACAAATGAACCATGTCCCGATATTTAATAGTTTTCAAGAATTCATTCTTTAGGCAATAAAACATTCGGCATATATAGTCTAACATTATATATCAGGCATCCGTGAATATGTAAGCACATAATATGTTAGTTATGTTCGGCGACATGTAAAATGTAAATTTTAGTATACATGTATGTATAACTATCTCTAGCCCTCTCAATGCATGATTGCTTATTCAATATATCTATAGTTTACTGTTTGATGTATTTTGTTTGTTTGTATTTTCTATCTTTGTATAAATTGTTTTTGAAGGCCTCGGGGGAAGATTAACATGTCATTGTTAAATGAGTAACCTTCGTTAAATAAAGAATTATTATCATTATTACTATTATTATTATTATTATAAACAGAACCCTGATTGTGCACGAAGAAGTTGAGATTATTGTTAGTTCAATGTTGTATAATGATATAACTTTTTTCGTATAAAACTCTGGACAGGGACATGTAGTTCTAACCTTGTCTCTGAGTAGTTATCAGTGAAAACAAAGTGAACTAGTCTCATTTAGTTACATATATCCAAATAGGGATAATAAACACTTTATAATCTAAAACACATTCTGCTCTTTACTTTACGTCATTTTGTCTAAAAAATGATTATCTACTAAATTAATCATTATTATTAAATACATATATTATTTAAGTATATGGTTTATCAAGTATTAAATTTAAATTATAGATTTATTATTATAATCAATTATTTATTAATATTCTCCTCTCTGTTCCTCTACAGCGTGCACGAAGTAGTAATTACCATTAACACGAGTATTAATGTCATCATATAAGTTGTATTGTCTGATTTTTTATATTATTTATGCCATAATTAAAGAGCAGAATATGTTTGTATCATAAAGTGGGAGGGAGGGAGGGCAACTCCGACGATCTCTTACCTTTTTTCATTGTTGTGTGACCAGTGTGCTGTGCTTTGACTTTGCGTAATGCAATGACATACTTGTTTTTTATCTGAGAGATGTCTGTAAAAACAAAATATTGTATGTAAAAGCGACTGTTTGAGACAGTAATGTAGAAATATAGATTTGGCAATACTTAGGCTGTTATATTAACGCGAATCTGAGGCTGTTAACATTGTTTAAGGTAATTAAGCAGTTGTCATTTATTCAATAACACGTCGACATTTGAAAATACATTTATCATTATGCCACTTCGTTTAGAGACTAACTTGTGCTTATTATAATGTTCGATAAATACCTTCTGTGCTGCTTTGAATTCAGAGACGGTTTTCAAATGTTCCGTCATGGCAAGTTTTAGTCGTTCACAAGTTGGTGAGACCTTGGCTTTAACAATGTCATACTCCAAATATCTGTAATTTAACGACATGCACGATGTCAGCTGACGACATGTGGTATAAATCTTAAAGAAATCATTTCGAGAGAGGCTCTCTTGGAATTAAAGTTTCTCTTAACAACAATTCAAGTTTCCATTATAATTATGTGATGCTAAATCAAACTCTTTAAGCGACAGCTTCTCACCAAATAATTGAATTTTGCGTTAACGACATGTAGTAAATATCTCAAAAATGTAATACTAAGGCAACCTTCCGAGAGCGGAGTTACAATTCGACAGTTTCGTTTCAAAAACCGACTTTTGTGTCTCCAAGGCTGTTGTTCTTGAAAGGTTGCATTGTACATTTAGTGTATATACACAGACAATAATGTATTATCTGTTTTATTTGTCAAAATTTAATAAATTTATTTATAATCGGAGATTTAAAATAAATCTGCATATTAGATACAACATACTTGTGCGAGAACGTTCTGTGACACAGTGTTGAATCTACATGAATGTGTGGTTCATTGTGAACGTTATCAGCAGATTTTACCAAACCTTGAGACGCAAACACAACTTCCTTCAACATTGCAAACAATTTGTCCATTTGCGGTAAGCCTGTAATATTCAGAATTCAGTTAAACATAAGACAGTAAACAAAATTGGGAACTCAGGCAAAATATATATTTTCGACGGATGACATATTTTGTATCCATGCATTTACTACATTTTATGAAGTTCAGTCCTGTCCATGTTCAGATACAGAGTTTGTCAAATCATGATGATAAGATGATCGTTGTTTCACATTATATTATGGATATGTTTGCATGAATACAGAAATCAAGTGAACACTTACATGAACAGATACTACAGAATGCGCACGTATATAATGTAAACGACTAATATGCTACTTGCCGATATTACAAAACTTGAGTCCAGTCTCCAATCTAAACGAATTTTCGTTCTCAAATGTTTCAGTCAAATACATGTTGTTTGTTTATACATGTATATGTTTAGTACTATTCATATTAAATACGTTGCATTCAAAATACTTCAGACTCGGATATAATTTTTCATCACAATTAAATTAAAACATCGCAACAAAACGAGATTTAAGCATAAAGAACTCATTCAAGTTTTATAAGCACGGACTGAGATAATTGAAGATTTGAACAGACGGATCTTTGGTTGACTTGTTTGTCAACATTATTTCAGTTTTTCCTATCTGGGGTCCACTGGTAGGTCACAAACAGTCAACCTCAGCTCATGTAAGTCGATATTGGTTTCTATATTAAAGAAGTACAAGTCAAACCATTTACATGGATACTCGGTTATAGGGTGTCACACTTCCTCATTAAGGCGGTAGGGGTAGTCTCAAAATCGTCAATATTGTTCAGTTTTCCCTATCTTGAGTCCACTTTGAGGTCACAAACGGTCCACCTCAGTTCAAGTTAGCCGGTATTGGTTTCTATATTTAAGAAGAACAAGTCAAACCCTTTACGGGGATACCAAAATATAGGGTGTCATACTTCCTCGTTAAGGCGCTAGGGGTAGTCTCAAAATCGTCAATATCGTTTCAAGTTTTCCTATTTTGTGTCCACTTTGAGGTCACAAACGGTTAACCTTAATTCTAGTCAGCCGATATTGATTTCTTTCTTTAAGAAGTACATGTCGCGCCCTTTACGTGGATACCCAGTTTTCTGTGCCACACATCTTTAGTAAGGTGCTAAGGATTGACCGTATCAATCAATATATTTTGTTTCTAAAAAGGAATATTACATATAATTTTTCAATGACAACAAATCACCGACTTGTAGTTAAGATGTAAAATGATCTTCGAATTTGAGATATCCGTGGTGGGATATAAAGAACGAGGCATGAAATCCAGTCATTTCAGCGGAAGTTGGCATACAATAGGCAAGAGCTATGTGTAGTAGAAAAACGGTGCAACATTATATATATGTCATTGAATTCTAGGCTGATATAAAAATGTATGAATTTAGTATTTAACTTTAGTTTTTGTAACACATTAAACAAATAATAATGTGACACTCATTTAATAGATTCTTGAATGAGAGCTTTGTTTCGAGATATTTAAAGAAATTACACAGCGGCCCTATCTTTCAAGCCCGACAAAGCATAACGAACATCAAGTCTACTTTTAAACTGAAACAGCATAAATTTTGAAATAGGCGTCATTTGACATTTGAGTGTAACAATACGTTTTGTATTACGCCAGATAATGGATTCTAATATGGAAATAATAAAACAGTGACAACTTCAGGGTTGACGAAAATGGTTTTATATGATGCTCCTACTGGGCCTGTATCCTCACAAGGCACAAGGTCCTGACAACATCCCTACACGACTTCTGGAAGAGTTCGCCAACGAGTTTGCCCCAGCACTAACATTGGTGTTTGAGGTTTCACTAAGACAGGACAGGGCTCCCGAAGACTGGAAAATCGCATTTGTGACTCCAGTCTTCAAGAAAGGCGACCGAACAGTCCCAGCAAATTACAGAGCCAAATCATTCACCTCAGTATCACGGAAACTCCTGGAACAGATCATCCATAACCAGATTATGAAACATCTCGAATTCCACAACATACTCACCCACCATCATCATGGGTTCCGTAAGAAGCGCTCTTATGAAAGCCAGCTAGTACTAGTCCTGCATGACCTGCTGAGTGAATACCCCAAGCGCCTTAACGAGGTCGAAGTGTGACATCCTATAACCGGGGTACCCACGTAAAGGGTGTTTGTGTAGTTTCGTCATAACTTAAGCATCTTTAAAGTACATATAAGAGGCAAACAATCACATAATTCACACATTTAGTACGTCTTAATTTTCACCCTTAAATCTTAAACAGTTTAATGTTACAATATGATAATAATGATTTATTACTGAAAGACGACAACACCCAATAGGCTTATTCAATGTTATCCACGTGTCGTTGGTTGAAAACAATAATTATACAGTATACTCATCGCTGCACGCAATAGATCAAAACAATATACTAAACACCACACAGTGCGCACTGCAGTATAATCCGACATCGACATTCTGGGCGACGACTAGAAGAACTTTCTGACTATATGTTGATTATTGACAAAGTTGACAGGTGTCATTTTCTTGTGGAAGGGAGACAATTCAAGTAAGAGGAAACGGCTTAAACAAAGCCGATAATCAAGGGAGATCATTCTTCATATTTATCCAGGAAAGCTGCACATGAGATGTGAAATTCACTTAGTGTACATGTCATTCGCCACTCATCGCCAAATGACGACACTGTTCAATGAATGACGAGAATTAATTAATCAGCATTGTTAAAGTCCATACCATGCAGCCGATGTTTCACCACAGAGCAGAAGCACGTGAAAGTCATCTTGCGCTAAGTTTGGACGGTCAGGCGCATAGAGAATTGTAACAATGTTCATATGTAGGATACGTTTTGAAGTAATGTACTGAGAGAAATAATGCAATCACACTAAAAGAAAGGTTGTTGAAATACACATACAAATATATTAGTACTTGTCACTGAAATACAATCATCAACAAGATAAGACAACTCCTGCAGTCTTACCATTTTCAAATTTGACCGATTTATTACTTCCCTTACCCTACGATGAAATAAAACACTGTCTGTTCGAGCATGGGAATCATGTTAATCAATAATTATTCTACAACTTGTACAAACATTTCATTTGTTGAAATAATACCATGTACGGTTATCGTCGTGTATATTTTAACTGAATTTGTGATATTTCGCAGAAGACAAGGAGGTCGTTAACATGTTTCTAACGCAGATTATAGTTGTGTTTTAAAATTTAAGCAAACTTTTAGTCTCGACATCATCCGTCTGCTTAATCAAGTGTTTTTGTAAATGTGGGAAATTTGACAAATATAACGCCGTGAAAGGTTTGTGTGCCTTCGAACTGATTTCAACATGTATTTAATCCACAAGTGATCGTCACGACTTCTCTCCCTTTATCCCTTTTGGAGTCCCTCCCTTTATTCCTTCTATTTACATAATTATCTTACAGTAGGGATTAAGGGAGAGACCTCGTTACAATATCATGTGGCAATCGTAACTACTCGGTGGTATCCGGCAGAGCTCGGAATACATTTATATTGCCGAGGTGTTCCGAATGTATCACGTGGTTTGTTCCCTGTACTCAAGTTTCCTCATTGCAGCGCACTGGTACAGTCCGTTGATTTATTAAATATTTTCGTAGATGTACTTCTCATAATGTAATCGTATGACCAAGGGATTTATAAGTTACTTATGTGTTTAAACGTTAGTTTTGTTTTGGACGCATTCAACATTTTCTTAATCGTAATACAAATAAACATTTTGTTAATCGGTACTGATTTAATTTAATTGATAAGAAAGTTCCGGGCGAAAAGTAAAAACACGCAATTATTTTATAATTTGGCCCTTTGTATTGCAAGTCTATCTGCCCATGCTGACATTTCTGGCTAGAGCAACATGTCGCCCGGCGGTCACGTTTTAAAATAGACCCACCCAGGAGATTTTCATTCTTATGCGCATAGAAAATTGATAACTTTCGTTTATTACTTATAAATTAGCGTAAGGGTCACTGTGTAACATCGGTTATTGAAAAGGAATAAATCAGCAGTACATAATTTCTTGTTCATTTTGTTGTTTTTCGTTATTAAAAAAATGGAATTGAGATAACTCAGTCCGTGTCTTCCCAGCAATACTAGTATTCTACCAGACTGGTCTGTACCGGATCACTATTGACTTATCCTTATTCATGTATTGTGTAAAATCCCCGTATAGTACTTTAACGCCATATACTTTTGTTCTGTTTTTTTCTGCTCTCTGTTCTGCTCTCTGTTCTGCTCTCTGTTCTGCTATCTGTTCTGCTCTGCTCTCTGATCTGTTCTGCTCTCTGTTCTGATCTGTTCTGTTCTGTTCTGCTCTGCTTTCTTTTCTGCTCTCTGTCCAGTTATGTTCTGTTCTACTCTCTGTACTGCTCAATGTTCTGTTCTGCTCTATGTTTTGCTCTACTCTCTGTTCTGTTCTACTCTCTGTTCTGCTCTATGTTCTGCTCTGCTCTCTGTTTTGTTCTGCTCTCTGTTCTTTTCTGCTCTCTGTTCTGTTATGTTCTCTGTTCCGTTCTGCTCTCTGTTCTGTTCTGATATGTTCTCTTTTCGGCTATGTTATTCGTTCTGCTCTCAATTCTGTTCTGCTCTCTGTTCTGGTCTCTATGCTGCTCTATTTTATCTGTTCGTTTCTGCTCTCTGTTCTGTTTTGCTCTATGTTCTGTTCTGCTTGCTGTTCTGTTCGGCTCTCTGTCCTGTTTTGCTCTCTGTTTCGTTCTGCTCTCTGTCCTGTTCAGCTTTCTGTTCTGCTCGACTCTCTGTTCTGTTCGGCTCTCTGTTCAGTTCGGCTCTCTGCTCTGTTCTGCTCCCTGTTCTGCTCTCTGCTCTGTTCTGTTCTGCTCTCTGTTCTATTCTGCTCTCTGTTCTGTTCGGCTCTCTGTTCTGGTCTGCTCTCTGTTCTGTTCGGCTCTCTGTCATGTTCTGCTCTCTGTTCCATTCTGCTTTCTGTTCTGTTCGGCTCTCTGTCCTGTCCTGCTTTCTGTTCTGTTTTGCTCTCTGTTCTGTTCGGTTCTATGTTCTGCTCTCTGTTCTGCTCTCTGTTCTGCTCTCTGTTCTGCTCTCTGTTCTGCTCTCTGTTCTGCTCTCTGTTCTGCTATCTGTTCTGCTCTCTGTTCCGCTCTCTGTTCTGCTCTCTGTTCTGTTCTCTGTTCTGTTCTGCTCTCTGTTTTGTTCTGCTCTCTGTTCTGCTCTGCTCTCTTTTCTGTTCAGCTCTCTTTTCTGTTCTATTCACTGTACTTTTATGCTGTCTGTTGTTCTCTCTGTTCTGTTCTGCTTTATGTTCTGTGCGGCTCTCTGTTCTGTTCTCCTCCCTGTTCTGCTCTCTGTTCTGTTCGGCTTTCTGTTCTGTTCTGCTCACAGTTCTGCTCTTTGTTCTGCTTCTGTTCTGCTCTCTGTTCTACTCTCTGTTCTGTTGTGCTCTCTGTTTTGTTATGCTCTCTGTTCTGCTCTGCTCTCTTTTCTGTTCTGCTCACTGTTCTGTTCTGCTTTTTTTACTATTTTCTCTCTGTTGTGCTCTCTGTTCAGTTCTGCTCTCTGTTCTGTTCTGCTCTCTGTTTTGTTCTGCTCTCTGTTCTGCTCTGCTCTCTTTTCTGTTCTGCTCTCTGTTCTGCTTTCTGTTCTGTTCTGCTCTCTGTACTATTATGCTCTCTCTTGTGTTCTCTGTTGTGTTATGTTCTCTGTTATATTCTGCTCTCTGTTCTGTTCTGCTCTCTGTTCAGCTCTGCTCTCTGCTCTGTTCTGTCCGAGGTTCTATCTAAATGGAATTGTTTTGTCTCTTCTATCCAGGTGTTATTGTTTTGTCAGTTATATCCAAATGTAATTGTTTTGTCAGTTATATCCAAATTTAATTGTTTTGTCAGTTATATCCAATTGTATTTGTTTTGTCTCTTCTATCCAGATATTATTGTTTTGTCACTTGTAGAATAACTCATATCATTCAGTCAGACACATTTCATAACGTCGGCGTTAATCCACCCATTCGTGTTAGCGGGAAAATAGTGAGGTTGAGATGTATGCTTTCATTTAGCAACATTTACGATGTAGGGACCGTTTATAATGTATATACTGTACAATTTGGATAATTTCAGGAGCGTGATGCACAATGAGCCAAAACACTGAAATGATATGTGCCATGTCACAGGGTGAAATGTCACGAATATTTGAAACTAATCTATCCGTCAATAAAGAAGACATATATATTTCATTATGCTACGCAACTGTTTTATAAGCGATAACTTACTGATTGAATTTTAGATAAATGTAACCAAGTATCTACTGAATTTGTGATAAAGTTATAACGTAAATATCATCGTTATTCTGTCCTTTCTCATTGACGGCAAAATACAATGATAGTGCAAAATCGTATTTCAAGTCTTTTGAAATTAATTATTTCGTTCGTAATGCGTGTTTGCAAAACTTTGTTATACCCAATGGTATTATAGAATTTCTCTTCCTTGTTCACGTAGTGCAACCTTCAGTCCAGTTATAACATAAATTTGTTCGAACAGCACACACCATGTTGATTTATACAGTGTTTATACTATCTATGTTTCTGGCTGTTAAAGGAGTCGTGGAAGATGGATTTAATTGTGGTAAGTTATATCATTAAATATTACATAACAACTTCCATTGTTTCCAATAAAACTTCGCCATAGCCCTAAATTAGTATAAGCTTCATGATGTCTTTGGTATTGCATATGATGTGTATCCTCAAAATGTCTAATGTACACGTGAACATTTGGTGAGACCGTTTCAAACATAGATTCGTTAGTTCGCAGTTCAGTTGAGAATGTTAGCCACTTTTTAATTCGCAAGTCGCTCTTTGAATGGCAAACTTGAAGCTATAATTACTATTATTTATCATACCTTGTTCCTATTTATGCTGGGGAATATCATGGGGACTCAGCATGCATTCGTAGAAATAGCCCGGTAAACGTCATGCGTTTCTAACCCACGAGTTATGTGTTCAATTTAATTCTTAAGGATGACATATCGACAGATTGTTGTTTTTCCATTAAATAATTATTACTATATTCATAACAATATGCACGAACATTCTTACAAACTGCAATTGACCTTTCTGCAGACGATTCGTAGCCACGCCCCCCTTAGTAACAGGTTCTCGTTGTAACCACGTTAGACAAGCCATGTCCAATATGGCGTCGAACAAAGAACAATAACGGGCTGATGTAGATAGTATTCCATCGGATTTTTCCTTATTATATGATATTTCGACTTTAAACCATATCTTGACAAAATAAATATTACTTAATATAGATTGCTTTGACTAGATTAAGAGTGTCAAGCCTTAGACTGGAAATTGAAACAGGATGAAATAGCCCTTAAATGCTATACCATGATCAGAAAGAAACTACAAATGTATGTAATGTTTTAGAAGACGAATTTCATTTTATATTAGAATGTCCTTTATATCAAATACATTTCGAACCAATTATTATGCAATACATTTACATGAGATCATTATTATTACATGTCAGTCCATGTTTGTAGCTTAGTGCGGGTTTACAGGGGAAGTATTTCCCCCCAAAAACATGAAACGTTATCTGTAATGTCCGTCCCCTTTTGTATAATTTTATTTAGTGTGAATGAAAGTCATTTTAGTCATCAAGTTTAGGTATAGTTGTGTTTGTGTACATAAATCAACCTTATTTTGTGTGGAGATGGACATTACAAAAAGGGATGGACATTAGAATATCAGGATTATTTCTCAAATCTTCAAATCCTGCAACATACATTTCTATAAATTCCAGAAATCATACTTTAAAGATACTATGATAAAAATAGAAACAGAGGCAGACACAAGACCTGTATAGGTTGGACAAATTATATAATGCTATGCAATAAACAATAATGTCGCCTGTGTGCACTATCTAGATATAAATCTTATCCAGCCCCATCAGTATTTCACAGTCTGGCCCAGTGGGAGTCCAATATGCATCCAATCAGTTTTTGATGTCACCATCCGACACATATATACAGCAACATTGAGAAATGTAAATTATTTTGTATAGCCTTTAACTAAATGACCATTTATAAAAAATAAATGATCAGGCTTGTGTTGAATGTTAGAAAATAGGTTTATTTATTTAACAAAATCAACATACTCGTAGGTGTGATATTTAAGATGTTAAACCAGATATATTACTAATTTCTATACTTACATAAATTGTAAGCCCCCAATGCAATTGAAATACATGCAATGAAGAAATAAGAACTTTACTGACATATAAATTACTTTCGAAAGAAATGCTCGACAGTGAGTAACCAATACCGGTATATCACATGTATGTTTATAGCAATACATGTTTCAGTCGCATTAATTGCAATAATTATTGATTTTATAATTGATTCTGGTCATATTTAGTTATACAAACTCAGGCTTATTACAAATTTATAAAATTATGTCCGTCCTAAGCAAAACAAAGTCCAAATACTTGCTTGAATGCTGACATAAGTCAGTTATTTTAGTTTAGAAAAATAATATTATGTTCCCTCAACATGCAGATATAACATAGTTAATTCGAAACATTTTCACATAAATAAATTGATTGGTTGGAATAACATAATATAGCAACATTTTAGCTAAAAGTATAAATTGTATAAAATTATGTTATCTCTTGGATAATAGTGTGAAATAAATACATTTTAAGTTGTAAATTTGTGTTTCTTCATGTTTTAAGGCCAGACTTTTCATTAACTTGTAACGTTTGTCCCCTCCCAGTCAAACTGATATTTAAAGGTAAAAGTAACACATACCAAACTAAAAGTTATCTTTTTATCAATGGTGCATATCTGTTTGCGTTAATTTAGACGGATTTAACTCGTGATGCGGTCTGCCGCACAACTTAATCCACTGCATGCATTTGTCTTAGGATTTGGAAAAGGTAAGAATTTCACGCCACCTATCAGTCTGGACATCTATTGTTACTATCACACAGCCCGAAGCTACACCTTTTCACCATTGTCTTAGATCATTAATAAACACCCTGTAATTTGCTTTCCCGAAAACTATCACTCTTAGACGAAAACGATAAAACAATGCCGGAGGTGTGCTCAAATACTGCAACGCGATTGGCTTACGCGAGCTGTCAATCAATATCTGCAGAAAGGTCAATTGCAATAATTTATGCGGTGTCGGGTAAAAACAACTACATAGACTGATAAATCAATAGGATATTGAATGAGTGTTGTTTAAGTATTGAATTTCATGTACTTGGATAAAATGATATAAAGCGAGGGTTTTCCGCTCATTTGCATGATATATGCACACTGTGCCATATGGTATGTATTGCATCGTAAAACACATGCACGGGTTTTTTAAGATTAGTCAGATAATTTATGAACCCACCATCGGATTTGATAAAGATGAAAAAATAAAATCCGTGAAAAAGCGTTTAACTTTCAATGGCAATTTATCGAGTGAATATATTGCATTAATTATTGACAAACCAAATGAAAATACCAATATCAAAAGCATTCGACTTTCTGGTTAGGAAAAATGTATTTTATGAGCTCCTACTGCGTCCGTGGAAAAATGTTAAGAATTATGCAACATAAAATCTAGAGTAAAACATAACAATAATTAAAGTGAAAGTTTTGAATGTATATTATGTGTATTTCAGGGAGATTGTCTATCCCCTCTGCTTTTCTCTTTGTATGTTAATGACCTTGAAGAATATATGATGTTAAATGGACGTGAAGTTATTGATATTGGAATGTTTAAATTATTTGTGTTGCTATACGCAGAAACGTTTAGATACTTTATATACATATTATAATAAATGGAAATTAGTTGTTAATTTTAACCAAAAAAAGTAATGGTCTTTAAAAAAAATGTAACTTTTAATTACGAAAATAAGCAGTTAGAAATAGTATCCAAATTCACATATTTGGGCATCGTATTTCCACAGGAGGGTCTTTTAATTTACCATTCGAGACTCTAAGTGGACAAGCACTTAAAGGTATTTTTAACTAAGATCATATCTTAACAAATTTGTTAATATCACAGTTAGTCATAAATTAAGTCTATTCGACAAATTAATACTACCAATTTTAAACTATGGATCTGAAGTATGGGGATATGCAAATAAGTTGGAAAATATTCATCTACAGTACTGTAAACAAATGTTAGGAGTGAGAAAACAAACGCAGAACAATTTTGTGTACGGAGAACTTGGCAGACATCCCTTAAAAATATATTGACTTTTAAATCTTATTATATTTTTGTTAAAAATTATTTAGACAAGCAACAGAAAGTTTATTAAAAAGGTATATACCATGATGTTAAATGATATTACAAATCATCCAAATAAACCAAATTGTGAAATCTATCCTAGAACATCTAGGCTTTAATGATGTATGGTTGTATCAGGGAGTTGGAAACCCAGAAATGTTTATAAGTATTGTGAAACAAAGGGTAAGTGACAAATTTGTGCAATCATGGAATAACCAATTAAGTAATTCGTCTAGAGCATCGACATACAGATTATTTGCTTATTTTAACTTTAAACCGTATCTTGACAAACTTAATATTACTAAATATAGATTTGCTTTGACTAGATTAAGAGTATCAAGTCATAGGCTGGAAATTGAAGCGGGAAGATGGAATAAATCAAATGCTATACCAAGATCAGAGAGAAAATGTCAACTTTGTAATATTTAAAAGACGAATTTATATTAGAATGTCCTTTTACCATGAATGCAAACAATTGTATATTAAAACATACTTTTGGAGAAGGCCAAATATTCTAAAATTCTCCGAACTTTTTAGGTCGCGAAATATTTGTGCGGTTAAAATCGGAATAATAAATACGTACCTATAATTTGTCCATATACTTTAGGGTTATATATTTATTATTTCTTGAATAATGTTCGAAACTAATTTCATTAGCTGAACAAGAAAGGCACATCACTCTTTCACCTGATACCATGGTGTACTTCCTGTCAGCTGGAGAGGCGATGCCTGATATTGTATGTACTGTTGAGTGTAATACACTGTGCACTGTAAGATGGAACAGTCATAGTTCTACTAATGTTCTGTCGTTGGGGACTGTAACATCAGATATGTCTGGAGAATACACTTGTATTGCATCATGGGAAGATTCAGTCAAGATGGTCAAACGATCTGTAATTGTTAATGTTAAAGGTTAATCATTATTTGTTAGGCATCAATTATTCAATATATACAAATGGTTGTACATTTCCAGTAAAGACAAACCGGTGTATAATATGGCACATTCATCTGTTGTATTTGAAGCTTGTATGTAGCACGCTTTGTGAATTATTTGTCTTGTTTAAGTCTTTATTTCAAGAATACACAGTAAGCAATATACTACAGATTATTATGTGACATAAGTAGTTACAACAGTACTAGCTGTAACAACTTCAGTGGGAGTATGTCTTCTCTATGTGTAAGTGGTACTAGCAGCAACATTGTTTCCATCTAATATCCTGTTGATATTGTTGTTTTACCCAGTCAATTACATTGAAGTGTTGTTTTAGAATAACGATATTTGTATTATAAATAATTTTATTTCCTACAATTAATTAGATTTTGGAATACCTTGCCAAAACGTTAGCATGTATTTTTCAACACTGTTCACACCGATCATACCTTTTCAAGATAACACATCACTTATCATAGTAGCAGTCGTGTTAGGGATGGTGCAATGTGTGACTTTAATATGCTTCGGGATATGTGCCGTGTATATGTACAGGGCATCTGTAAGGAATGGAACCTGTATGACATGTAAGTTGTATATTCGAATCAATTTATTTGTGTAACATTGTCTTGAAATCAACAGAACAAGAAAATTGGTAACCTTAACAAAGAACGATGCGTAGGTCTATACAAGGAACGTATATGACATTGTTGCAATCGTATCTTATCCATATATTCATATTAATTCATAAGTGATACTGCGTCTGGCACCATTCATTACTAATATTTATCAACGAATATTTATTGGTGCCGCCTTTGTCATTATGATGTATTACAATGTATTTTATATCAAGCATGTCTCCAAATAACCGAAACAGTTAGGGCAGATCAATATGCCGTGTGACTAATACGTTAATGGCAACATGCTATTTCAGTTAGTGACACATTTTCATAAATATTATCGAAAATGTTCGTCCCCCAATCCTGTATTTATGTCGAACCCTCGGGATCTTAGCTCTGTGATTGGAAACATGCATGGTAAGTGTGGTTAAAATTAAATATGGAAATATGCTAACAAACTATTTCGAGATAATTTGGAATCTTTATTCGTTTTTATTCAAAATATGAGGACACAATATATGATTAACTTCCCGTTCTTATGATACGTTTAGGTGGCAGATATTGACTTAAAATACTCGTTTTAGATATAAATAAATATTGTATATAGAAATATACTTCAATGACTATAATTTGTATTAACAGGTAAAGAGAAAAGAGAGAGTTACAAGACACGTGCGAACATGACAAATCAGCACGTGGTTGTCCAAGACATGTAAGTGAAATTATAAATACATCTCTTCTATGAGCTGCAGATATATAAATAAAACAAATCGTGAGAATGTTTAACACCCACGCTGAAGTAAGAATATGCAATTTATCATGAAGCGTTCGTATTTATATGGATAAATATTATGATAATTTGTGTTGTTTCATTCGCTGATTTTATTATTCTAAAAAAATTAATACGTCACATGAACAAACTAAACATACCCTGATTTTATAAGAATTTATGCAATTAAACATTAAAGAACAAACATTTAAAAGCTGTCTCCGATCGTCTGTTATTTGAGTTTTGTAAAATATAAACCATTTTATGATATTATATTGAATGTCTACACAAACATCTCAAAAATGGAAACGCCAAACATTGCTCTGCACATACAAGAATTCGACAAGGGAAATGATGTAGAAATGTGTAACATAAATGTGCATCAATGTATATGCTATGTTTTGTTAACCTATACAGATCAACAATTGAAATGGAACATTACAAGGGTCTGGACCACCCACAGTCTGGTACGAATGAGACCTACGAAAATATTAATATAGGTTTGTAACACTTTGCTATCTGTATACTAACTATCGTTTGTTTCTTGAATAAATGTACTTCCAGAATCGGAACGTTCTGACATATCAGAGATTTAGGTCCATTATAGAAGTGTTCATTTGTAAAATGTTCTTGCTAAATTGGTTATCGACAGAAAGAAGATTTTCAGAACCATCGGCTCTGTACTGTCGTCTGGGCCGCGGCCGTGATCCAGTGGTTAGTGCGCTGGAATTGTAACCCGGCGATCCGGATTCGATTCCCGGTCGCGGCAGGTCATACCCTTCCATGAAAATTTGATAAAAATGTCTATTTTCCTCCTCATGTGGAGAAGTTGCCGGCTCCTTGTGGAAGGGTAAGTTAGTACTGGTTAGATTTCAGTCCAGGAAAAACTGGTTAGGTGAACCGGCCGCCGTATATAACTGAAATATCGTTGAGAAACGGTGTTAAACCCGATGAAACAAACAATGTACTTTCGTCTTGATAATCAACGCAAATTAGTTTAAGCTTATTCATTCTACAACGATTGTCATAAATATTATCGAAAATATTCGTCCTCCAATCCTGTACTTTATGTCGAACCCTCGGGATCTCAGCTCTGTGATTGGGAACATTCATGGTTAGTTTGGTTAAAATTAAATGTGGACATATGCTAACAAACTATTTAGAGATAATTTGGAATCTTTATTCGTTTTTATTCAAAATATGAGGACACAATGTATGATTTACTTCCCGTTCGTATGATACGCTTAGGTGGCAGATATTGACTAAAATACTCGTTTTAGATATGAATAAATATTGTATATAGAAATATACTTCAATAACTATAATTTGTATAAACAGGTAATGAGAAAAGAGAGAGTGACACGACACATGCGAACATGACAAATCAGCACGTGTCTGTCCAAGACATGTAAGCAAAATTATATATACATCTCTGCTATGAGTTGCAGATTATCTATATAAATAAAACAAATTGTGAGAATGTTTAACACCCCCGCTGAAAGTAAGGATATGCAATTCATCATGAAGCGTACGCATTTTATATGGATACATATTATGATAATTTGTGTTGCTTACATTCGCTGATTTAATTATTCTAAAAATAAATACCTGACATGAACAAACTAAACATACCCTGATATTATAAGAATTTATACAATTAAACAGAACAAACATTTAAAAACTTTTTCCGATGGTCTGTTATGTGAGTTTTGTAAAATATAAACCATTTTATGATGCATTATATTGAATGTCTACACAAACATCTCAAAAATGGATACGCCAAACATTGCACTGCACATACAAGAATTCGACAAGGGAAATGATGTAGAAATGTAAAACATAAATCTGCATCAATGTATATATGCTATGTTTTGTTAACCTATACAGATCAACAATTGAAATGGAACATAACGAGGGTCTGGACCACCCACAGTCTGGTACGAAAGAGACCTACGAAAATCTTAATATAGGTTTGTGACACTTTGCTATCTGTATATTAACTAGCGTTTGTTTCGTTGATAACTGTACTTCCAGAATCGGAACGTTCTGACATATCAGAGATTTAGGTCCATTATAGAAGTGTTCATTTGTAAAATGTTCTTGCTAAATTGGTTATCGACAGAAAGAATATTTCAAGAAACATCGGCTCTGTACTGTCGTCTTGATAATCAACGCAAATTAGTTTAAGCTTATTCATTCTACATCGACTGTCAAAAACGTTTACAACTTATACGTTTCATTCCTACCGACTGCGACCAAGGTTACTAACCAGTGCACGCATGATTTAAGGTATTGTGAAATTCGTGGCTGGAAAGGCGGGATTCGAACTCACGAACTTTGGATCAGGATTTAGGCGCTCTGCTCATTGACTACCTCTCTTCCTTTTACACACCACATTATGGCTTATTTCGTTTTCAGATCATCTTAACTTTTGTAGCTATTGATGATCTCATTTATCATTATTTTGTTGTTGTATCTACGATGTTGATTTCATACATTGTAGTTGTTTGAAGACCACATTGTAAAAAAGTTACAACTGCTTATTGAGCTATCTTCATGAAATAAGGATATCATTATTAAATGGCATGTATAATCGACAAGTCAATACTGTATTAAAATCCACACACGCAATATAATTTGGTTGAACTACTTGTCTTATTTTATTACAGAGAATGTCGCTAGTCCACGGTGATCAACTTATTCACGTTTGTCGGAATATACGTTTTCACCCGCTTTGACTTGACCTACATTTTATACACCATTAACTCACACAGTGGTCCTGCGGTTTTATCAAGAAATTCAAGAAGAATACACGCGCGCCCGCAGCATTTCCGAAGAACTTGTTTTATAAATGATTTAGGTTTTGTATTCAAAGTTTACATACGTATGTGTACAAATGTACGAATATAAGTATGTATAAACATGCTGTACAGGCGTGTGTGTTTTTAAATAGATAGCATACATCTGTCTGTGTCTAGCACTCCATCACCATACAGACTTAAATTAACGCAGAGCGTAAAGTGACTTTGAACATCGGGGTTTTGTTAATTTACTTTGAAATGAACACGTCTTATTTTTCCTCATCCTGAAATTAATATCCCCTCCTACCTGGAAATGTGTTGTGTTTGTATTTTTGGCTGATAAATAAACTAATATATCACGTTTCTTGTTTACAAAAACTAATAAAGAGTTCACATCATTTACACAATAGTCTATACTCGCTTGTAAAATTCACTTCATTAAATTAACTTTGTGTTAAAGTGTACAATGACAACTTTACACTTCATACAGTTGACCATTATTTCCCCAGATGGTAATAAATACAACAATTTTCGTACAGCAATGTTTGTATGTATTTTAAACCCGAATGATTTAACATCGAATTTCAACGTCTGCGTCTCGTAAATTCAATATTGTCTTTAAATATGTTTGAGCTTTGTATCATACGACTGAACGTGTCAATATTTGGAGAAAACCAAATATTTCAGTTTTATACATGTATTCAGATTTGTATGTTCTACGTCATGTACAAGCGCCGGTCTAAGGGACCGATTGATTATTTAACTATGGACGAATTTGTTTTGCAAGACCTAGTTAAGGTTTTATGTTTCAGTTAGTTGTAGTTTGGTTGAAAAACTTAAACCCGTTATGATTAAGATTGGTTTGCAAACAAACAGATGGTTTAGTCGAATAAAAATGACCCACATGATTTTGATTGTATAAGAACTTACAGTGTCAGAAGACCATAAAGATTTAGTTGACACAGTCGCACATATCTAAGTCCATTTAATTACTGCAGTTTAACTGCTAGCAGTATTGTGATTGCAGACAGATTGGTGCTTGATAAGAAAGTGAGAGTTGAGAAATATGTTACTTCTGTTTTGCAACGTTACAATGTGGACGATTTTATAGCCAGGTTCCGATTAAGCAGACATACATTTGACCTATAGGTTCGACCGTATGTTGGTGATTTACACTAACATGCATTAACTACTCTCTATACCATTCGTTGTAGTTTAATGCGCAAAATATATATACATGCTCATTCACGTTCAAGTGGTGTAACATTACAAACGGAAAACTATCAATTTCCAGTACATGAATAATTTAACGCGCATACAACTAAATGATGTCGTTTTTGTTAAAGGTCAGGTATTTGTATAAGCTATCTGAATAACATCTAAGTAGTTTTGTTTCAAATTCAAATATCTCTTTCAGGAACATGATATGCCTTGTAACAATAAGTGACACAAACATGCATCATATATGCACGCAACGATTAAAGATTTGCAATTTCATTGCTTAATTTTCAAATAACAACGACCATCTGTTCGGATATAATATACATTTAAGAGATTTTTATTTATTGCGATTTGAAGATAGTTTCCTTCTATAATTCTATAGGAAGTTGGTCTGACCACAGTGACGCGAAATTTGGATATGGGTCTTTGTTTTCATTGCGATTCGAGCACGATGTTAACTAACGTTATATGTACATGTTTGTTTGTACCGCAGGGTTAAAGGCAAATACCCATATGTATTGTCCTTGTGGTGGTGATGGTGACTGGTGTAATCCGGAGTATGTCTAGGTCGCATTAGAAATAAACATGTCCGATTAGCATGCATGTAATTCTCACTATTAAACCTTGATAAATGGAGATATCAAACGGAAACTTAAACATGGGAACAATATATACATGTATATATTAGTCCCAGCTTAAACACCGAAACTATATTAGCCATACCGGATACATAATCCATGTGACTGCTTGTCATAACTTCTGTTTCTTCAAATTGCCCACTTTCTGGTCTGTAGTGATTGCTAAATGCAGTAACAGACATATTGTGAATGTTCTTATAATGTTATTATAATCACGAACATATAAACCAGGGTTAGGGTTATCACTGATGCACAAGATGTACCGACTTGTATAGTCTGCACAAAACAACTAATGGAAAACTTACTGGTAACATGATATAGAAATAATATGATAATGTCACTAGATCTACACAGGGCAAGCAAGTCCACAATTCAGCTAACTGCAGCCCCAGGCCTTCAGCGCTAACAGCGCTTTGATTAAACATGGCCCCACATTGGAGTGACACGGTCACCCGCCATAAAATCAGTCCACTATTTTGTTTAACTGGTGTACGATTATTCGGATAAATCAAACCAGACAAACTACACCTGGAGGTAGTTCGGTCAGTTTGATTAACCAGCTTAAGATTTGTTATAAACAAATACAGAAACTTGTTTTAGTTAAAACCCAGTTGGTTAAAACAAATGAAAGGTTTGAAAAAACAGTTTTGGTAATAATAACAACGAGAAAATGCGCTTCAACTTTATAATCTTTTGAGTTAAGCCAATATAACGTTGTATGTTTAAGAAAGTTGTCTTGTTGCGTCCACAGCATAAAATCCATATCTCTTTGGTGCACCTTTAAATAATCTTGTCCAGCTGTTTGCAACAGTACCGTCTTCTGATACAAGCTTTTGTTTTATTTGTGTTCCTGAAAAACAGTTTGTTTAAAAAATAATTGATGGAAACACAATTCGTACAGAATTCAGCAACAACAGAGATACATTCATACCTCAAATGAACCATGTCCCGATATTTAATAGTTTTCAAGAATTCATTCTTTAGGCAATACAACATTCGGCATAATTATATAGTCTAACATTATATATCAGGCATCCGTGAATATGTAAGCACATATGTTAGTTATGTAACTTTTAGTATACATGTATGTATAACTATCTCTAGCCCTCTCAATGCATATATCTATAGCTTATTGTTCTATGTATTTTGTTTGTTTGTATTTTTATCTTTGTATAAATTGTTTTTGAAGGCCTCGGGGAAGATTAACATGTCATTGTTGAATGAGTTACCTTCGTTAAATAAAGAATTATTATTATTATGAGAACCCTGATTGTGCACGAAGAAGTTGAGATTATTGTTAGTTCAATGTTGTATAAGGATATAACTTTTGTCCTATAAAACTCTGGATGGGGACATATAATCCTAACCTTGTCTCTGAGTAGTTATCAGTGAAAACAAAGAGAACTAGACTCCTCTAGTTACATATATCCATATAGGGATAATAAACACTTTATAATCTGAAACACATTATGTTCTTCACTTTACGACATTCTGTCTAAATAATGGATATCTACTAAATTAATCATTATTATTAAATACATATATTATTTAAGTAAATGGTTTATTCAACTATTAAATTTAAATTATAGATTTATTATTATAATCAATTATTCATTAATGTTCTCCTCTCTGTTTCCTCTACAGTGTGCAAGAAGTAGTTTCAATGTCATCATAGAAATTGTATTGTCTGATTTTTATATTATTTATGCCATAATTAAAGAGCAGAATATGTTTGTATCATAAAGAGGGAGCGGGAGGGTGGGAGGGCAACACCGACGATTTCGAACCTTTTTTCATTGTTATGTGACCAGTGTGCTGTGCTTTGACTTTGCGTAATGCAATGGCATACTTGTTTTCCATCTGAGAGATGTCTGTACAAACAAAATAGTGTATGTAATAGCGACTGTTTGAGACAGTAATGTAGATTTGGCAATACATAGACTGTTACATTTACGCGAATCTGAGGCTGTTAACATTGATTAATGTAATTAAGCGGTTGTCATTTATTTAATAACACGTCGACATAGGAAAATACATTTGATAATTTACAGAATCGGTACAAACATGATGACGTAGGAATAATACAACTAATACAGACAGTATGTGTAAGAAGGCATGTTTATTACATAACATTCTCGGGCAGGTCACATATGATAAGTTGTTTGAGAGGGTTGGCCCAAGATGTCTTTAATGTGCGTACCGACAGTAATCTGTCCTTTATACTGATCGTATGAAATATATAGTTCAATGGCATTTTATATCTCTTCGTCTGGAACAATTTAACACAAAATCACCGTTAAACAAATGGGTGCCATGTTCCTCTACAGCGTGTACGAAATGAAAATTTACCATTAACAGGATGTTGTAGAATATCAAAGTCATCATAGACGTTGTATTGTCTGAACGTTTATTTTTTACACCAACAATAGGATACTTGTAATATGGTTCTGGTACAAATTCATTCAATGGTGTTTCCTGCAAATACATATTGAATACCTTTATATCAACTTCGCGTCGATGACACAAAGATCAACCGAACAATGTTCTGGTTTTACACATCTAAATATAAACATACAATATAGCTATCTCCCAACACAACGCATATCTATTAAAATATTTTTAAGTAAATTATTAATAAGATTTTCACCTGCACACTCATCCAATATAATTGAAATTTAGTTATAATAAATGATGACATTATATTCACGACTGACTGAACAAGGTGTGGTTTTCATTAGATTAATCTTTAAGTAATATATATTGTTTTCTCAGAATGGTGCATTGGGAGTGCAGGAAAGTAAACACTTTGTACGCTGCACATTCAGTGATGAAATATATGAAATTTATATTTACCTGAATATCTGGGAAACCATACTTTACGGAACATTTATCCACAAGCTCTGTGGCAATCAAAGAATTCCATTTCATAGATAAGTTGTTTAAACATGAACAAAATAGTTAAGTTTAATTTCTTATATAATACGCTATGAAATTAAACATATGAAAACTCAACTAGATTGATGGTTCATAGATAACTTCAGATTATATATGTGTATGTTGTTAGTAATGTGTATGGCTTACATACTGTGGTTTTTATACTTTAAATACAATATTGCACTATCCGTATTGACATGATGCTGACATAAAACTATACAATAATTTGCGGAACTTCTCGACATTGGACGCTTCAATGTGTATATTGTCACTGTGCGATAGGAATCTGCGTAAAAATACGATTTTTTGTTGTGAATACAGTGTTTTAATATACAATATGTATGAGTGTAAACAATTACCCATATCAATAAATGTATACAATTGTATATGGCAATTGACTTACTTTGACAGTTTCTCATTGTTGCATACTTGTAACAATGACCTCATGCCATCTTCTATTCTGTTCAACACAAAGCTGTGTGCGACTTGGATAAGTCTTTTAGATAACTGAAAAGGTAAACACGCAATAATATTCATTAATGACATGCAAACATTAGAGTCACGTCGAATCTGCCCGTCATGTAGACAATACATGGATGACCAATTGGTTGTTATTTCAAAATATTAATTTTAGAATAATGACATTTATATTATGAATATATAGAATATGATTCTAAATTTGATCAGCGTCATTACTTAAGAGTATACAGAATTAAACAAATATTTTCTAAGAGTCCCATTCTCAGTTTACCATCGACTACGCCCTAGCATTTTCATATCGTAAGTTTTACGTTTGTTTCTTTAACGCGGATTACCGTCGTGTACAATGAACTGTATTACTAATACGAATGAGTCTCAACCGTGTGACTATATAGAAGAAACATTGGCAGATCTCTCACATGTTAACGCCGACATTGTTATAAGCCCACCCAAGAGTTATGCCGCGTGGCGGTAGGAGAGCGCAACCAGCAGGCATGTGTGTGCTGAGAAACAGAGTTGTGGGAAAGGCAAATAACGAATGCCAGGAAAATGAGCACATACCAACAAGGCGCAGAAAGAGGTGGATTGACAAAAACGAAAATACCGTGCATATCATTTGAAGCAGGTATACCAGCTTTTCGTGTTTTCAGACACTGCATGATAATGAGCATAAAGAGAACAGGTATACCCCTACAGGGTTCTCAAACGATTTATTGACCAGGTGAGGCGATGCGCACCAAACTTTAAGTTAAAGGGAATTGTTCTCAATGTCATGGAGAGCAACCAATCATGTTATTGAATGCTGCTATAAACAGCACTCAAATACACATTGTTAGTGTATCTCAAGAGGATTACACGGCTCACGGGCACATACTTATCGAACAAAAATACAGTGATGAATGCATAATGTAGCTTTATTATTGAAAGGAGCCATTGTCAGAATTTGGGTTTGAAATTAAACAGTGCTGGATACATCAAAACAACTAGAAATAATGTAAATAACAAATTCACTCTTTTGAAAAATAAACTGATGCTCTGGTAAGTTATACTTCGATTTACCTTTCAAACCCAAAAGTTTACGGTATGTGGAGTTATATGAATGACATTAGAGATTTAGCGACATGCCAAGGTGGTTCAGGATGGAGAACTTGCGACGAACAATTACGTCTACGGCAAACTTCAGTATCTAAACTAAGCAACGTATAATAGAGGTAAAGCTAAAGCAGCAGAGGATGGAATCAGACACTAAATAGGCCAATTCAGAAAATAGAATTGTTGAGCAGTTTAACATCAGAAACGAATCCTGCGAAAATAGTTTTAGCTAAGGGTTTGGGTTATGAAATGTTTTACGAGTTTTAGAATAAGACTGTGGCGAACGTCCGGTAAGATTGTTTCACAATTGGACCCGTAGTATAAGGGATGCAAATAATTTATGTGGTGCGTGCGTGGTGCGTGCGTGGTGCGTGCGTGGTGCGTGCGTGGTGCGTGCGTGGTGCGTGCGTGGTGCGTGCGTGGTGCGTGCGTGGTGCGTGCGTGGTGCGTGCGTGGTGAATGCGTTGTACGTGCGTGGTGCGTGCGTGGTACGTGCGTGGTGCGTGCGTGGTACGTGCGTGGTGCGTGCGTGGTGCGTGCGTGCGTATGGTTGGACCCCTTGGTACGTTATTCTTATTTCTCTCCGTGTACTCGTTGTTTAATGACGCTGCAAAATATGACATTATCAGGACCATGCTTCGGGAAAAAACTTTACACATTACTTAGCATAATTTAGTGTACATTGTCCAAATTATTTGTCTTGAGGTAGTGGTTGCAAGCGACTCGCTGTGTCTGTATCGAGGGTATTGATTTTACTGCCGAAAATAGAACTATCAGCTAGGAGAACATCATAGCAGAGGCTCATTATGCAAGTTGCCGAAAATAGAACTATCAGCTAGGAGAACATCATAGCAGAGGCTCATTATGCAAGTATTGGAATAATGTGTACAATGGAAACCATGAAACTTTTTGTCATTTGTCTTGTCTTGGGCGCTACTTTGGCTGGTAAGTGCATTCAATTGGTTTATTGAACTATTTGTGACATGGTTGAGATACTTACGTGTGCATCAATCTAAATATGTTTTTCTAACTGAAAATTGAATCGCTTTATAAAACTCCTGTATGGTGTATGTATGCTGTTTGCTAAGTTGTGGAAATAATCTTCGTCTTAGATAGCAAGCGCTATGTAGGAAAACTTTGTTTGCCAAATGTCGTTTTGCTAATTGGGTTAACATCATCACTACGCGTTGGTGCAATGCTTGCCCATAGATTTTTTTGTAAGCGTTTTGTCACTTTAACAGCCAAGGTCAAGTGGTGACTTTTCCGCCATTAAGGTGGAGAAAGACGCAGGTGCCCTTCAAGCGTAATTATTGGACATAGGCAGGCTCATGGTGGAACCATCGACCTTCCATTAGTCAGCTGCATAGCTACCTAACATACGAACTCTTCATGTCGGGTTGCCACGGAAGCACCTGGCCCAACGATGATTTACATAATTTATTATTGGGACTTCGTTCGGCCATTGTTGACCTACAATTTCCCAACCCAATCCAACAGTCACAACCGTCAATTGGCAAGATGTTAACACATTCCTGGCATATTGTATTTTCATTGTTAGGTAAATGTTAACCCAACAACGTATTCTCTCACCCCAAAACATCAAAATTGGCTGTTGCTTCCAGGAGGTTCCAATTAATATTTAAACAATAAATTATCCATTCGCCTAATGAAATATTTTGCTGGAGTTTGAATCCATGTTCGTCCGATATTGTATTTCATGGACAATTCAGGTGGTCCATCTTTGTGTTAGCCCATATTCTATGAAAACCTTTCTGTTGAGGTATTTATGTATGATTATTATATAAGGTCATCTTTAAGCAAGCAATTTTTCACAAACATTGCTGGACCTTACCATAAGCAGACAATACAATGCAAGCATATGGTGGATATATAAGTTTTATAATTTACTTCATATCATGTCAACCAGTTCTTTGATGATCTGTAAAATATGTACTGTAGGAATTAAATAAATAAATGACTGACAACACGTTTATTTATTTTAAATCTATATAGTATGTGTCGCGTCTAAAGATTCTATGGAGCTATGTACATGTCTCAGAATTCTGCTAAAGATCCCTTACAATTCCCCGAAACCATCCGTTCCCATGGTTACTAGCTATTCAGACAATATAACTGCCCGTCACCAATGCATGTGTCTGATTGATTTCCTGCTTGCAGGGCGAATGATTGTATGATGGAAACAAACTAGCAACATGATAAACTTAGTTGGTTAATGGCCATATATTTTACATCTGCATTAAAGTACAATGTATTTTACGGAGATAACCAAGTCCTGATTAAGATTTAACAAAACATTAAAATATAACAATAACGATACTAACCATTATGATAACAATGATGGCAAAATGATATTACAGTCATAATTATAACTCAAACCTAATCACAGTAAGTACAACAATGACCAGCAGGACAATACCAATGACAAATAACAACAAATAGATCGTCATTTAAGTTTTCAGTAACAACAATAATAAGTTGTATATTGTTGACCGTGGACCCACGTTTGTCCAACGTGCACACATGATAGGCGGGTGATTGAAATCCGGACAACATTGGGCCATTGTCAAAATGTCAACGATCAGATGAACAACATTTGTCTGACGTTGGGTCAACACAGCTCTTCCTATGGTGACAATATGTCGACAAGTTGGCCCAATTGTTGGCTTGCTATCTGGGATACAAACTCGACTCAATGATGCATGGAGCATGCTTCAAATCTAAAATAAAGAATAAAATTGATGGAAAGAATCTCGGATAAGCAAATTTTGAAATATTGAGCATGGGAATTGCATAAAATGCAAGTTCTGGTACTCCAGTTAAATGTAAAATAAAGGTACTCCTTTGAATGAATTCTTATTTATGTCTAGCATATAAAGTTACATGTTTTTATACACACCTAAAACAAAGATCATTTGGAAGCCAGACCTTAAGGGCTTTGGTGATAAATAAACATTTCAGATATAACAATAGATGTGTGACCTTAAGGGCTTTGATAATAAATTAACAGTTCATATATAATAATAGATGTGTGATCACAATTAATCAGAGGAAATATGTTATCAAAGATTTTAGAAATAAGGTGTTAATAACAGAACAATAGCTTCGCAGTCAATGTTGGCAGACAGCACAGATGTCAAACTATACAAAATAATTAAAATTTATGGTAAGAGAAAAGTCTAAATTTTCACTGCATAATACATAGGTAACTGTAGTTGCGTTTTTAATGGCGTCAAATATATTTTATCAAATTTTAGTATGATATGATATATATAGTTTGTCACTAGTTATTTCGCGTTATCCTATCTAGAGTTCTTTCCCTTTGTCCCCTCTATAGAGTATGGAGTAAACGTATACATATTCTATAGAAGGGGCAACAGGAGAGAACTATAGATCGGATAAAGGGACAAAACTTGTGACAATCTCCTGTATGTTACTTATGATACTAACCACCCGACATTTGTTGTCTTGCAGCAACCAATCAAAGGCGACGTTTGATACGATCATTGGTTGAGAACTATGATAAGCTGTCCCCACCACAATTTAAAGACGGTTTACCACTTAATGTTAGCCACAATCTGCAACTGATACGCATCGTTGGTCTGGTTTGTACACATTTTATTTAATATTCTTTCAAATTGTTCATTCGCTGTCTTGAAAAATACTGGGCCAATGTGCCATCGAGTAAGACACATTTCTACAACTTTTATTGCAGTGAGTAATCTCATTTGTGGTAACAAAATTATGAATCATCGAAACAAGTCTATGTTTATTCTCTGTAGATTCTGACGGCGCTGTTGAAAGATGGTCAAATATATTCGCATTTGAAAATTTCAGATTAGCTGTTGAAATTACAGTGTGTAGAACATGGTCAAGACTGTTTTTTGTCTTGGATAAATATCGAGATTGATATCCCTTGACAAGCGGCCTGCTTCCTCGAAATTGGCTCTCCCTTCCACGCGAAAAATTAAACAATTTTAATTCTTTGTCTAAAAATATTTAATAATTAATAAATCCTGACGTCTTAAATTGTATGAATGGACGATATTGGACGTTAGTAAAATATAGAAAAAGCTGCCAGTAGGGTAAAAATAAGGGGGGGGAAACCACTGGGTAAAAACCACTTTACCACGTAACTGATCACGTGCTGTACCACTGGGCAAAAACGACTTTACCACGTGTCATAGATCATGCGTCATTCACGCGTCACGTAAGGGCAATTACCACTAAGGTCACATATCATACCCGATGCCGTGCCCCCACTTTGGAGTATTGTGGTGTTTGAAGGGGAGACAAATATTACAAAAACTTACCACTTAGTTTTCGCGAGAGTTAATCCTCTTGGCTAAGTATGTACTGTAAATTGACTTTCAATTTTTTTGTATTTCTGCTTTTTCCGCCAATCTAAAACGTTTTGACGAGTAATAAGACCTGATAAGCTTGTTGTTCGAAACATGATAAATTTGATCTATGACCTACATTTAACAAAAGCGGTAGGTGATTGACGGAAAAAGCAGTAATACAAAACAATTGAAAGTCGATTCACATTGCATACTTAGCCAAGAGGATTAACTCTCGCGAAGACTAAGTGGTAAGTTTTTGTAGCATTTGTCTCCCCTTCAAACACCAAAATACTCCAAAATGGGGGCACGGCATCGGGTATGACATGTTCTGCTTCCTTCTTATTAGGGATATCAACGAACTTATTCGGATATTCGAATATTCGTTTGTACGTCCGAATATTCGAATACTGATTCGGCATTCGAGAATTTGATAAAATATAAATTTTCAATATAAACGCTGAATGCAAGTGTATTACATTTCAATGATTGGCATTATCGCATTAAATGACATTTTACGCGTGAAAATAATATCTACAAGTGTTAATTGACATGTCATGTTGATTATTTGGGGTCAAGAGAGATAAAACACACTGGTGCTGTCACTTAGGCCCTGAAAATGTTAGTAATCGTGGGGATTTTTACAACTGAATTGATCAGTTTAAAACACAAAATTGATGAGCATAGATTTAAACTTCGAATTTCAATTGTAATATTATTAAATAAGGTCGAATGTTCGAATATTCGTTAGGAAGGTTGGTCGAATATTCGATTACCAAAATTGTCATTAGTTGGCATCCCTAATTCTTACCAATATCTCAATGTTCTGAACTCAAAATGTGCGCATGATTGTACACAAATCTGCTTATAACGAGTTCTATCATAAATAAATAAACAGCATAAATGTAGGACGACCTATTAAAGTAGTGTGTCATTGTACTTTAATGCAATCTGGCCTATTCATATTTGTGTGCGCATGTGCCAAGAACGAACAGGCTGTTCGACCATATGGTACTCATCTATTGATAACCCAGGACGCTTAAATATATACTGTTTATTTAAACATTCAATTTCGATGGAACTATATTTTAACTTCATTAAAAACAAAATTATTCAGAATTGCTTCAACCAAATTCCGACCTTCTTCTCATGACTTGGCAATTGAACCTGGAAGATATCAAAATCAACCTAAAATTCAAAGAATTTGTAACAATTGTAACTTAAATATGATAGAAAATGAATATCACTTCTTACTTATCTGTCCAAAATACAGAAATCCTAGAATTCAATACTTAAAACGTTATTAATGCACCTGACCAAAAATTACGAATCATATGTGCGGAATTTATTTACTTCGCCAATGTATGTACAAAATCAAACCAATGTATGAAAATGATATAAGAATTTGTGATGCTCTTTGAAAATCCATGTATTTCTTCTACTTGTTGTATAGTATAGACTTTGTTTGTGTACTATAAACATTGTAACATGTTTTATGCAATAAAATGATATCATATCGTATTGTATATATTTAATGTTGTTGCTATATCGCAGGAGGAGCAAGTTCTTACTTTGGACGTGTATGTGTCAACCTTTTGGCGTGACGACCAGCTGCAGTGGGACACCGATGATTTTGGCGGAATAAATGTGATACGATTACCCAGCGAAATTGTATGGAAACCAGACATCATTTTGGAAAATGAGCAAGTATATTTCACGTAATTATAAAGTAACAAAGAACAGGCAAAGAAAGAAGTCGTACCTAGATAGAAATTGGTGTTCCAAGCTTTGGGCCTTTGTCAAAGCTATCGCTAATCCAAGAGAGCAAAGTAATGAAATGATTGTCAGTCCAAACAAAGAACCAAGTATGAACGCTTTTGACATTACAACAACCATCTACAACCACGTACTAGAGAAATTGGTAAACACTCACTGGACCGCTTTTTGAAATTCTCAAAAATATTTCCTAAATTGACATTATCTGATAAATAGGACGACCAGCGTTTAAAGTTCTAACGTGCTATCATAATGTAATTTCACACATTATATAGCAATTAGGTTCATTATCATTTTGTATGATGGCATCAACATCTGGAAGTTTATTTAATTACCCGTCTGTCTCTTCTTTCAGTGCTGAACGTTCTAGTGGTTCAAAAACAAGTGGTATCAACATTGTCGTGTATGACAATGGGAGTATAATCTATGTACCCCCGGTGAAAACCCACTCATACTGCAGCACAGACCACGCCAAAATAAAGAGGAAGAGTCATGTGAAATGCAGTTTGAAGTACATGTCCTGGACATACGATGCGCAGAGTATCAACTTGTTTAACGCCGACAAGAGCCAGATACTGGCTAACTTTGATGCTGAGTTTAACAAAGAATGGAAAGTTGTTGACCACAGTGTGACAAGAAATGTGAAGAAGTACGACTGCTGTCCTGATGCTTATATTGATTTGGAGTACGAGTTCGTACTGGAGAAATTGTAATTCCTTGACTTGACCTTTGTAGATACTGAACCCCGAATTAACAACCAAGTGTTTTTCTTCTGATCTTCTTCATCTCATTTAAATTGGGACATAAGGACTCAACAAGTTTCCTCCACTTATCTCTGTCCTTTGCCACATACTGAGCTTGTCCCCAGGTGTAACTTCCACTTATCTCTCTCCTTTGCCACATACTGAGCTTATCCTCAGGAGTAACCTCCGCTTATCTCTGTCCTTTGCCACATACTGAGTTTATCCTCAGGTGTAACCTCCACTTATCTCTCTCCTTTGCCACATACTGAGCTTATCCTCAGGAGTAGCCTCCGCTTATCTCTGTCCTTTGCCACATACTGAGTTTATCCTCAGGAGTAACCTCCGCTTATCTATGTCCTTTGCCACATACTGAGTTTATCCTCAGGAGTAACCTCCGCTTATCTCTGTCCTTTGCCACATACTGAGCTTATCATCAGGAGTAACCTCCGCTTATCTCTGTCCTTTGCCACATACTGAGTTTATCCTTAGGTGTAACCTCCACTTATCTCTGTCTTTTGCCACATACTTAGCTTGTCTCCAGGTATAACTTCCAATTATCTCTGTCCTTTTCCACATACTGAGCTTGTCCCCGGCTGTAACCTACCTCCTTCAGTTCTGCCGCAACAAATCAAGTGTGTTTTACAAATATATGACAATACTAACGCTTGGACGAAAATGCAATGGTATGGAAATTGTAACCTGCTGTGCACTTTGATTTTGGTGAAACACTATTGTTTGACATTTTATGACTATTTCTCACCGTGGGTACATTTGATATAGTACCATACTACACTAGGGGTTTTCAGAATAGTTACATTAGCTTCTTAGCCTATTAACCTATTTTATATATTGTCTCGTAGAAATTTTCGTATCGTATACATGTATTGAACATTGAAACTGACTGTGCACAATGTTTGTGATGAGAAGGAACTGTTTTCCAAAGGTTCGTACTGTTTGGTTTTGTATTGATCTTTGTTATGTTTGGTACTGTTATGGAAGTACCAGTCCAACACACAGAATTGTCAAGTCACAGAGAATTAAAGAATGGCTGATATAGATTCTTAACTTGTTTCTTCATTTTGCTGTTATTTTTAATGAATACGCTAAAGTTTCGGCTAGCGTTTTATACAAAAAAGAGGTAAAACAGAACAGTGATGCCAATATACTTAACGCCATTAAAAACGCAACTATTTGAACTAGGCTTCAATTTGTAGTACTAACTGTCAAAAGCGTGTTACAGTTATCTATGTATTAATTCTTGTTCAAAACTTAATTGAACTCTATACGAATTATTTTTCATTTCATTCTTGATTAATTTTATGAAATTACGTTCGAGTAATAAGAATAGGTTTGCCTTTGTAATGTCACTTTTTCTATTATGAACAATTTTTGGTTGCGTTTTTAATGGTGTTACGTATATATAAAAACAAGTATATGCCATACTTGCACGTCTGCACCTTCGACTATAATGTAATATTGTCGAATAAAAATTGAAACACCACACAACTACTCATTTGAAAACACTCGAAACTTCTAATAAAGAAAATACCACAGACATTTAACATCCGTAGCTCTTCCGTGAATACCATTCATGTATGTCAACCATCAGATGTATGTACATGTCAAAATAAACCAGATTTTGAATCATTTGACACTTTTTGAAAAATATTTATTTTCGTCAATCACAGCACTTCATTCATCAGGGCCTTCTTTGTGAACAGGGGGGCTGAGTAGCACTGCCAACATTCTGTTAGCTAGACAGATAGCTCCTACCAAGTCTACGTCACAGGGGGAATTCGAACCGCAGCGATGTAAGCAAGTGATTTGCTACTTTATACTAACGTTCGCAAAATGTTGAGCGTTGCTTGCAACTTCGGCTGTTTTGGTATGTTATTTAAATACATGTAGTAAATTTACGTCAAGCGAAAACAATGTAAATGCCAGAAGTCTGACCGTAGAACCTGGACGATGTGTAATGGGGCTGTTTAGACAGAGTCTGTTAAATAATTGGCCATTTAATATTCTTTATCGTGTTTTAAATCCACTTACGGCACTTACTCCGGGATTTGTTTAAAGGTTAATACAATTGACTTAATTCGCACAGACAAAATACCGGTATCATTTCTTTCATGACATTTTCTATTTCTGATGATAATCATATGAACCAGTGAGTGTCATTGCATCGAGTTTGTTAACGGCTATACTCCCTTATATTCGTTGGAAATTTTATATCTGTAAGATGGAACTTCCGAAGCTTTGTGTCATTTTGATGTTCTTCGGCGTTTCCTTGGCTGGTAAGTTCGTTCGATATTATTTAATTCAAATAATTATGACACTGGGCTATGTATGCGTCCTGTCATCTAAACCATGAAATTAACATAACTTTCTATAAGATTATCAGTGTTACACAAAATCCTTGTTACTATTTACGCAAGTTTATTATATCAAAAGGTTGGATAAAAATATATGTTGTGCCCCTTTTCTTGATATTTCTTTGTTTAGCTGTTTCCAATATCAAATACATAAATACAATCTATATTAAATAACATATCTAATCATTGAAGAAAGAAATATCGCAATAGGAATATATTTATTTAACTGAAGGGAACTATACTTGACGCCATTTAAACGCAACTATTTGAACTAGGCATCATTTTGTAGTACCAACTGGCAAAAGCGTGTTACGGCTATCAATGTGTTAATTCTTGTTAAAAACTTCTTAAAACTTTAGACCATTTTTTAAATTTCATTATTGATTAATTTTAGGAAAATATGCTTTGGAATATTTCTGGCTTTATTATGTCACTTTATCTATATGCACATTTTTGGTAGCGTTTTAATGGTGATAAGTATATATGCGTTGTAACCTTAGAGAAATACGTTTCATAGAAGTGACTGACTGCCAAATATTGTTGATTTCAGCCACCAATCAAATGCGACGTTTGGTACGATCATTGGTGGACAAGTATGATAACCTGTGCCTTCCACAAGTGGAGGATAACTCTCCACTGAACGTTAGCCACAGCTTTCAATTGAGACGCATTATCAGTCTGGTATGTACACAGCTTATTTAATGTCAGAGGAGATTGTCACGAGTTCTTTCCCTTTATCCCATCTGTAATTATCTCCCTTTATCACTTCTGGAGTTCTCGCCCTTTGCCAACTCTTGTACTTTTTGGCCGGCTGAGCGGTTTGTGTGTGGTATTGTATGATCGACTTCAGTTTTCATTTAGATGAGAATCTACGTGTGAATTTAATCAGTTGATTGATTATTATTTATAAGAATTTACAGATAAGATCTTCATATCTTCACCAAATGTCTGTGCCACATTTTATCAACAATTTAAATTTAATCAACAGCTATTCAGTGCAGTGATATACTAATAGAGCCTGTGTCACTTTGATTCAAATAGACCTTGACCACTTGGATCCACAGGAGATTGTCACCAGTTCTCTGCCTTTATCCCTTCTGGAGCTCTTCCGTTTATCTCTTCTTGAGTTCTCTCCCTTTATCCCTTTTGGAGTTCGCTCCCTTTATCGCTTCCGAAGTTCTCGCCCTTTATCCGTCTTGGAGTTCTCTCCCTTTATCCCTTCTGGAGTTCTCTCCCTCTATCCCTTCTAATGTGTATGTACTGTACTATATCTATCCATTCAACTGCTTTTCTAATTGGTCACTTTTTACATTAAATTACTTTTCAAAATAAATACAGAGAAATATAAATAGACTTACTTTGTTTTACTGAATTCTTACCCATGCCATAATCCTTTGAAATCCAAAATTCACACATGATTGTACAAAAAATCGACCTATAACGATTTCTATCAAAATCATAAAATCCAGAAAATATGGGATGAAATGTGTTTGAGTGTGCATAGACTATAGCAGGGATAAAGGGAAATAACTCCAGTTCTTGGAATTATACGGCATAAGCAATAATGCATTTGAATTTGTATCATGTACATGGTTGATTCAACCACCGGCAGTTATATCAAGCGCACCAATAGTTTATTCGGGTCACATAAAGGCGTATCCAACAATAACAATTTCTTTTCTAAAGCAGAGGTTTCCTTTAAACTGTGTAGATCTTATCAGTGCAATGTATATAACCATAATATGAAATGAAAATGGCGGGTCACCTTGCTCGAAATGAATATATAACAAAATCGATACAATTTTACTATATTTTTTCTAGCGCAGAGATGTTCTTACAACTTGGTATACTATACGAGAGTCACTGTCTGAATAAAGATATGAAATAAAAATAATAGGTCGCCTTGCTTGATTTTAAGATAAAGATTGGTTTATTGTGTTTCAAATGTAATATATATTGAAGTGAAAGTTGAAAAAAACCCCATAATACAAATAACCCATTATCGTTTTACATTTTCATAAAATGTGTTAGTTTTAAATATTTATTGAAGATCATTTTAAAATTTCAAATGTAGAATTTTAAATATCAATGACTTTTCAACTACTCCCGGATATGTCTTAAGTAATTTTTTTAGGATTTATGTTCAACCTATTGTAGATGAGGTTGTTCTCAAGTGGTTGCTATGTTTCAGGAAAAACAGGTCCTTACTTTAGACGCTTACATTTCTATTAACTGGCAAGACGATCAGCTTGTATGGGAACCTGATGATTTTGGAGGAATAGATATGATAAGAATACCTAGCGACATTGTATGGAAACCAGACATCATGTTGAAAGATAAGCAAGTATATTAGTAGCATTGAAAATTAATTCTTGAAATTCCTCTTTACTACATATCAGTTGGTTCTCAACCTTTCAGATATTTGCTTCAACTACTGGTAACCAGCAAGAGCTAAATAATGAAACTACGAGTATATATAAAGCTGTCATGTTAAAGTATTATAACTATTGGCTTTAATTCATGTGCAAGTAAAGTTGGACAAGCAGTCACTTTACTGTACTTTAAGTCACAGAAACTGCTTCCTTATTTAAAGGTAGATTGTCTTATTTTATATCATTATATGTCAAGTGATACTTTTAAGAAGATGGCATGTTAATGCCTTCCTACAGACGTACTATATAACATTGTAACGATTCTTAAAAGACGCTTTCTGGTCCAAGCGCGACAACGACATATACTGAGGCACCAACCCTATTCCGTATTAAACTTTCGTCTCATCTTTCAGTGCTGAGCCGTTTAGTGGTGTCCACACTAGTGACATTAACATTGTCGTGCTTTTCGATGGCATTGTGTTCTACACGCTCCCGGTGAAAACCCAGTCATACTGTAACACTGACCACTCAAAACTTAAGAGGAAGGGCCATGCGAAATGCAGCTTGAAGTTTATGTCATGGACACACGATGGACAGAGCATCAACTTGGTTAACGCCGATGAGAGCCAGATACTCATAGACTTTGACAACACCTTTAACAAAGAATGGAAACTTGTAAACCATGGTGTGAATAGAAACGTCCACGTGTACGACTGCTGCCCTGAACCATATATTGATGTCGAGTACTACTTCAAATTGGAGAAATTGTTATTTCTTGATTAGAGTTCACAAAGCATATACTCGAACATCCATGCTTGTGTACGAAGAAATATACAGACCCGGTGTTCACAATTCATCTGTTTTCAGAATTCGGATCAATATCAGATAAAGTTTCCTTTGAACGTTGAACACAAATGTATGTTAAGGTAAATCTGTGTACATAATGTGATAGATATGAATATTTTGTCAACTTTTGAAGACTTAGAATCCAGATGTCGTACATATTTCGACAGGTTTGATCTATATCCGTTTCAGTCGAAAGTATGATTGACTCAACAATAAAAGTTTTTAATATTTACAAAACGTTAATTAATTAATGTGTTGTATATTTATGTAGTTTGATTATTAGTGTATGAAGTATTTTTTAAAGAAAAAATACATATATTTCGGGATCAAATTGATCCACATCAGTTGATCATTCGTGAACGTGGGTTCAGGTGATTGATCATTTGTCAACTTATAACTACTGGTCGGACGAAAATAACATTTAAACACTCTACATGTGCCCAAGCAAGCTGTTATAGCGTGGGGAATCCACGTGACTTGTGACGTCATTCTGCTGCTGCGCACTGCCGAATTTGTCAGCATTCAAAACTACAAATCAACGTATTTGTTTACTTGTTTACGGATTTTTACGAATTAAAGCGTATTATGCTTATCCTGCACACTTCGGTCTACCCGTGGACAGTTCCATGTATTACATAGTGATTTTGTCTTTTCAAACACTTCGAGACAGCTTTGTTTGACTTTACAATGTTAATTCTTAATTATTTATTTTTTCAAAAAAAAAACGAGGTCCCAATTTCAAGGAAATAATTACGTACATGCTAAAGTAAATTCTTAGCAGTATGCTTAAGTCTATTATTGAGCTCCGCTGATCATTGCTAACAATCCCAGCTCGCAGACATACAAAGTAATCATAATGTACTCATTAAAGGGAAATAACAAGTTGACCATTTAACCTACATTGTATTTCTGTTACTCAGAATATCAACTATTTAAAGAGAACTGACAAGCAAGACCTTATTCGCGAAATGTACTTAAATAACATACTTAAGTACGATACTAAACAAATTATCTTACTTAAATCTATTCTAATTTCATGAAATCGAGGTTATGCATAATCATGTATCATACAGCGAAGTGAACAAACAATCCCGGACTAGTCTCATACTGAACAACAGTTGAGTTGAAGTTAGTCCCGGACAAGTCTGTTTTAAAGCTAACTAACATCAGCAATTGTCCAGTTGTAAGTCAAACCTTAGAAACCCACACACACATATTACATGTGATTATTAATTTTAGATTGTGGAGCAATCAGTGTGTATGTTTATTTGTTACTAAATTGACCGATATTCTCGAACAACTAACTTCTTATGACGGACAAGTCAAATTTTACATTTCCATTAGTATGGGACAAGTGTCTTTGAAAAGCAATTCTAGAGTCCTGAACTATTTTACACAATCACCTACCGATGCATTCGATCTTAAAAATCATTATCTTAAACAACTGCTGATATTTTATGAAAACGATGTAGCAAATGGAGGATGACTTTTTATACAACCTCTGTGAGGACAGACGCACCCAATATATTTGAATAAACTGGTAGAGAAATGACAACGTGTAAATGAATTATGTTATTCTTTATTCTTGAAAAATATTTGAGGGTAGCATAAAATATAAAACTAGAACAAGATATGGACGGTGGTGTTAACAGATTATGTATGAAAAGGTGTTTAATGTATAAATAAACTAAATATGTAATAAACACACGTGCCAGCAAGCGCGATCAATGTTATCTGAATTTTAAAACTATCAAATAAATAAAATTAACAATATAACTAGACATCAAACAAACATAAAACAAACAACATTCGGAAGACTTTGCTCAATGCCATGTGTCACAATTCACATCCCGATTTCACGAAAAGTATTTACTTAACTAACCAAGAAAATGTAAATTATTTAATTAGCTATAAATTGGTTTTTCCTTAAAACCTGTTTTGATATTAGAACTTTACAGTACAAATTCATCAAAAGAGGCACAATTTGATCATATGTGTAATTTTTTAATGATTTATTTATAAATGACTTTTAAGACTGATAAAAGACACTTTCAGACTGATAAAAGACACTTATGACTTTACTCAAGTATATATTTTCTCTATAGCTTGTTTGCCTGTATGTACTGGTGATTATTTTATATTAACAAATAAATAAGGACGACTCCAACATAAAGAGGAAGAGTAATGTGAAATGTAGTTTGAAGTTAATGTCCTGTACATACGATGCACAGAGTATCAACTTGTTTAACGGCGATGAGAGCCATATACTGGGTTACTTTGATGCTGAGTTTAACAAAGAATGGAAAGTTGTAGATCACAATGTGACAATAAATGGAAGATGTACGACTGTTGTCCTGAGGCATATATCGATTTGGAGTATGGCTTCGTACAGGAGAAATTGTAATTTCTTGTCTTGAGCTTTGCAGACACTGAACCCCGAATTAACAACCAAGTGTTCTTCTTCTGATCCTCTTCATATCATTTATAACATAATGCCTCCGCTTGTCTCTGTCCTTTGCCACATACTGAGCTTGTATTCAGGTGTAACCTCAACTTATCTCTGTCATTTGCTTCATACTGAGCTTGTCCCCAGGTGTAACCTCCACTTATCTCTGTCCTTTGCCACAAACTGAGCTTGTCCCCAGGTGTAACCTCCACTTATCTCTGTCCTTTGCCAAATACTGAGCTTGTCTTCAGGTGTAACCTCCACTTATCTATGTCCTTTTCCACATACTGAGCTTGTTCCCGGGTGGTGTAACCTACCTCCTTCAGTTCTGCCTAAACAAGTTCAGTGTGTTTTACAAAAGCTATGGCAATACTAACGCTTGGACAAAAATGCAATGGCATAGATATTTTAACCAGGTGTACACTTTGATTTTGATGACACACTTTTGTTTGACATTGTATGACTATTTCTTACTGTGGGTACAGTTATTAAAGTACCATATTACACTAGGGGTATTCACAATATTTACATTAGCTTCTTAGCCTATTAACCTATTTTATATATTGTCTCGTAGAAATTTTCGTACGAGACTATTATGGAAGTACCAGTCCAACACACAGAATTGTCAAGTCACAGAGAAATAAAGAATGGCTGATATAGATTGTTTCTTCATGTTGCTGTTATTTTTAATGAATACGAGGTAGACAGAACAGTGATGTCAAATATACTTGACGCAATTAAAAACGCAACTATTTGAACTAGGCTTCATTTTGTAGTACTAACTGTCAAAAGCGTGTTACAGTTATTTATGTATTAATTCTTGTTCAAAAATTTATTAAACTCTATACGAATTATGTTTCATTTCATTATTGATTAATTTTATGAAATTATGTTCGAGTAGTAAAGAATAGGTTCGCCTTTGTAATGTCACTTATTCTATTATGAACAATTTTTGGTTGCATTTTTAATGGTGTTACGTATATATATCAACAAGTATATGACATACTTGCACATGTGCACCTTCGACTATAATGTAATATTGTCGAATAAAACTGAAACACAACACAACTACTCATTTGAAAACACTTGAAACTTCTAATAAAGAAAATACCACAGACATTTAACATCCGGAGCTCTTCCGTGAATACCATATACCAAACATCAGATGTATGTACATGTCAGAATACACCAGATTTTGAATCATTTGACGCTATTTGAAAAATATTTATTTTCGTCAATCACAGCACTGCGCTCATCAGGTCATTCTTTGTGAAAATGGGGGCTGAGTAGCAGTGCCAACATTCCGTTAGCCAGATAGATAGCTCCTACCAATCTACGTCACAGGTGGAATTCGAACCGCAGCGCTGTAAGCAAGTGATTTGCTACTTTATACTCACTTTTACAAGATGTTGAGCGTTGCTTGCATCTTCGGCTGTTTTCAGTATGATATTTAAATATATGTAGTAAATTTACTTGAAGCAAAACAAATGTAAATGCCGGAAGTCTGACCGTAGAAACTGGACGATGGGTAATGGGGCTGTTTAGACAGAGTCTGTTAAATAATTGGCAATTTAACATTATTTATCGTGTTTTAAATCCACTTTTGGCACTTATTTCTGGATTGTTGAAAGTTTAATACAATTGACTTAATTCGCACAGACAAAATACCGGTATCATTTCTTTCATGACATTTTCTATTTATGATATGATGACTATCATATGAACCAGTGAGTGTCATTGCATCGAGTTTGTTTACGGCTATACTCCCTTATATTCGTTGGAAATTTGATATCTGTAAGATGGAACTTCCGAAGCTTTGTGTCATTTTGATTTTCTTTGGCGTTTCATTGGCTGGTAAGTTCGTTCGATATTATTTAATTCGAATAATTATGACACTGAACGATGTACCCTTTCATCTAAACCACGTTTGTATAATGAAACTGTGGAAATATCAGTGACTGCTAAAGTACCATTTAAGTAATGATTATCTTAAATATCATCTGACTTATATCCTGTACCGTGCATCTTTCCAATATTCATGAATACAATTAATTACTGAAGAAAGAAATAAGATTAGATGACTATATTTAACTAAACGGAACTATATAATTTGTAACCTTAGAGATATACGATTCATAGAATTTATCTGATATTTGACCGCCCAATATTTTTCCAGTAAAATTTATTTCTTTATCATTTTAACATGGTATACTAGGCGCGTAGGAATGTATTGGGGTCGCGGATTGGGTGGGTGCGGAAGGGGTAACCCCTCCGATGAGATTTTTTTTAGGCGCAAAATCCATCACTTTTAAAATGATATTTTCCGAAAATTTGTAAGTAATTACATGTATTCACACATATGTGTAATTTTGTAAAAAGATACGGGATTGTTGGGGAGATATTTTTATTGTTAGTGTTCCCGGCTGCGTCATGACCGATTTTTCTTGTTCCAAAGCATGATTGTACTGCAATGCATTCATTTGCTATTTTATGCAGTTAATTACCTGGTCAAAGTGCAGCCAATGGGTGTATTTGGAACCATTGTGTGTTGGATGCTCTCTGTTCTGGATTGTTCATGCCAAACGTTCCTTTTGGACGTTTCGATGTTGATTTGGAACATCCATTTCAAAGTCTACTTTCATAATGGACATTCAGAATGTGTATTTAATTTGTATATGTGTGTACTGTTAAAAATTACATTTAATTGATGGTCAAGTAAATGTAATTATCACCATTTTAAGATTCAAAACAATGCCAAAACAAATATACTTGTCACCTGGTTAGTATGCTTCCTTTCATGCCTTCATAAATCTGCCGACTGTTTTCACACCCTAGATGGCAGTCAGGGTACTAGCGACCGCCCCTGCCTGGTAGCGATACTACCACTTTGTCATGCGTATAAAATATCTTGGCAGAATGCCAATAAAATGTGTGGCTGGTTTTTAATAGTTTAAGATACAGATGAGAATTAGGGGTCATAAAATGTCCGCGGCCCCAATGCCGTTGAGAGCCGAAGTATTGGGGCCACGGCTCATGCGGACCCAGCTCCTATGCGCATGTATACTGTGAGTGAAAATTGTTTTTTTGTAAAATATCGAAATTGTATGTATACTGTAATGCGAGTGAAATGCTGAAATTGTTTAGGGAATGAACTTGTTGATGTAATGTGAGTGAAACGTGAAACTTGAATAGTGTCTATCTTAATGGTGGCAGAAATATAATATATATCTAGTTAATTAACGAGATAGGTAACGCATTAGCTACATATTTTAAGGGAACTGTTAAGTAGTTAACGCGATAAGTTTCTAATTAACTACATACTTTTATAATTAATTAATAAGTGGCTAACGAGTTAAGTATCTAGATATCTAATTAATCTGATTATTATTAAACTAGAAAAGTATGTACTTCACTAGCTATTTATCGCGTTAACTACTTAACACTTATCTAAAATAGATTGGTGGGTAAGTGGTGGCAGTTGTGGGCACTATTAGACAATTTTTCGTGTTAAGATATGTATCTGGTATGAAAATTTATCACGATACTTATCTAGATATCCACATAATTTTCTAGTTAATTAAGCAGTTAACTGGTGGCAGAAATATACCACCATATTGTTTAAATATTGAATTTTGTTAGTATTATTGCTTTCAGCGACCAATCAAATGCGACGTTTGGTACGATCATTGGTGGACAAGTATGATAATCTGTGCCTTCCACAAGTGGAGGATAACTCTCCACTGAACGTTAGCCACAGCTTTCAATTGAGACGCATTATCAGTCTAGTATGTACACAGCTTATTCAATGTCATAGGAGATTGTCACGAGTTCTTTCCCTTTATCCCATCTGTAATTATCTCCCTTTATCATTTCTGGAGTTCTCTCCCTTTGCCCATTCTTGAACTTTTTGGCCGGCTGAGCCCTTTGTGTTTGGTATTGTCTGTTCGACTTCTGTTTTCATTTTGAAGAGAATCTACGTGTGGATTTAATCAGATGATTGATTATTATTAATCAGAATTTACAGATAAGATCTTCATATCTTCACCAAATGTCTGTGCCACATTTTATCAACAATTTAATTAACAGCTATTCAGTGCAGTGATATATTATTAGAGATTCTGTCACTTTGATTCAAATATACCTTTACCACTTTGATCCACAGGGGATTGTCACCAGTTCTTTGCCTTTTTTTCTTCAGGAGTTATCTCCGTTTATCTATTCTAGAACGTATGTACTGTACTATATATATCTATACATATACTAAAGAAGGGATAAAGGGGGAAAACTCTAGAAGGGATAAAGGGAGAGAACTCGTGACAACCTCCGGTAATAATGCATTTGAATTTGTATCATATACAGCGAATCAACCACCGGCAGTTATATCAAGCGCACCAATAGTTCATTCGGGTCAATTTAGTAAGTTTTCTAGGCTTTCTGTTCGACCTTATGTATATGAGATTGTTCTCAAGTTGTTGCTATGTTACAGGAGAAACAGGTCCTTACTTTAGACGCATACATTACTATTTACTGGCAAGACGATCAGCTTGTATGGGAACCTGATGATTTTGGCGGGATAGATATGATAAGAATACCTAGCGACATTGTATGGAAACCAGACATAATGTTGAAAGATAAGCAAGTATATTAGTAGCATTGAAAATTAATTCTTGAAATTCATCTTTACTATATATCACTTTAGCGTATATTTGAAGCCACATAAACTGTTTCCTTATTTAAAGGTAGATTGTCTTATTTTAATAAAAATATGTCAAGTGATAATTTTTGGAAAATGACCTGTTAATGCCTTCATACAAGCGAACTAAAATATTGCATTGTAACATTTCTTAAAAGTTTCCTGGAATCGCGTAACACGAGACCGATACAGATATGTCCTATGCTAGCGCTAACTTAGCGCATTGTTCAGGATAGAAACTACCCGTCACGGCTCTTGTACATGCATTTGTGTTTTTTGGAAACATGTAAGAAAAGTGTCAGCGCAGTGTAGCAAATATTCTCATATTTATGACTAAGGATATTTGGTCAAAAATAAGACTATGTACCTTTAAGAACAACAGAACGCACACTAACCATTCCAAAGCGGTACTCCTAATTGCACGCATCATTTATGTTCGTGTCTTGGGTAATAATTGTTTACATGTTCAGTCGGAATAATACATGGTTTCGAATAACCCATTTCAATTTGTCGTAGCTAAGAAACATCGGGTCCTGATACCAAATATTCGGATAAAAGGTTTTCGAATAAACGAAGTTGGACTGTATTGATAGTTATAACTTCATGACATGACAGGTGGTATATTATGACAATAGAAAAGAAACAAGTCTTATTTACAATATGGCATTGAAAACTGATAAAAATATTAATTCGCAAATGAATTAAACACAATTCATTACCGTGCCGTATTCTTGCGCTAACAATTTGCATTCAGCACCATTGTGCATGATAGAAACTCCTTTAGGAAAATATTTAAACTACGGAATCCGGTTAGTGCCACAATGAATGTCGTGTGTAACGTTTGGACCGCGACACACGACATACGAAACGACACACGACACCACACTCGACATTCAAACGCGACTATCGATACGACACACGACATGCGAAGCGACACACGATATGACTCACGACATGCGATGTGACGAACGAAAATTGAACACAGGAATGTAGCACAACATGTCGCAGTTAATATCGTGTATCGATTCGTAAGTCGTGTGTCGCGGTCCTAGCATTGTGGCATTAACCGGATCCGTATTAAACTTCTGTCTCAACTTTCAGTGCTGAGCCGTTTAGTGGTTTCCACACTAGTGACATTAACATTGTCGTGCTTTTCGATGGCACTGTGTTCTACATGCTCCCGGTGAAAACCCAGTCATACTGTAACACTGACCACTCAAAACTTAAGAGGAAGGGCCATGCGAAATGCAGCTTGAAGTTTATGTCATGGACACACGACGGACAAAGCATCAACTTGGTTTACGCCGATGAGAGCCCGATACTCATAGACTTTGACAACACGTTTAACAAAGAATGGAAACTGGTAAACCATGGTGTGAATAGAAACAGCCACGTGTACGACTGCTGCTCTGAACCATATATTGATGTTGAGTACTACTTCAAATTGGAGAAATTGTAATTTCTTGAATAGAGTTCACAAAGCATATACTCGTACATCCATGTTTGTGTACGAAGGAATATACAGACCCGGTATTCACAAATCATCTGTTATCAGAATTCGGATTTATATCACATATAGTTTCCTTTGAATAGTTGAACAAAACTGCGTGTTTAGGTAAATATGTGTACATAATGTGATAGATATGAATATTTTGTCAACTTTTGAAGACTTAGAATCCAGATGTCGTACATATTTTGACAGGTTTGATCTATATCCGTTTCAGTCGAAAGAATGATTGACTCTACAATAAAACGTTTTAAATATTTGCAAAACGTTAATTAATTGATGTGTTGTATATTTATGTTGTGTGATTATTAGTGTAGGAAGTATTTTTTAAAGAAAAAATACATATATTTCGGGATCAAATTGATCCACATCGGTTGATCATTCGTGAACGTGGGTTCAGGTGATTGATCATTATCCAACTTATAACTACTGCTCGGACGAAAATTACATTTAAACACTCTACATGTGCCCAAGCAAGCTATTATAGCGTGGGGAATCCACGTGACTTGTGACGTCATTCTGCTACTGTTAAAGCGTATTCTACCTATCCTACGCACTTAGGTCTACCCGTGAACAGTTCCATGTATTACATCTTTTCAAACACTTCGGAAAAAAAACAGGTCCCACTTTCACGGTAATATTTAAGTACATGCTAAAGTAAATTCTTAGCAGTATGCTTAAGTCTATTATTGTGTTTAGCTGATCATTGCTAAAAATCCCAGCTCGCAGACATACTAAGTAATAATATGCAATTAGTTAAGGGAAATAACAAGCTGACCATTCTACCTACATTGTATTTCTGTTACTCAGAATATCAACTCTTTAAAGAGATCTGATAAGCAAGACATTATTCGTGAACTGTACTTAAATAACATACTAAGACGTCCCGGGCTAGTCTCATGCTGAACAACATTTGAGTTGAAGTTAGTCCGGGCAAGTCTGTTTTTAAAGCTAACCAACATCACAAATTGTTCAGTTGTAAGACAAACCTTCGAATTCCACAAACACGTACATGTGATTATCGAATTTTACATTGTAGAGCTATCAGTGTGTGTGTTTATTTGTTACTAAATTGACCGATATTCTCTGACAACTATTTTCTTATGTCGGACAAGGCAAATTTTACATTCCAGTAGTGCGGGACAAGTGTCTTTGAAAAGAAATAATAGAGTCCTGAGCTATTTTACATAATCACTTACCGATACATTAGATCTTAAAACATCCTCTTCTTAAACAACTGCTGATATTTTATGAAAACGAAATAACATTATGCTGGCCTTTTATACAACCTCTTCCATGCCGACAGACTCACCCAATTTATTTAAATAAACTGGTAGAGAAATGACAACGTGTAAGGGAATTATGAAATTCTTTATTTATGAAAAGTATTTGAAGGTAGCATAAAATATAAAAAATAGAACAAGAATGGACGGTGGTGTTAAAAATATTATGTATGAAGAAGTGTTTAACGTATACATAAACTAAAATATAATATACACACGTGCCAGCACGCGCCATCGCAGATATCTGATAAAAGTATAAAATAAATAAAATTAACAACATACCTCGACATCTAACAACATAAAATGAACAATATTTGGACGCCGTTGCTCAATGCCATGTGTCGTATCACACTTAAAACGCTTGTAAAAGATATTGTTTTTTAATTATTTGGCATAATGATACAATTTCCATCATAAAACATGTCCTGCCAGTACGTCGATCATTTGTAATTCGAACAGAATTCAAATTTTTATTAAACTTCAATTTTACAACAACGGGCACACATTAAACAATTGAATGAACTTACATTCGCAATAAACCCGCACAATGAACAATTAAAACTTAAATAAAATATGTGAACAAATTATATTTTAATAGGAACATAGTGATCAAATGGCACATTAATTAGAATGCGAGATGAAAGTAAAAATAGATCTACAATTTAGTATAAAAGTATAATAAGTCTATCATTAGTGGGTGATGCAGATTCGTTCTAAGGAAATAAAAAAGGAAGTATGCATAAAACATCTCACTAAAACAAAACGTATTAAGGTAGTAGATACGCAATGGGCATTTTTTAGAAATCTAGTTAAACCTATGTTTAAATTATTTCCATAGCGTTGATTGTGGATCTTTGCCCAATAGCTTTCAGTACCAACATCGACTGATATTAGCCTATCTGCTTACACCCTTACTACCTTAAACGTGTCCTAGAATGTTGACCCATTATTTGTCAGGATATCACGGTCTGCTTGTAAAAGTGAACATGAGAAATAAGCTCATATTTTAAAGTGTCTCTGAGAACTACATTGTATGTTACAAAACTGGTAAGAAAATGTACACATCTAGTCTTTTATCTGCTATCAGGGTACGCAATCTTGAACTGTTGGTATTGTTGGTAACTCTGAAATAGAAACAAATATATTGTCTTATTAAAATATTTGAAAGTACAGTAAAACTTCACTTAAATATCACCTCAATAACAAGATCACCTGAAAATTAAGAACTCATTTTTCAAGTTTTCACTGTTCTGCTCTTTAATCAACTTCTATATTAAGACCAGTTTTCAAGGGTCCCAAGTGTGGTTTTATTATTGAGGTTTACTGTAAGTGAAACACTAAAAATGAATGTACATGTAGATCTATCGTACTAAACAATATTTTTTATTGATTTAATACAAGGAAATATTTTTCATTAGCCTAATGTCCCATAGATTGGCAGGCAATTCAGGTTACCTTCAATAATTACCTTTATAAGTGTGCAAAATTATAATTCAATGTCATTTGATGTTTGTCATCAAAACACGAAGTTAGAAAACCCTTTTTGGTTTGTTAAAACCCTTCTTCAACACCAAGATGATGTCTAAAATTGGCTACTTTCGGTTTAGAAACACATCAATATAGACTAACATAAAATATAAAATGAAATTTGAAACTACAAATATATTTAAAGGACAAGAAATTTTGCATGGTACACAGTATATGGAAATGCTAAGCAAAAATAGCACATACTACCGTTGCAGTGGTTCAGTACCCAAACTAGTTCATTTCAACACAATATTCCAAAATATAACCAAAGTTCATCCAGAAATAAAGATGTTAATTTTTTTTGTAAAAACACAGTTTAACATCCAATTGGAAGGGCAGTACCATATACTTAAGTATACCGTGCAAAACGTTTGTCCTAATACATAGCTCCCAGAGAGGAGAAAAATATGGGATACAAATTTAACAATTCGGAAATTACCGTAACAAATTCTCCGCCACTAAGTGTAGCTGTGGGACTGGAAAGCAATCCAGAGTTGAGTAAGGATGTAGAAGATGCTGAATCCTCCATTCTGAAGTGTAGATTACCATATGACTTCAAAACTGGTCGCTCCAAAGATGGTAAGCTCACATGTTCAGTAATTTCGTCGTCTTGTATTCCTTCATTGTAAATCCGTACCTAAGCGAAGAAAAATAACATTTTTTAGAGTTAAATGCTATTTTTGCGTTAATTCCGGTTTTATGGTATTTTAAAATTTTGACAACAAAACATACTTTGAAACAATTTGGCATTAATAGGAAAATTACAAAAAAGACATCGTCAGCATTAATTAAAATGCATTTTTTTTCAATTTTTTTCTTTAAAATTAACATGTCAGTTTGTTTATTCACCATACCTCGTCTATAGTTCCTCTGAAATAAGTCTCGTTCTGTTTACCAATGTACATAGTCAGGTCTGTAGTGGTTGCGACCACCGTCTGAAAGGCAAACATACATAATGATTAATTGGGACTATGACATCAAACATTGTATCAATTTGAGGCTTTATATGTTCCATGTAACATTTTCAGTAAGAACTTTTCCAAATAACCAGATGACAGAATGTTTCTATCATACATGGTAAGGTAATACCGCATGTTCCACTTACTTCTAATATATTGTATATTTAAATATATGTTTCAGAACTCTCTCTTTTTGTAGCGGTTACGATATTATAACGTAGCAAATGAGTAAAGGAGTTCCTCCGGACAGTGACCAGCAAGATGTGGAGAAAGGAGTTCCTCCGGACAGTGACCAGCAAGATGTGGAGAAAGGAGTTCCTCCGGACAGCGACCAGCAAGATGTGGAGAAAGGAGTTCCTCCGGACAGTGACCAGCAAGATGTGGAGAAAGGAGTTCCTCCGGACAGTGACCAGCAAGATGTGGAGAAAGGAGTTCCTTCGGACAGTGACCAGCAAGATGTGGAGGTATGAAACAGTAAAGGTGCACAGTCTTGCTTTTTGTCAAGATATGCTTAGTTGTGAAAATGAGAAAATTGGTGGTAAATGCCTTCATACATATTACTTTACTACACTGTACATTGTCACATTGCTTACATGTTTTCCTAAAGCTACACATACAAGAGTACGATACTAGGATTGTTTTCTATCCTGGCCTACGCAGAGTTTGCGCTAGCATAGGACATTACTGCATGAGACTTTGTGTATATTGCAGTTCCAGGAAAGTTTTAAGAAAAGTTATAGTGCAGTGTGTTTGAATATGAAGGCACTAACATATGACATTTTCTCTGAAGTATCACATGGCATATTTTGATATATTTACCTTTAACTGTTCGTAATGGAATTAACATGATGAATTGAACAGGTATGGTGGGGGAGAATCTAATAAACACACATGCTTACCAAGTTTAGCTTAGGAACATCTGTCGTCGTTGCTTCGTTTACTCCATCAATAATTAATGAAATTTCTTCCGCTAAAAGTGAAAATAAGATAATTATATTAATATTACCGGTCAGAATCAAGACTTAATTAAATTTCATTGTAATAACGTATACGTATTAAGGTCAAAATGTTTAATTTCCAAATGAACTCACATTCAATACGATACGATCAGAATCAAGACTTGATTAAATTTCATTATAACAACGTATGTATACATACTAAAGGTCAAAATGTTTAATTTCCAAAAGAACTTACATTCAATACGATGCCGGAAAATGACGTTGTACCACTGGTCAGCATTCAGAGATGTGGTCGATGTAACGTTGTAGTTACCATAGTTACCAAACACTTGACCTCCTTGCATGGACAGACAAATGGTACCTTCGGCACTGCATATAATGGGATATGAGTCTGTTGTGTAGCCGGTATCCAGTGACATCCAAACATCAATAGTGAAACTGAAATGAGATAAAGATCTTACTTATACATGCTGTTCAAGATAAATGGCTTATTTATTAAACTTGATTAAATTCATTGCTTGCTTGTACTCTATGCTTGTCTCCTTTTTGTAAAGAGAATAAGTTGCTACAGGGAACGCTAAATACATAGACAATGCCTCCCCATACAGACCTCCGGGAAAACAGCAATCCACAACACATCAGGCATTGAGGAGGTGCTAGGGCAAATACGCAAGGGAATAGGGACGCAAGGAATGGCCTAGCCGACCATAAATGACAACTAAGGTGAAATAAGGAGGACAAACACGGGAATTTAATGGATGGAAAACATCACGGAGCTAGCAACAAATGGGGGAAGAAATAACACAAACATGATATCAAATGAAAGAGGCTGCTTCAACATTGTTGCCTAAATGATGTTAAAGGTCTTAACAACTCTAACATCGGACATTTAAATATCAACACGAAGAAAGAAAGAAACATGTCTTTATTTTACGGCCAAACAGTTAACTAACACATGAATAGAAGTAGTACACTTACACAAGTTAATAACTAATTATTTACATAACGCTAAATGAACCAGAAGTATACCACGATGAATGTTTTGGGATAGCAAAATAATGGAATATAAGAAGAGAGAATGAGTTGCTACAGTGAACGCCACATACATGAGACAATGCCTCCTCATACTGACCTCTGAGAAAACAACAGTCCACAAAACATCAGACACTAACGAGGTGCAAGGATAAATACAGAAGGGAACAGAGGCGCAAGGAATACCCTGGCCGACAACTAAGGAGAATTAAGGAGGGCTAACTGGGAGAAGAACATATAGCCTTACTGTAGTTAGTAAAATAGGATGTGGAAAAGTTGGACAAAAGTATACAGAAACTGAAGTTTAATAAGCATCCATACGTTTTCATAAATTATGATTTGGCTTGCTTTTAATAAGAAATTTATGTTTCCAACGAACACAGACAATCTTCGAATAAAGATTATCAATATTCAATTAAATATTTGGATTATATTCAAAAGTTTAAAGTTTAGAAATCAACATGACTGACCGAGTATTATATAATCGTTACTTTAAATTCATGATCAGAATTGGATTTATATTACCTGTCCTCCAGTCCAATAGTACTGGCATCATCTAATGTCACAAAATCATCCGTTCCATCAAAATATAAGCCTTGGTTGGTGTGCTCCAAGCAATCAGCTTTCAGATCTGACCATATGACCGGGAATTCACCAAACTGGAACACCCCCAGACGACCTCCAGATATAGCCATGTTGAACAGGTCACCAGAGTCAGTGACTAACGTAGTGCCTTGGTATATCTTCAAACTTAAGAGAAAGTAAATAACTTAACTATTCTGCTCACTCAAAACATTGCTCAGCATAATGTGTGTTGTTGGTCGTGTGCTCATATGAATCGCTTCTATGTTTAAACTAGTGCACTGTTCTCTACATTTCATATATATTATATTAGAGTCGACACTTAAAACAGTACGAACACTACCAAACTCAACTGTTCAAGTTCAAGTCACCTTCAAGTTGGTATATCTTCAAACTTGAGAGATAGAAAATAACTTAACTATTTTGTTCACTCTAAGGAGTGCTCAGCATAATGTGTGTAGTTGGGTGTGTGTTCATAGGAAGTGCATACTTAAATATTATCATTTATTACTCTTTACATTTTATATACATTGTATTAAAGTCGAACCTTCAACCAATACAAAAGCTACCTAAACTCAGCTGGTTAAGAGTCACCAGAATGTGAAACAAGACACTCATGAAATATAAACTACTGACATCTAGCAATTGAATGAAGGATAAGGTTATGGCATGTTAGGTAAATGTTCAGCTCAAACAGCGAGGTGGCACATTATAGTGTTATACACAAGCACTCACAAAACTGTACTTTTACCACTATATTAATAATGATCACGGATGAGACCCAGTCATAGCTGTTTGATTTATGCTTTTTATGTCTTATGTTTCTTTTGCCTATGTAATGGTTTGCTTGTAAGAATATCAATGTCTTCTCATGCTGTTGGGGTGGCTGTGCACATTTCCTGCTTGGCTTCATTTTAGTTTTTCAAACAAGGAACCAGTCAAACTGTGCTTACTTGATATAACCTGTGGTCGGTTTGTGGGTAAGATACCATCTGTAAGATGTCTGTGGCTCCCATGTGTTCAAATCAGGATCTTGCCACAACATTGTCACTTGGTCAGTGGTATCATAGCTATGCCATAGGGCTTCTGCAAGTGTGGTACCAGGACCAGTTGTCGACTCCACAAGCTGAAATAAGCACATATTGTTGTCATAACAATTAGAGAATATAAAAACAAATGTTTTGCAACATAGACCGCATGATTTACATAAGTACTACGTGTTATATATATTATATAATAGTAAAATTACAAGGGTGCATAGGAATTTACTATCGCATCGTAATTTTGTTGAGATAGCCTTGTACGTTTTTTGTGAACCAAACATTTATTTGCCATATTTACTTATTATTGACCCATTAAATTGTAATTTTCATTAACCCGGATTCAAATTGGTTCGATGTCACAAAGCTCATTAGTTCAAAATCTAGTTATTCGGGATGTATAAATTGTAATTGTCTGTTGGATAATTGTAGAAATATGTAAGACCACATTATTCGCCATTGGCCAATAAGACGCTTTAATTTTTTTATGGAAGCAACTCATTTGTTTCAAATGAAGGAAAATAGGACTGGACAGGTTATGCTTGCCTGTCAAATACAATGGGCCCATTGCTCTTAGCATCAGCAGTCTGATAGTAAGCAAATATAATCTAGTAGTCAATTCAAATATAAAAAATCAATATATACGAGGGGTCATCAAGAAATAATAGTTTCTGCATTACTTCTTATTAAATATCAATAATTGGATGAAATGGCTCTTATGTGCATACCACTTTGTACTCTACAGATCAACGGCAACATTTTCAGTGACATATAAAAAAATCTTCTTATCATATTGTTTTGTTATGTCTTATCTGCGCCGATGTTATAATAAAATCCCCATTATTTATGTACACTACAAACAATATTACCTTGATTTGAGCTCCCTGTATGCCAGCCTTGTATGTGGAATCCCCTTCTTCCATATAGTTATAGTGTTTCCCTTTCCACATCACAATATAAAACTTCCGGTTGCTGACGTAACCGAACACACATCCGAAATATTTGTCGGCATTAACGTCATCTGTGTACCAAGTACCTTTATATTCCACTTCTCCATATGGTTGATTTCCTAAAGAAAAAAAAGAAAATATTGAAAATATAGTATTCAACAGAAATATAAATGGCCAACCGTTATGGAGGTGCACGTTCAATTCCGGAGTTATGGTTTTGGAAGGTCAAGGTCGAAACATCTCATGTATCAGCCAATTGAGTGCTAAGTCTTAACTGGAAAATGAATGATGAAGCACACTGTATACGCTTTAGTATATTGATACATATTACACAAATAACCAAAGCATAGTAGATGTTGCACTCAGATGTAAATTGCAAAGTTAACTCAAAGCTGCCGGGCTATATTCAGATATTTCCTTCTTATATATTTACTAGCCTTATGTTGTCATTACATCTAAACGAATGAAACTTTGTCTGAATACTTGTTGTTACCCTCTGTTTACTGCTCCCAATTTTTATTAAAATCTGTATTGTTATTACAACAAAGGAGCAAACAGAAGATTTATCATTTTGAAGTCCAAGTCAGTTTTCTACTTATACCGTTAATAAATAAGGCACCCGAAGAGCAAGAAAAGCAAATGTATTTACCAATCAGCACTGTTGGCTTTCCAGTAGAAGCAGTTTGCATCACTTCTCCTCCATTGTTTTTCACAAGCCATACAGGATCTGTTGTAATCAACGTTGGATAGAAGTCCACGGTGAAATAGTCCTTAAATGATGTTTCATTGATAGCAGCATTGAATGGACATGTATCGTTCTTGTCTAGAGAACCATCCGCGTCTGAGTCTGTTTCACAAATATCACCAACGTCATTACCATCAGTGTCGGCTTGATCAGCATTTGGATAGTACGGACAATTGTCAGCATCATTTAATACACCGTCAGCGTCTATATCATCGTCACACAGGTCACCTGAATAAATTGAGATTGAAAACTACAATCTGAAGCTGCTGTAGAATAAATGTACATGTGCTTAAGAAAAGATACAAAATGTGATACAGGGACCTTTTTAGTACAGTTGAAACGTACGGAAAAAGAAAAAAAGTTATTGTGTTGTATATAAATGTTGCATTTGGTTTTTACCCTGATTTGAAAAAAATTCCATTGCAACTATCCAGATTATTGCCCTTTGTGAGCCACAAATAGTGGCTGTTGTTAAACCACGTGTATGTAGTGATAGGACATGAATTTTGAGCTCTCTGTGTTTCTGGAGAATTTATGGAAATATCGTAAAAAGCTGGATTATTTTTTGTTCTAAAAGTATCTATAAACGTTAAGCTACATGCCTGCGAAGAAAAAAACGGAAAAAAGGACCTTTAAAGGACAAATAAAGGTGATAAAAGGAAAGCTTCCTCGCCACTTTACACAGATAAACCGGATAATGGACATGATGGGCAAAACGCTTCGTTGAACAGCGCACAATGGGGTAACTCGCCTAATGTCAATGCGGATTAAGTGACCAAAATAAGCGTGTAAACACTTCAACCTCGCCAGAGCAGTTCATTTTCTCAAATATGCAGAATATGCAGAATATGCAGAACGGATATCCAAATCAAAATATGGCTAATATGGCTAATCTGATGAATCCACAGTTCAGTGCACAGTACATGGGATCGCCCCCGTACTCACCGGGATTTAATAGTGCACCACCTAGTTGGGCAACTGAACTAATGACACGAACCTCACAACTTATGGAAGATGTTAAAGTGATAAAAAATTCCATGTCTAAAATTGACAACATAGAAAAAAGTGTCAACAAAATCAGCAGCAAAGTAGACGACCTAGAAAACAAATACAAACAGATGGATATAAAAATAGTAGAAACGGAGTCAGCAGCATCCTTCCTTAGTGCTGAATATGAAGAGACGAAGAAAAGGCTAGATAAATCTAAAACGGATATCAAAAATTTGAAAGATGTATGTCAATCCTTTAAAAATCAAGTATCCTCACTGGAGACTGAAAATAGAGAAATTAATAAGAAGGTCGATGACTTTGAATGGCGCTGTCTCCGTGATAATTTATTGTTTCATGGGATTTCCGAAACTGAAAAAGAGAACTGTGAAGAACTCGTATTAAACATGATCACTGATGATCTGCAGCTAACCCTTGATTCGCCCATTCAAATTGAACGGGCGCACAGAATTGGGCAGAAGAAAACCACGGGTAATAGACCCATAGTCGTCAAGTTTCAAAACTACAAGGAGAGAGAAACGGTTCGCATCGCAGCCAGAAATAATGCCGACGAAGTGAAAACAAAAAACAAAGGCGTGGGTGTACAGCAAACAAAAGCGGTGTTGGCTAAACGACGAGAATTACTACCAATAATGGAGAGAGAAAAGGATGCTGGGAAAACGGTAAAATGGCAAGGAGCGAAAATTATGGTTCGAGAGGGAAAAAATGGGCCTTTCAAGGAAGTTTCTAACTAGGGAGAGCAGGAGGAGCTACGCGTTTTATGTTGGAACATAAACGGTCTGATCAGGAAATTACCGGACGACGAATTTATTACATATGTAAATAATTACGATATACTTCTTCTTGGTGAAACGTGGATAAGCAAAACTCATAAACTTAATTTGGAAATAAATGGATTTAATAGTTTTCACTTGTACGGCAATAAATCTACTGGTACGAAAAAGGGACGATATAGCGGAGGTTTGTCCGTTTATTTTCGAAATGAATTGAACTCTAAAATTTCAGTCGTTGACAGTAATGATTTTGGTATTATTTGGTTAAAAATCTGCCATGAATTGTTTAACTTTAATAAAGATGTATATATTTGTCTTTCATATATACCACCAGCTTGTTCAAACATCTTTTACGATAAGGATTTTGAATTTTTCGCAGAAATTGATAATTCATAAATGTTGTTACTATAATTATTTTTCAAATTACTTTATCGTAAATCTAAAGCTTCTTCTTAAAGTTTTCCTTTTTCTAGAAACTGGAGATTCAGATTCATCCAGTATCACTACATTTATGTTTAAACATGTAAATATGTAGGCTAGATGTACTGTTGTTGTACTTAATGCTGAATAACTATTGTTGTTGTTGTTGTTGTTGTTGTTAAGAGGTTGTTGCAGTAGAGAGATGTAACTTTTACTTTTTGAAAATTGTTCAAGAGAGATTGTAGCTTAAGAGATGATGCTCTGTATAATATATAAATGTTATTACCGATGTCATCACTATCAATATCCGACTGGTCAGCATTCATGTAAGATGGACAGTTATCAAAAGCATCCAGAATACTGTCCCCATCCCTGTAAAACAGAAAATAAAAAGTGTATTTTGTTCAATAACATGTTCACTGTTCATGTGGGTTCTGTAACTATTTCTGTTACCATACTGAGTTACTTGTGGTTATCAGTGGCCAGTCTGTTTAAATCACCTATTGCTTTCTGTTTCAAATGCTTACTGGTATGGCGAAATTTTAGATATTTTCTTTTTGATTTAAAATATTTACAAGACACCGATGCAGTTCTTGTCTTAGGTTTATATAGTAGTTCGTTTTTAATACTGAATCATAATGTTTCACAAATTATAACACACACAAGTGTATATGTTTAGATATGGTATATAAAGAGATGTTAAGTTGTTACAGGGAACGCCACATACACAAGACAATGTCTAACCACATATAGCCCTGGGAAACAACTGTCTACACAATATCATGCACTGAGGAGGTACAAGGGTAAACATGTATGGGGGTGCAAGGAATGGTAAAAACAAGTCAAAAACGTATGTAATAACAGGCCGAAAGGGAGGAAGAAAAGAACATGACTATCATACCAAGGCAAGGAACTATTCATGGAGATAGGGGAACTTAATTAGCATAATTTTAAAACATGAATGGAAATGATATCCACACAGCGATTTAGAGTCTTGGAACTTTTAGTACAATACTTGGGTTTTAAGTACACGATATAGCGCACCAATGACAATAAATGTATTAACTATATATTTACTCATCAATATTCGTAGCTCCAATAGCATCACATGCGTCACCATAATTGTTGTCGTTTGTGTCCAGTTGATTAATGTTAGAAGTTGATGGACAATTGTCGCATACATCACCAACTCCATCAGAATCTGCATCCTCTTGTCCAGCGTTAGCTACAAAGGGACAATTATCCGATCCGTCCAATACACCTAAAATAAAGTCATAGTAATGAGGCGTTCTATTGCAGGAATGATTATCAATTTAGTCACAAGCACTAGTAGCATACCCGAGCACCCTAACCATGATCACGTTGGACCTTTTGGTGCGGGAATATTGTCAAAAACACTTATAACAGAGGAACTCAAATAAAGGACTTGATTTGAACAAAAACCTTCTGATATTTAAGGAATGCGGCTTATACATGTACCACAATATAAGATTAAGTTTTTATTGTTGGTTTAATAGGAGCTTTGAAATTAATAAGAAGTATAAACTCTTCATTAATATCTCGGTGAAAATGATAATGATCAAAAAGCTTCTCATGTGCATCACGAACTTCGGTACCACCGGACCAAAAAAACAACAACATGAAAAATGACAATGCAGTATAGTTTTATTTACGATATGAGTTATCGCTATGTATCGTACAATAGTATGATTATACAAACCATCATCATCATCATCAGTGTCACAGTCATCACCATCACCGTCACCATCAGTATCAGTCTGATCAGAATTACTCAGGTTAGGACACGTGTCACATGCATCTCCAAACCCATCTCCATCAACATCGGACTGATTCCAGTTACTAACAAACTGACAATTATCCTGTAAAATATATAAGGGTGGCATAGTGGTTGATGGGTAAAGTGGAAAACGATCAGTGGTAAACATCTAAAGAATTGTTCTCTTGGAAAACGATCAGTGGTAAACATCTACTGGATGAGGAGATAAACACACGTCAGAGAAATATATAATTTGTACAGAAAAAACTCTAAGATGCTTGTTTAAATACACAGCTGTATCATTTTAACCTTTTAAACATGACTGACATGAGTTCTACTTACCAACCAATCATATCTTCCATCGCTGTCATCATCAGTATCACAATTATCACCCAGATTGTCACCATCCGTGTCTTCCTGCATACTGTTAGGGACATTGGTACATATATCCTGAAATGCATACTCATTGTTACTAGAGATATTACACAAATTGTTTGTTTTATCCCTATTGTTTGATTGATAGTTGGTGAGACCAGTATTTATCATATCGGTAGAAAATATTTAATCGTACTGTAATTCAAATAACCATGTATTTTTAAGCAATTTTTTCGCAAGAAATATCGTCTTAAAACCATAGAATTCATTAGTAGTATGTGGTTACACTTAGACTTGTTCAAATTAAAGGTGGATATTCTTATTTCATTATAGTATAACATTCTCCACAACGTCCTGGTAATGTTGATACAATATATTGTTTCGATGATACGTCGTGTGTTTGGGATCACTCGTGTATATTTTCCGGGCTTAGCCACGCTTCGACCACATGTAGTTAAAATGTGCTCCATATTTAAGTTACATATCGAGGGCTCAATGCAACACTGTCGTAACTCCTATATAAATACATAGGAGTTACGACAGTGTTGCATTGAGCCCTCGATATACAGAATGAAAAAAACGGTTCTCAACGGACACTATAGCGTTTCTATAATTATCTAACTTTCATTCTAACTTTGTTTATGAGTTTGTTTTAAATTTTATCAATGTGTTGCTTACTTTTCTGCATCCCCAATCAATGCATACTATCCCTGTGTCAGGGTGACCGTCATTATCAGAGTCTAATCCACAGAATTCACCATTACCAGCATACCCAGGCTTACACTGGAAAACAGAGAGAAACAAAACTGACGCACATGCTGTTTTAATAAGTTACATCAATTATATGACCATATCGAACCATTGTGATTTCTGTACAGTAATTTGAAATTTGGTAAAACATACTATCTTAAATACAGTCTGACCTCTGATGTGTTTAAGAAGATACATCGGGACCTGATATTTATTTCGGATCATACCAAGTATTCGGATACATGGCTACAATGTAGAATGAAAGAGGTCGGACTGTAGTTGATTTATAACGTATTTAAAGGCAATAAACTGAATAGTGATGCAACGTTTTGTAGATTTGAAGTCAAGATAATTTGTTATGAACCTGAACGGCATTCAAAAATTACATTCATTAGCACTCACAACTCCATTAAAAGGATTGGTTAGTTATGTTATTAAACCTTACCTCAACAATATTAGATATAGCTGAACCAAAGGAGATTGTGACGAGTTATTTCCCTTTAATTGCCATCTACAAGGTGTATTATATATACATATATAGAAGGGGCAAAGGGAGAGAACTCTAGATGGAAATTAAAGGGAAAGAACTCATGACAATCTCTTGTGAGCTGTGTACACTTACCACACATCTATACTGAGCAGGTCCTAGATAGATACAATCTGCTTCTGTTATACAGTCATGGGTACCAGAAATACAGAAATTATCTAAATAACATCCACTCTTGTTTGTTCCCATGTAGCCACTGGCACAGAAATCACAGTAATAACTGCCCTGAAATAATGTTGTGGTGTTCTTTAATTAACATCAATAAGTTTAGGAATAATTAAAATCAAAATAAAAAGGTTTAATTAAAGTGTGCGCTCTATGTTTTCGTCTTAGAAAATTGTTGTAAATAGTTTTTTATAAAAGTTAGATCGTCTTAGAAAATTGTTGTAAATAGTTTTTTATAAAAGTTAGATCGTCTTAGAAAATTGTTGTAAATAGTTTTTTATAAAAGTTAGATCGTCTTAGAAAATTGTTTTAAATAGTTTTTTTATAACAGGTAGACTTGATAAGTTATTTAAGTCTTGGTAAAATACTATGGCTTTTAATCTTAACACACACTATATATACATTTAGAAAGCAAATACAAAATACATTAGGCAAGCCAACACAAAATATCTGGATTTCTTTGTTGTGAGAAATGAAATAATTTACTTTGTATGAGGCAATATACTATAATTTACATTGTGTGAGGCAATATTCAAGACTCACATTTCCAGTCAATTACACTTACCCATTTGGTACAATGTTCAGGACATGGCAACATTTCCGAATCGGTTCATTTAAATTGTATTTTGAATCAAATAAACACTTACAACTGTGTTAACACAAGTCATGAGTGGATCACATCCTCCATTATCCGTAGCGCATTCATCAATATCATCACATTCTTGGTAGGTGAAATTAGAACGTTCCAAATTAAGGTATTTAAATACACGTAAATGTGTATCATAGGCGTAAGCATCCTCGTACGTGCCATTGTAACCATGTGGACACTCTAGACATTGGTATCCAGGCTCCGTGTTGATACATCGACTTTGGAAACAAGGGTCATAAACTGAACACTAAAATACAATATAAAGTAATTAGAAACTAGATTCCCTGTACCAATAGCGATACTTCTCCATGTTCTATGTGCAAGAAAGAGACATCAATCATTCTATAAATTAATTAATCAGAGGGGACTTACTTCGCAAAAGTTATCACATTAACATATTAAAAGAAATATGCATAGAGATTTATACCCATTCAACTGGCTTATTTCAATGATTGGAGTTTAATCTAAATGATAGGACTTTTGTGACATCGTATATTATGTTGTGACCTTCGATGTTACCCGGGTAGGACAAGTTGCTGTTACCCATGTAGGACAGCAATAAAGTCAGACCATAAAATAATCCGTTCTTATATGCAAAATAAGTAATGCTAGTGTTACATTATTTAAAGAAAATAGGATAAGAGATGGACGATAATTCTTGTTATGTAGATGTTTTTTCTAAACTGTATAGTATTGTGTAGAGACTGTACCTCGTCTACATCAGTACACGTATTGCCGTCCCCAGTAAGACCAGCCTCACACGCCGTACAACCATAGCCTCCGCTACCTGTTGTATTATACAAAAGAGTTAAATATATACACAACAGCTTGTATATAGACAGGACACTGTCTGTCATATTTGTTTAATAGAATGTGTACAATGTGACCTAGTCCAGCCATGGACGTCACATCTCTATACTGTCGCTGTGCACTATGTTACTACGACGCGTGTAAAAGACACAGACATGTTTGCGGGGCTACATGCGACCCTACATTAAGACATTATCCAACTGTTTCATGCTAATAATCCACTCTTAGAACGATGTTACAATATCACAACGTACCAGGGTGGTCCAAACAGTTTGAAGATTGGACGTGTTTTGTTACTTTATTGATATTAGATATACATGTACATGTACATAAGAAATGAAATGTGTATACAGATATTTTAATTATATACTTTTAAGTTTATTTCATGCTTTCCAGTAGTTTACCGCGAAATATCTGTGAATTATTAAGCGATTTAAGTTTATTTCATGCCTTCCAGTGGTTTACCGCGAAATATTTGTGAATTATTAAGCGATTTCTCAAAGAGATAATGACGTCATATAAATTACATTGTGAGCATCTGACTTAAATATTCAATCGAGGCTATGCTATGCCACTATTTCGTCTGCTGTTCACTTGGTAAAACTAACATTCGACCTCACACAAGAACACACAAATTGTCTATCTATAATTGTATGTATGACGATTGGGCTAAAATTAGCATTTCTACTTATGTACAACGTAAGATACTCATCAAAAGAGAAACCCATTGAGCAGTTTAAAAAGCTGAACAAGATTACTAATGTTTCATTCAATAACCAATCTGTTGAGTGGAGACTGTATTATGATGGTCCTTACCGGTGTTAAAACAGTACGACATTGCGTAACATTTGGTTCCATCAAGACAAGGACACTCGGTAGAATCACTGCACAGTATACAGCCACTGCCACTACTGCTATATTCCTCTGGTTCGCATTTATTGCACTGTGACATACGTTTTCCGCTGAAGTATCCATCTGGACAAGTATTGCATGAACTTTGACCTTCAAGGTCCTGATATGTTCCTGTATCACAGGGTTCGCATTGCTCTGAAAATAGTGAGGTAAATTGATGGATGGGTCTTACTCAGACAGCCAACACAAACGTCTGTTCTACGCATGGCATGGTGATCAAATGCGATACATTTACTTAATCTATTTCAATTCAATATATGTTTTATCAGGTACTAATTGAAACTCAAGTATTACTATGGCTAGATGCGTCACAAGTATTACATTCAACCCAATTTATGTTGCTTAATTGATTATGCTACAATGTATCACGTATATTCTTGGCAGCGACATGGCATCATCGCGGCTGTTTCAATTGTAGTTAAGTTACAATTGCTCTACTAGGGTGGTTCAGATTTTCAAGCATTTTCATCAGTATTTTGGTTACGCAGGTAATATGTAGTGATATTCATGCAGGGATATTTAAAGTAATATTCAACTGTACCTAGATTGCCATCAGACCATGAGCCGTTCCCACAGATGGTTCTTATACCATTGAGACAAGCGTAGCCGGCTTCACAGTGTGTGCATGATGCTGGACACGAGGTGTTTGTACATTCTACATAGTGAAATGCGTCACATGGTGTAGCGTATCCGTCTGAGCATATCTGTTGCAATGGAAACATATCATATATAATTATGCATCAGTTAATACTGTGCATTTAGTTTATTTGCAATTGAAATATACTAATTGCATATACGTAATTTTTAATGTATACTACTGTCACTGAATACTTTCATTGCGACATCATAATTATGCTTATTTCATAATAAAACGCCGCTTAGAACAAATACACATTTTTCGGCGGAGCAGTATAATATTTATTTTGACCTACATTTTAGACCAATCAAATATGGTACATGAAGCGCGTTGTTTAAATATGCAACGAATTAGACGATGATTGGTTCATATTTTAAGTGGAGAGGCACCAAAGGGGGGGGGGTGTCTCGAAAAGATAATTCACTTTCCCGTAGCGTACCCCTCTGGTGAAATATGGCGATTTTTGTTTTTAAAGATATTTCTTGTTTACATTATAATTACAAATATGGGGTATGTATTTCAGACAAACATAAACATTTTGATGAGACGAAAGTTCAAGTTATTTATAGTGAACTCCAATGAAAGAATATGGTAAGACATAAACGTTGGAATAAGTTTGTTGAGATTAAGTAAAGACAACATGTTGCTTAAAGGAGTAGACAAGTACTAGTATGGCAGAATCAACATACCCAGCCTGCGGGGCAAGTCTGACACTCTGATTCCAGACCAAATGAATGTTCGACAGGATTTCTATCACATGTACCGGAAGTGTTGTCACAGCGACCACACATCTTCTGTACCCCTTCTCCTTCACAGTAATACGTTGTCTCACATCTCATACAACTAACATCATCTGTAGAATATATATACAAGTGTTATCTACTTATTTATTTCGTTGTTTGGTTCAAAATGTATTTGAATCCTGAGTACTGAATATTACGGAGCCCCTGAAGTGACATTCAAAATTGCGAAAAATGTCAGTTGTCACTTTCGGGGCTCCGTAGAATATCTATTTTGAAAAGTATAAAACACATTTTTTCAAAATATTTTTAAAATTTATTTCAAAATGTATCTAAACTATATTTCAAAATGTAAGTGTATGCTACTAATTGCTTTTTGTAATGCACAAATGACGAAAATCATGAAAATTGACAAAGAAAAATTTCGTTTTATCTGGGAGCGCAAGTGACCTGGGTTGCAGCCCAGAAGTGTATTAATTCAAATGATAATGTGAGATGTGAATTTGCCCAAGTATACATATTTTCACGAATGTACAATAATGACTTAATTGTTTATTAACATTTAAATACATGAATATACAATAAACAATTATTACGAATTATTTGAAGCAAAGTGAGATATTTTGTATCAAACTTCAACGCTTACAATACAATTGCTCGTCCTGAGAACATCCATTGAATTCTAGTCTCATCGATATATTAGCACCATTCCATGTCTGTGGATTGACCCGGATCTTGTTGCTAAGGATGACAGGGTCAAGGTCATATTTCACAACAGTTGTACGATCACTGTTACCAGTGTAAACCTTGAATGAAATATCATACCGTTCATTATCATTTTCTTTGTCTATCATAATTACAATAATTTGTTTAAAATGTGGTTAGTACGGTGGCCAAGAGGTGACAAGTGTGAAATAATTTTTATCTCGTTCCCACGACTAAGTAAGAACGAGTAAGTAAGTCGTGGCCTCGAGATAAAAATATTTTCACACCTCTATGCCACCGTAGTTTAGTGATATATTAGCGTTAAAAACCACTGACAAAAAAAATACTTTAACGTGATCCGACTATTGCATTGAATGGATAATAAAACAAATCGCATCCCAGCTATTAAGCTGTAGTTCTTCTGTACTTATATACAGTGTCATTCATCAAAACTGTGCATTCAGTCTGAACTATTCATAGCCTTTTGTTTATGACTCATTATTTTGGCGTTTTTCATACTGGTTTGGATTATGAATGATGAATATGAATATTAGCTAGCTTGTCTTTAACAAAAACACTTTGCTTAAATGTCTGTCTTTATTAGTAATGTGTGCATGCTATTTACTTTTTCATGTTTAGAAATGATTTTATAGGTATTTGTTTATTTGCTTGACGCTAATCTTTCATTGATGCAAAATAATCAGATACTGTTCTACTGAAAGAAATTCTTTGATATTTAAAGCAATTAAACATTTGCACATGCAGCATACTATCATCAACCATTGCTATACCGTTGTTCCATTGACGTTTGTATATGTAAACCAGGTGGCACTATCTTCATCATAGTACTGGAGTTGAAATGAGGTCACCCATTCATCAGCATCCGACCTTCCCTGTATATGTACAGATGTGTATCTATACGGCATTGCCATATCCACCTCCACATACTGATTGGTGTCCACAACACCGGCCACCCAACCTCCAGCTAACTCACTGTACACATCTAGAGTGATAAAATATCGTATATTGGCATAACTAAAATGCTGTTGTAATTGGTCACTGTAACATCGCCATATTTGTAAATTATGAGCAACAAAACTCAACATTAATAGTATTTTTGAGAAAAATGGAATGTGAATGCCTTCATGCAGATGTGCTCTAAAGTATTGCATTATAACCTTGCTTAATAGTGTCATGGAACTGAAAAACACCAGTCTGAGACAGGTATTTCCTATGTTATTACTAACTAGGAGTGTAGGTCAGGATAGAAAGTACTCGTATCAGACACTTGTATTTGTTAGTTTTGGAAAAAATGTACATAAAGTGACAATGAAGAGTTGTAGATACGCTCCACACAGCGCTTTGATTCCACTACCGTTACAAATTATGAAGGTATCGGAATAAGCGACCGATGCTAAAGGAGAGTATGTTGTAGAGTACATCTGTATGACGTCATTTACCACCGACTTTCTCATATTGATGACTTAGCATATTTCTCATACTGATGACTTAGCATATTTCTCATATTGATGACTTAGCATATTTCTCATACTGATGACTTAGCATATTTCTCATACTGATGACTTAGCATATTTCTCATATTGATGACTTAGCATATTTCTCATACTGATGACTTAGCATATTTCTCATACTGATGACTTAGCATATTTCTCATATTGATGACTTAGCATGTTTTGGCCAAAATAAGACTATGTGCCTTTAACAGGTACAAGCTTTTTATACAAACGATCCACGGAAATTTCCCAAATATTAATCGAATGCAGTAGCACTTTCGGTACTTTTTCAAAATAGGTTGAATAATTTCGGTAGCAGTGATAAAACCTACCCATGCTCCATACGTAAATTAGATATCTGAGAATATAAATATGAATGATGCTTGCATGTGTTTAATATAATTATCACTTTGCTAATTTTGTGACTAATTAACTCACTTTCTATTTGGTCAACACGCGCCCTCCCTGGTCCGGTTCCTATTGGATCGTACGAGGAGGAAGCGTCCATCATACTGTCCAGTACAGTACCTGTGGTCAGTCCCAACAAGTCACTGCATGCTGAAATATTTGAAGTTCATTTTAAAATTATACAATACAGTCGGAACTCGTTTATTCGACAATCTTCTATCCGAATTCTCGGTGTCATCCGAAATAAATAATAGTTCCCGATTTTTTTATGCACGTCGAATTGAAATGGGCTATTCGGAACCATGTATTATTCGAAATAAAATTACTGACCCGATGAATTCGAATGAAAATATAATATACAAAACAATACAATAAATGTTAACGATATTTGTATTTTCTTACAATAACAGGCCTATACTTATAGTACCACAAAACATGCATATTGATCATAAAATGCTATCGCTACTTTTGAATATGGTCCGATCATGAATGCGCCCTTTAATTGCGACAATTTCTGATAAAGCGACTTTCTGGTAATTATTGGCATTTTTCCAGTTTAAAAACTTTTTCCTTGTGATTTTTTGGGTTGATATTTTTGTTTTTAACCTATACTCAGTAGGCCCTACATGTAATAATGCACAGTGTGAGATTTCTAAATTTTAATTGACTGACTTATAGGAAATAAAAAAGAACGAGACATGATATTATTGCACGTGTACGCAACATGTATGCTAAATGTCATGACAATCGACAAGTATTTTCATATTTTTTTTTTTAATGAAGTATGGTTGGTACAATTCTGTGCGTTTTTAAATGTACTGAGTGTATTTGTCTCTGAAAAATTGACAAGAAACCACTTACGGAAATCATATACCCAGTATTTCGGAATTCTCAATGTCATTTCACCCGTGGTGTCATTCACCAGAAATAGATATGTAATCTCCCCGAATAAAACATCTAAGACGCAAGTATTGCTGACAGTAACACTTATAGTTGCTTTCATCCCATAAGGCACCGTCCCGTTGTCCATGGCAATCACGTCGAAGATCAACGTCGTATACAGCAGATACACGTGATCCCATAAATCGTCACTGTCAGTAAAATTAGCAACCGGACTGAAACATCAAAACAATTTTTTCACATATGAGCGCCGCTGTACGATTTCCAACCTCTTCATTAAGTGACGTCATTACCAGAAAACTTCACATGTGACTTCACCATGTACTGACAGTAAGCGATATTTGCCCCATATGGCAATATCAAAACAAAGTGACCATATGGAGTAAATATTGTTTCCTGCTTTCCAAAAAAGTGACATCACATGTAACGTTTTCTTGAAATGACGACACTTACAAAAGAGGTTATAAATCCCTTAGCAGCGCTCATATATAGATTTATGATAAATTCTGTGTTTAAACTCTCAAATTGTCATTCTAGTCATTTTCTGTGTGTTATTCTTTAACACAAGTCACTGAGATATAGAAACACTAGAACTTGAATTATAAAAACAATACCTCCCCACACATATCCCTAGATCATGAACAAAACGTGGGAACATTCAATTAATCAAACTTTCGCCACGAGGAACAACAAAAGTATACACAACAACTCTGACATGAAATAATCAAAATGACGTCAAAGTACATTTAAACGTTTGGTGAAATTTGATAAAACATAAAAATTAAAATCTTCAGAAAAACAAAGTTTCAGATGTAATATCTACATCTATTCTTTGGGCTTTGAAAAAAGACTAATACTTATATTCATAACAATAATTTCACCGGATTTCTTTATTGATTGAAGACAGTAGTTGCTGATGCCACACAATAGTACAGTAAAACCTCACTTAAAGACCACCTCAATAATAAGACTAACTAAAAAACAAGAATACAATTTTCAAGTCCATTTTGACTGTTTTCCTCAGTATACAACCTCAATATTAAAACCACCTCAACAAAAAGACCAGTTTTAAGGGTCCCAATGTTGGTCGTATTATTGAGGTTTACTGTAGTTAATGTCACCATACAATAGTACATACTCTTCAGTGACGCTGGAAACAACATAACGTATATTCCCATTCTCTCCACTATCAGCATCTGATGATGAGAAGACTACAAGAGGAGAATCTACCAGCACAGGCTGTGGTGTCAGTGTCGCTGAAGTAGGTGATAAAATTGGACAATTGTCATTCACATCAGCAATTATAATCTGAAATACAAAGTTAATACAATTAATTAAATACAGGTTTGATTGTTTTTCACATATCGGTCTTCACAATAGTTATTGTGCAGGACAGCATGAATGATGACGTAACAGCAAGCTAGTAAAATACTAGTATGTATAACAAGACGTATTAAAATTACTTACTATACCGCACGAGTTATATGCCTATATTCTGTCTAGAGTTCTCTCCCTTTATCCCTTCTATAGGATATTCATATATAGTACAATGAGTATAACGCTTTTCACGCTTGACCTTGTCTTGTACTATATATAAAGGGAGAGAACTCTAGAAGGGATAAAGGGATACAACTCTAGAAGGGATAAAGGGAGAGAACTCTTGACAATTTCTTGTGAACTACACCACGATGAGTTTTTCCAAAATGCTGCATTAAAAAAAAAATTCAATACTCTGATGAAATGCACGATTTGGATCAGCTCTAATCCGACAATTAACAATATTGATGTCATTATACATGTTATAAATGATGTTTAAGAATGCGCAGTCAAGTTAAATTGGCGTTTGAAACTGTAACCAAATAACTTACACGTATGCCGATATAGCCAGTCAAACCATTCCCTGTATCATCAATCTGCAGCAACAGATAGTATTCTTCGGTCACTTCGTAGTCTAATTCGTCAGCTAAAGCCACGTATAAGGAATGTGTGGCCACAGAAAATGTTTCTGTTGAACTGTCACTAGACATGACAACCAAAGGTGAAGTGGAATTGCATTCTGCAAAGAAAATACCGAGTACTTTTAACTCAGAAATCTAATATACTAAAGGAATGAACTCGGACATTTTGAAATGTTTTTTTTATTTCCCATTTATAAATGATGATCAAAATGGAACCGTAACCTCTCAGCCGAAAACTTCAAAATGTCATGATTATTGTCTGGGACAAATTATATATAATACAAACACTGGTCTGGTCTTATGTGTATTTTAGTCTCTGGATTGCATCGAATGTATCATTTACGCACTCTCCATTAGGTACTGGAAGAGTTTAGAGACCAGTCTCAAAAGTGAAGCATCTGATTGGTTGCTTCTGAGCTCAGTCTTAAAATTAACCAATGACAAGACCGCATTCTGAGACTGGTCTCCAAACTAAGATATTTAATCTTACACCATGTTCCAATTGGTGCCCGGTTCAATTTACATCGCATCTGTATGTGATACACTTTTCTAGCTAACCTTTTAACAAATAATAAATAACACAAAGAGTTCAGATGTTGTTGTTGTTGTATATGCTTTTATTTATCGTCGCCACCGGTTTCCCACATGGGCGACGCCTCCGGAAGAATGTTAGTCATATTAGATTTGGAGGATAGTGCATGATACAGAAGATGCCCCAGTTCCAGAAGCACCCCTGGTTCTTTTACGTGCTCGATGTAAAGCATCATACACGGGACCTCGGTTTTTAAAGTCTCGTCCGAAAGACTGTTAGTATGGTCAGTGATGGAGCGGGGAATCGAACCAGCGATCCCTGAATTACAAGTCCAGCGTTTTACCACTGGACCACTGATCCGCTACAAAGAGTTCAGACTTTTTCGCTCACAAATTATACCTACCCACATATGTAACATTATTTCCGTATAAATCATAGATGGATGTATACACAGTAGCATTTACTGGGGCGGCAGTGAAGGTGTATGTGGTGGGCTCGATGGTGAATCTTCTTTCTTCATTTCCTGAATAACACATCAGTTAACATTACGATTAATTTCTGTCAGATAATAAACAAACGTGATATTAAACTAGAACTGCCTTAAGCTAACATGGATATTCAAATCCTCAAAAAATAGTTTATTGAAGAAAAAACAACAACAACAACCATAAGCAACTCTTTTAAAGTTGTTCCATTAGTTTCAGTTTAATGTTACTGTGAAACAAGTTTACAGCTTATATTAATCACTCCAGTATACTGTTTCCTGGGTTACCAACACAGGAGATTGACACGAGTTATCTTCCTTTATCTAATATAGAGTTCTCTCCGTGAAGAGAACGAACTCGTGGCAATCTCCTGTGGTTTCTAAGCAGTTCTAACGCTTAAATAGGCATGGTAAAGTTTGTGCTTTAACCTCGTCCAAGGTGGGATTCGAACTGACAGGATCAGGAGTCAGTGCTCCACCGCCAATTTCATTGTTTTGCCTGACCTTCTTATAAAACATTCTGATATACAGGCCATACGTATTGCGTACTCTTTTCAGTAAATATGCTAGATTATATTAAACCAATATCCTTTACAACATGATACCCATAACAATGAGGATTTATATACCACACCATGTGAACAATAATGTGTGGACCTTTACTTGAGCCAAACAAACACCTAGACAAGAGATAAACATTAGAACAGCATATTTAAAGTAGAGCAGGGTCCGGGATTATAACGGATACTTACACACATCACTCAAAGTACAAATTTACTCTTATTAGTCTCTTATTGAAATACTGATTATTCTTTTGGTCCATTTTCTTTGAGATGTTATGGTAATTCTGAGATATGAGTGTAATGACTGGATTTGAGTGCCACTCTTACCATAATTACTCCAAGATCTCATATTACATTCAAACCTCTAAGATAATTGGACCAAAAAGAACACCCAGCAATCATTTAACATTATTGTACATTTTTTAACTCAATATAAGTCGCTATCAGAATAATAAGAGTAAATTTTGTGAGTATCCATTATAATCCCGGGCGCAGTTCCAATGCCTAGTTTGCCCTTCCATACCTTTATACAATATGATATTGTAAGGACCGATGGAATATGTATCATTGAGTATTGCATTAGTGAGTATCTCCCCAATTTGTGTGTCTTCGTCCCATTCTACAGAGTAATCCATTGGAAGATCTTGTGTCTTGTCAGTACTAAATGTTGTGTCTTCCACTTCAAACAATAACACAGATTCACAACGCCTATTTTCAACGTGGAAAAGATCGAAGTGATATGTGACGCCAATCTGAGGATAACAAAAATCGTCATAATAGAAATAAGTAAATGCAAAAGAAATCGATTCGAGAGCATTCGAAAATTTACTGGGAAAACTGATAGGAGAAAATAGCTGAGACCACTTAGCGTATCATGTGGAATTGGTTAAGAACAAATTTATATATGTTTTTTAGACCTTCTTTAAAATGACGAAAAAACAAAAACGGAAGACGACATTGCAAATCAATATTACCATCTGTGACACAGAACGTTTGAACTCAGATAGATCAGGCTAACCACTGAATGCCTGACCTTCTTAAAGAAAACATACAAAATAATAGTCTAGTTTTAACTTGTATGAATATATGTACTGAATATTTTTATTATTATATGACCGATACGTTACCTCCAGTGCCAAATTAATGTTAGATGACGACGGTGTTGGACTGCTGCATGTACTACCGCTTAGAGTTCCTTCCTGAACATTTACATAACCACCTACAAATATACAATCTTTGTGATAATACATGCCTTTTTGTATTGATGTCTTTTCTTTTCTATCAATTGGATATTGATGCAAGTTCCTGTTTTAATGATTTCAACAATTTTTTTTCCAAAATCTGTCTAAGTACATTACAATGGTCATGGCCATATGATTTAATGAATAATGTTTTGTGATGCATATATGAATATGCTGTTTTTCGGCGATTTTATTATATTTACATATTATCATTATAACTTACATTGTATTTTCACAACCGTATAGGAATTGTTTCTCTGAACGGTATTGTTGAAGCCAACTTTAAAAATGGCTAAGCAATAATAGAGAGAGAAATCGATGCGCTTGACAACTTTACAAATTATCATTGCAGGCATGTGTTTACTTTCCAATTCACATATCACCTTAAAAAGAGTTAGAACCGTTTAATTAACCATAGTATATACTAGAGGAACAATAATGTTGAACAGAACCGAAATTTTTTATTTTCATAGTTACTAAAAGTTTACATGTTATATGTATGCAATAGGAAACAAGCTTATTACCGTTTTCAGTAGCGGTCGATAGATCGAGGACAAAACAAGGAATATTTGAGTCGTCCGTGGCTATATATTCAAACACTTGTACTTCATTAATATACAACCACATTGCCTCACCGCCACCTAATGTGATAAGTTCTGTACCACTGTAGACAAGTCCTGTACGTATTGCTGTTGTAAATCTATCAGGAAAAGAAAGAAAGGCGTTTGAAAATATGTCATAAGATAGCAAAAATAACATTCATGGTTTCTCCTTTTCGTAGCGTCCTAAAGCGGCTGTACAGGGTCATTCTTTCAAAAGCACTTGTAACAGTCGCTGGCACCTCAGTCACAAAATACAATTTTAAACATTGCACGGCAACTCTCATAACACCCTACATAACTCGTAATAAATACACTCCTTGATGTTTGATTCTTACTGTCTTTTGTTCTATACATATCATACAATAAGCAGCGGCAAAATATTTGAAGTTTAGTGTAGTCGAATCGTAATTGGTTGCAGTTAAATTGGCATGAAAACTGAAGTCAATGTTTTATATAGTCTGTTCCACTGTTGACATTGGTAATGGTGTTTACAAAGGAGAACACGTTGAAAAGACGCTAGTTATAAAGGTATTTATGATGTTTGCTAAAGGCCGACACGAACGGAAAAAGTATCTGCTACAAAATATTTGAAGAGGTTAGGAGTTATTGCTAGGTTTGATGTTGACGTTTCCCAACAACCTTCTGAGTACTGGAGTGTATTCTGTTGTACGTTACTGCAACATACTCAAAGCTACACTTAACTAATGAAAATATGAAACTGAAAAATACACGTTCAACTTACCCAAAGTTATGATATGTTCCGTTACAATCCTGTTGTGATTGTGCGCCATATCCTAGACCATCCACCGGAAAAAATGCATTAGTGTAATATCTGAAAAAATATGACATCTGCAACATGAATTGTGCTATTTATTACATTTAGTAGCAACCAAAACAAACCGAGAGACAGTATTTGTTCAAGTCTTACTAAATTTCTAACATCTATTTTATTCGTTTTAAGTGTTTCGGCCATAAAGTGGTTTATACGAGAAAACATGTCTATCAAAACAAGTGATCTGAAACGGCACCCACTCTTTTGTTTTGAAACATCTGTTGTAATGACTACTCACTTATAGGACGATTCGCTTATAAGACGAGACGAAACATTGCCCTGTAAACATAGTTCATAACAACAATTGCTAACAAAACAGAACTATTATAATACTCCGGCATGACAACGACGTTGGACATATACGTATCTCGTATCCGCCATGCGACGTCTCCACGTTAATGTAACGCCTTTTGTTCTAATTGATTCTTAATGCTATGGTCTCTTATATTGTTCAATCATATTTGGTTACCGTTTGATTGTTCCAGTCTGTGCTTCTAATATAATTTTGTCGACAATTGCATGGTTAGTACCGCTAACACTACGATAATACGTTTCGAAATCAGCATGGGTAGTGTCATAGAGCCACGCCCCGTACGGACTATCAACGTAGGTTGCGCTTGACAACGGAACATATTGCAAGTCATCAAAGTCATCATGTAGTTTGCTGAAATCGTAATATACGGCTTCAAGCTCAACATCGTTCGGTCCAGCTGGCGCCTGGGTAACTACAATATAAAGAGATATGTGGTACACGTGCAGAATAAATTTAAATTCGTTGTAAGAAAAATAATTTTGTAATCTTGTTATCAACATGTTTCATGTTTTATTCTCCATGGTTATTTATGTTAGTCAGCCATACACCTTGCTTTTACATTCTCGTAGACGTTTGCCCATGCATTTCATCAATCCCTAATGTTTCGTAAACTAACATTTTATCAGGGATCTGTAAGTGGAGGTATTGTCTTGTGTATGTGGTGTTCCCTGCAACAACTTAATCTTTCCTTCGTAAGTATATGAAATGTATGTACATAATATCGCTGTCAAATAATATACTGTTTATATGTAAAATGTACATGATCATGTTATACATTGTTTGTCTGTCTTGTATGTACGCTAATTGCTTGCTTATATACAGAGCCTTATTTGATTAAATATAAAATGTATTGCTGTATGTCTGTCCTTTATTAATTGTGTTATTTGTTTTGGAGTTTTTGGTGTTGATAACAGATAATGATTAAGATAAAAGCATATGGAGGATGAAAGAGAAACAGGTTTATCTATTTCTTTATAGATATGCAGACAGACTAGTTTGACATTCACTTCTTGACTTGTTCTATAAACATGGAATTTGTCACCATAGAAACGATATTTCTTATCTTACACAAAGTATAAGTGTTTGTTACATAGTACAGTAACTGCTGTTATTTGCAAACATATTTATCAATTTGTAATTATCTATTTATTTCATTAGTGGAAAGGCATGTATCACCATGGAAACGATACTTTATCTTCACATGGTATAACACTATATTCTTATTCCTGTTATTTAGGTTAATTTATCACTTGGTTCAAATGGAAAAATCATCATAAAAAGAAACCACACTATTAATTTCATAAGTAGAACACTTGTTACCTGCTTGGTCAGGAGTTGTGAACACTGCAGGTGCACTTTTAGCACTGACAGTACCATTTATATCCACCTCTATAGAACATTCATACGCTGTGCCAGCCACGACGCCATCAGCACTTGTAAATGTTTTGGTGAATGAACCTGTTCCAGCACTTGCATCCCCGTCACTTTGAGACTTTGTCATTGTGCTGGCTGAACTACTAGTGCAGACTACATCGTAATCTCTGGGAAAAAACGAACAAGCAACAATATGGACATGGTCAAACACTCGAGGTAACTGTGGTATGTTATACAGCAAATAATGGACAAGGCTAAAGAAGTGATTTAAAAGTATCGGAATATTCGATTAATGGTATGTTTGTTTTACACACAGAGATTGTCACAAGTTCTCCCCCTTTATCCCTTCTAGAGTTCTCTCCCTTTATCCCAAATATGGTATATGTATATAGTTCTATAAACAGGTTTTTGTAGCTAGGACTTGGTGAGAAATCTGCATGCAGGAGATTGGTGTAATGTACAATTTAACTATCAGTCACAAAGGTGATACTTAATGCGAATTATTGTAAAGTAAATGAGAGATTTTAAAAACTTCCTATTAAACCATAAGTTTTGAAGTATGAAGCCGATTACTGCGTTATATTTTATATGTAATCATTATGGGGTAATGAAATGCCAGTATGGAAAATGAAGAACATGTACATGCGTATACAGTCTTGTTGATGGATGTCTTTCAGTGTGTGTTTACTGTATCATAGATTGGACAATGGCTGACTTATGAAGAATGTTACAGTTGAACAAAACTTACACTGCACCAACAAGCGGTGGTGACGCAAGACTACCGTTGGTCTGGAAGTAGATTGCACTAGGTTGATCCCATGTGATGGTGAATTCTGTTCCATTTACATTTACACTCTCTACATTGTCAGCACCTTGAATGAGAGTGATGTAATAACCGTTTTTATTAAGTCACTGAATTACTAGACATGGTATTTATCACCAAAGTAACAATCTGGAGCACTGTCAATGTAAAATAAAACAAAAAAGGCAAAGTATACTGCATGTACTGCCCGAGTTTGATATTTCCAAATAAAGTCCAAATTCGTTTTTTCCACAAATATAGCTCCCAGTGTGATATTTCCCAATACAGCCTGAGTTTGGTATTTAACAATGTATCCTGGGTTTGAATATTTCCTAAAACAGTCCTAGTTCTATACTTTCCACAAAACAAAATTAAACTCTCTTCTGTATAGGTATAGTAATGTATATTTTGTGTCGCTGATAATTACATATACGTATGTTGCTTTATTCATTTGGTAGACACAGAGGTGTTAAGGAATTGGGATTGTTTTCAATGTTTACACACCATGTTTCCATGTCAATCAATAATTATCAACCCAGAGAAAGTGAAGTATGGAGGTTTAGGAAGGACGTATATTACAATAATGTGATATCACCGAATATACTCGGACAACAGTCGTTGTGATCTATTAATCGAAATGGAATATTTCTTTCATTTGTATATTATAGACATGTAATGTTAAAGTCTTTTTTATATATTTGTCGAATAAAGCATCAGACGAGAGCACACCAAAACCAATGACATACTACGGTTATATAACCTTGCACAATCCTGAAGATACTGACACAATGGCACCAAGCTTGTGTGCGTGGTTTAATATATTAACTTGTAACGTATATACAAACATGCAACTTACTGCATTGAAAGGCAGTTGGGTCAACAATTGTGTAATATGTAGGGTCTGACGTCAGCGATGCAGTAAATATCGTTCCTACGGCGGCACTTGACGCAGCACATGTGGCAGACGATATCGCTGTCGATACATCGTCCAATGTCATAACCAGCTGACATGAACATTCGAGAGGATTGTTTCCTAAATTTCTGAAATGTGTGTACAATAAAACGTATCAGCACTTACTTTAAAGAGACTAACTACTTGGAAGCACTAAAACTGTTTCTGATAAACACAATATATACAAGTGTCTGTATAATGACATAAAGAAGATGCTGCATATGTGCCATGACCTCACAGCAAGAACTACTAGAAAAACCATATTGGCCGTCTTTGCGCCAATGTGTTCTTTGGTTTATTTGCTATGAACAAAGGGGTTGTAACCTTTGGCTTTAGGTGAAGCCAAAAATAAGTTTGACCCATATTTTTGCATTTCAACACGAGTTAAAACCATATATTGATTGTAAAACAAGGTTTCTTTCAATTGAAACAACTTGACATTTTTCTTTCTACATTTATGCAACACATATACCGTGTCTCGTTAGGGTTTAATGCCTCCGCATTGGGAGCAGGATGTCTAAGGTTCGAATCCCCGTAGAGGGTCCGTTCTGATATGGCCGGTAGGTGAGCCTCCAGCCAGTTCAATAATGGTTACCGTGCACCTACCTGCCTGGTGCCTGGTATTAAAGGACAGGAAACGGGAAGTAAACGTGCTCAGAATGCAGGTGTCTCATAAGTCAGAAATGGCTGGCCCTTTAAATAGGGTTGACACTATAATAAATAAACTTACAGTAGAACCTCAATAATAAGACCACCATCGGAACTCTTGAAAACTGAACTTCAGCCTTATTCATTGGGGCTGAATAAACAGCAAAACATTTAAAAAGGGACTTCAAAATGATGCGCTTATTATTGAGGTGTTCTTATTATTGATGTGTTCTTTTTATTGAGGTGGTCTTTAAGTGAGGTTTTATTGCACTTTACTTTTACTTTTTACACATAAAATAACTCAAAGCAACAACAACCAAAAAAAACGAAAAACAACAAAAAAAACAAAAACAAAAAAACAGTCAGACATCAGCATAATTTGTCGATGATCTTACAATGATCCCAGATTTGTAAGTCCGTTAAATGCAGAAGTAGCCAGGGTCTCTATACTGTTGTCACTGAAATCTGCAGACACCAATAGTGTGTTACTGGTCAATGAGTGTACATGTGTCATCTGGTTTCCAGATAAATATAGATATCGCAATGACGTCATGTTGTCCATAAGAGATTCTGGCAATGTCTGTAGTATGTTGTCGGTAATTGATCTGAATAAAACACATTTAAAACATTAAATTTTCATAGTGTCCGATATGATGCTATGGCAAACTTCCATTTCGTTTTATGACAGACTCAACAAACACTCTAGCAGACTCTACTTACACTCTAGCAGACTCTTCTAACACACCAGCAGACTCTTCTAACACACCAGCAGACTCTTCTAACACACCAGCAGACTCTACTAACCCATCAGCAGACTCTTTCAACACACCAGCAGACTCTACTAACGCTCTAGCAGTCTCTTCTAACATACTAGCAGACTCTCCTAACGCTCTAGCAGACTATTCTAACACACCAGCAAACTCTACTAACGCTCTAGCAGACTCTTCTAACACACCAGCAGACTCTTCTAACACACTAGCAGACTCTACTAACGCTCTAGCAGACTCTTCTAACAAACTAGCAGACTATACTAACGCTCTAGCAGACTATACTAACACTCTAGCAGAATGTACTTACACTCTAGCAGACTATACTAACACTCTAGCAAACTCTACTTACACTCTAGCAGACTATACTTACACTCTAGCAGACTATACTTACACTATAGCAGACTCTATTAACACTCTAGCAGACTCTACTTTCACTCTAGCAGACTGTACTAAAACTCTAGCAGACTATACTTACACTCTAGCAGACTCTATTAACACTCTAGCAGACTCTACTGACACTCTAGCAGACTCTACTTACACTCTAGCAGACTCACGTAACACACTAGCAGAAGCTACATACACTCTAGCAGACTCTACTAACACTATACCAGACGATACTTACACTCTAGTAGACTCTACTAACACTATACTAGACGATACTAACACTATACCAGACGATACTAACACTATACCAGAAATAAAAGTTTTGGAGGCTTCTTGTTATGGTAATGTTCTATAACTCTTCGCACTGCTTGAAGTCTTGGTAGAGTATTTCATGTGACCGCCACTTTCTGCTGCAATCGCTTACTTTATGCTTTAATTTATGTTTTTAAGCATCCTTTGGTCACTTGTATGTAAACGTAAGTACTACTTTTAAACTTTAAAAGGTTAAGTAAAGCCTAACATGAAACACATCAATACATATTTTTAATACATAGAAATCTAGCTTTTTCATGCTATACTGCAAATTTCCAAGATATATTTGTGTTTCTTTTAATACTTACAATGTATTTATACTGTACAAGTCCTTGAACGCTCCAGACTCGATATATTCTATTTGGTTGTTACCTAGATAAAGTTTATACAACGATGTCTGATTATAAAGAGAACCCGTGGGTATTTCTGTGATAAAATTGTCTTGAAGGTATCTGAAATTAAACACAAGAAAGTTAATTGTTCATATACAGTGCATAAGTAAAACAGTAAACAGTAAAACGACCTCCATCCACAAAAGGAGGGTCAATGACTTCAATCAACTTGAGGAAGAGCCCAGGATACCCATCAACTGGAGGAAGAGGCCAGGACATCCATCAGACTGAAGAAGAGCCAAGGACATCAATCAGCTACAGAAAGAGCCAAGGACATCAATCAGCTTCAGGAAGAGCCAAGGACATCAATCACTTACACAAAGAGCCAAGGACCTCAATCAGCTACAGAAAGAGCCAAGGACATCAATCAGCTACAGAAAGAGCCAAGGACAGCAATCAGCTACAGAAAGAGCCAAGGACCTCAATCAGCTACAGAAAGAGCAAAGGACAGCAATCTGCTACAGAAAGAGCCAAGGACAGCAATCAGCTACAGAAAGAGCCAAGGACATCAATCACTTACACAAAGAGCCAAGGACTTCAATCAGCTACAGAAAGAGCCAAGGACTTCAATCAGCTACAGAAAGAGCAAAGGACAGCAGTCACTTACACAAAGAGCCAAGGACCTCAATCAGCTACAGAAAGAGCCAAGGACCTCAATCAGCTACAGAAAGAGCAAAGGACAGCAATCTGCTACAGAAAGAGCCAAGGACATCAATCAGCTACAGAAAGAGCCAAGGACAGCAATCTGCTACAGAAAGAGCCAAGGACCTCAATCAGCTACAGAAAGAGCCAAGGACATCAATCAGCTACAGAAAGAGCCAAGGACTTCAATCAGCTACGCAAAGAGCCAAGGACCTCAATCAGCTACAGAAAGAGCAAAGGACAGCAGTCTGCTACAGAAAGAGCCAAGGACATCAATCTGCTACAGAAAGAGCAAAGGACATCAATCAGCTACAGAATGAGCCAATGACAGCAATCTGCTACAGAAAGAGCAAAGGACATCAATCTGCTACAGAATGAGCCAAGGACATCAATCAGCTACAGAAAGAGCCAAGGACAGCAATCTGCTACAGAATGAGCCAAGGACATCAATCAGCTACAGAAAGAGCCAAGGACTTCAATCAGCTACAGAATGAGCCAAGGACTTCAATCAGCTTCATAAAGAGCCAAGGACATCAATCTGCTACAGATTGAGCCAAGGACATCAATCTGCTACAGAATGAGCCAAGGACATCAATCAGCTATAGAATGAGCCAAGGACTTCAATCAGCTGCAGAAAGAGCCAATGACATCAATCAGCTACAAAATGAGCCAAGGACATCAATCAGCTACATATTGAGCCAAGGACATCAATCAGCTACAGATTGAGCCAAGAACATTAATCAGCTACAGAATGAGCCAAGGACATCAATCAGCTACAGATTGAGCCAAGTACATTAATCAGCTACAGAATGAGACAAGGACATCAATCAGCTACAGATTGAGCCAAGTACATTAATCAGCTCCATAAAGAGCCAAGGACATCAATCAGCTAAAGGTAGAGCCAATGACATCGATCAGCTAGAAGAAGAGATAAGGAACGCCATCCGCTTGAGGAAGAGCCAATGACCTTCTTCAATTTGAGGAAGAACCAATGACAAACCTCAGCTAAAGGAAAAGCCAAGGAACTCCGTCAGCTTGAGGAAGAGCTAATGAATAAGTACTGTATTGAAACCTTTTCAAATAGTGTAAACCAGTGCTGCGACTCTAGTACTTTTTACCAAATAATATATATGAATATCTAGAAAGAGTAGCACAAGCAAGATTAAAGACAGGGTCACCCACACAGATTAAATAAAATTAAACATATACGGAAGGGTGTATAAAAACAACAATTTTTAGGGGCATGAGTAACAATACAGAACCTTACAGTTTAACTAAGCAGCACAAAAAACTTACAGCTCCAATATAGCATGACCATGATATATAATCAAAATGATACTTACATAATGTGGAACTCCTGTGTTGTGAGACTTTGAGGGTACAATGTAAGGTTGTTGCTGTTAAGGTAAATATCATACAAGTCCACATCTTCAAAGGCATCATAGCTTAGCGCAGTAAGTTCATTACTGTAAAGTGATATTGTCTTCGACACTGATGATGTTCCACCGAATATCTTGTTCGTTATGAGATTGATGTTGTTGCTATGCAGGTACCTAAAACGATATTGACCATAGTCAGCGGGTAATATTATTCCGTATGAACCATACGCGAAATCTAAATTTACAAAAACAAACAACTGAAATCAACACTTTGACATTTAAAGGTAGATAGTCTTTTTATCAAAATAATTATGTTATGTGTTTATTTTGAGAAAATGGCATGTCACTGACATACTCTAAATCATTACATTGTAACGTTTCTTAAACAATTCCTGGAACTACAAAACACGAGTATAATACAGGTCTCTTTCCTCGGCGTGTAGGCCAGGATGGACAAAATACCCATATCAGACACATGTATTGTGGTTTTGGAAAACATTTAAGGAAAGTTAATGCAGTGTTGTAGAGTATATCTGTATGTAGTAAATTACCACCAATTTTCTCATATTTATCAAAAAAGACTATATATCTTTAAAGCTTTATCAAACTAACTATTATGAACATATCTTCAATTCAAAACAATACAGCACGCTAACGCAAGTAAACTTTATTGGTATGTATGTTTCGATCATCTCTCTATCTCTCTCTTCATAATTACTGAATATAGGTTGTCAAACTATTTGTTGAATAAATAAGCATTAACCAAAAACCGTAGTGCATTATGGGAACTTAAGACTCCTTATCGATGCCATCATCTTAACATGCTACATATCATAATGATTTTGACAGAGACTAAACAAGAAATATCTTGAAAAAAGATGGTCGGCGGAATTTGAAGGTTTAAGATTTGTTGTGCAACATAAACTAATGCTGAGATGTTACGATTGCTGGTCACTCCAGATCCAAAAAGGTTTTCGGTAACTTCACCGAAACTCAGTGGATTTCGGTAGGGTAACGTACCCTTTATCGAAAGGTTAACCAATCCGCGTCAAGGTTACAAACGTTGTTCAGTTGAAAAGAAAGTGGTTGAGTGGTTAACATAAGGTTCGATTGGTTAACACAACACTGATATGCTAATAGCAAAACCATGACAGTACGGCAGCGCCGAAAAAAACTTACATATAGGACGTAGTGAAGTTAGTGAAGGCTTCCCTTTCTATTGTTGAAATAACTCCTGAATTCATGTACGCTCTATATGAAGAAACGTCTGTAAATGCCCTTGTTGGTATTGTTTCGAATTCTAGGGAAGAAAGTGTTAGAGTATGTCCCACAGATAAGTGGTGGAATGAATATGGATACAGTTCTCGCAATGGATTGCCGGCGAAACTCAGATGTTTAGTTGACACGCCGTTAAAAGCATCGCCATATATAACTGTGATTTGGTTATATGCCAACGAGCTGAAAATATAAATTTGCAAGGTATATTAAAGTTAAAAAATAACAGAAACATGTACATGTAGCGACAAATCTGTGTAATTGTCAAGTAAATAGCTTAAAGTTTAAGCAAGTGTCAACAAGCCAAAAAAGAAAGTTTCTACATTTCCAGATACAGTAAAACCTCAATAATACGACCATCATTGGGACCCTTGAAAACTGGTGAAAACACATTGAAAATGGACTTGAAAATTGTGTTCTTAATTTCGATGTGGTCTTAATATGGAGATGGTCGTTAAGTGAGGTTTTACTGCAGGTATTTTAAATGGAAAGTGTCAGTTATTTAAAACTAAAGACTTGTGACTAAATATATCACCATTTTCATATACATTTATGCCGTAGTTGATGTTTGCTTTTTGTAAAAGGTCGATATTAATGTTTTTTCCTTTTCACCATTTTAACACTTTCAAGAGTGACTTAGAATCCTCATACACCTATAATCAGATGGCACACACGAATCTTACACTCTCGAAAACATCGTGCTCTACATACAGTAAAACCTCAATAATAGGACCTCCCATGAGACCCTTGAAAACGGGTCTTCTTATTGTATTGAGGATGGTATCAAAATTGATGTTCAGTAAAGAGCAAAACAGTGACTAGAAAATGGACTTGAAAAGTGTATTCTTAATTTTGAGGTTGTCTTTAAGAGATATTTTAGTGTACTGTAATGTGTAAAGCTATTCTTAATATTATGTGAGGGGCTGGCATTTTGATTAGCAACTTATTTTCTGTAAATAACTCATTATACATACACATTTCTAGGCAACACGCTTGGTACTTTTATTATATAATACATCTCATAACAATGTACTGATTTATATCAGAACTGAGTGTATTTTAAAATCAACATTTTGTATCCTATAAGTATTTCTTAAATGGTGTTAGAGCTTACTCAAAAACTCTCATCTTGACTTACAATGTTTCTCCAACTGAGAGATCTTTGAACGTATTTTCTCGCAAGATGTTGATCCGATTATAGGACAAATCAAAATTTTCTGACACAGCCATATTTTCAAAATCTCCACCAGTTGGCAACGTCGTGAGCTTGTTGTTTGATAAATACCTGTAAATAATATCACTTAGCATTATTTAAGTTACATATTGTATTACTATACTATTACAACCATAACTTATGGAATATTCTTGATGAAATAGAATCTATTAATTGAGCGCTGCTATGGAATTTACAACCTCTTCTGTAAGTGACGTCATATCCAGAAAACGCAACATGTGATGACACTATTTGCAAGCAGTAAACAATATTTACTCCATACGGTCACTTCGTTTCATATTTCCATATGGGACAAATTTTGCTTATTGTGTCAGTACATGGTGACGTCACATGTGATATTATCTGGAAATGACGTCACAAATAGAAGAGGTTGGACATCGTACAGCGGTATATGTATATAGCACTATATGTTTATGGGATATACATACACAATAGAAGGAATAAAGGGGGAGAGCTCGTGATAATCTCAAATAGCGATAAATTCGAGCTCCGATTTCTCATATAATTTCAAAATTCTAAATTAAAATAAACGTTGCTTATACATGTCTTGTGGGTAACAATACCAACATATTGCTCATTATTTCTAATACGTTTTCCATAGTTCGCGTTTCCATTTATAGACTATTTCGCGACTATAAAAAGTTCACGTTTCTAATGACCCCGTGAACATTGCTAATATATGTATTTTCCTCGTGTTGATAATCAGTACAGTGAACCTCGCTGTAATGCTATATGTGTATTTAAGATACACTACTTACAAGTCAACAATCGAGGTAACATGAGCGAATGTGCCATCCTCTATCCAGCCAATGTCATTATTTGAAAACGAGACCGTCCCACTCAGGGGACTGTTTGCAAAATGGACTTTCAACAGCTGTGCTATGTTGTTGTTCTGCATATTCCTAAAATATATAAACATGTGATTATTTCGGTTAGAATAGATTCTTCTATAATTTATAATGGGAGTTTAATTCACCTAAGCAGTCAATCCTTCCCAAATAAGTGAACAAAACCCGGTTTTAAACTGGGTTCAAACCGAGTTAAACACGGTGGTATTGGCACCGGGTAAATGGTGTTTTTTTTTCTAGGCAAAATGTGGGTTTTCCAGAGGAAAATAAACCTACAAAAACACAGGTTAAACAACTTAGTAGGGTTTTTTTCTGAGTTAATGTATTTTTTAACACACTTCTCCAGAAGTTATTTTTTTGTTGGCTTAAAGTGAGCAAAAGCAAGTTTTTAGACATAAAAACCTACTTTTTCCAGAGAAGCGAGTTAAAAACCCGCTTATAACCCACTTCTTGATAAGTTGGGTTAAGCGGGTTTTAAAACCCACTTTGAACTCACTTATTTCCTCAAAGATTCGCTTAAAACCCACTTTGTTGTCCATAAAACAGAAAAAATCACTTTTTAGTAAAAACCCAGAAAACGCTTTTAACTTTTCATAATAATAATTAAACTTATGTAATGTCTGTTGCAGTTATAAAGGCGAAGGAAGATCCCTACACCTGAACCACTGAGCTCATCAGCCATCAACCAACAGAACTGCCATCAATACAGTCGGTTGTATGGGGTGTGGATGGCTTCCTCACTTAAAACTTTCTATATCTCGGGTGGGATTCAAGTCACTCGACCATGGACCCCCTACAGTGATCTTACAAATAGTAATATGAATATGCAAACATATTACTGGAACAAGTGGACTTATATGATTAAAGAATTTCTCGGCATAATGTTTACCCAACGCTGTCCACTTAATATGTCCACTCCACAGGAGATTGTCACGAGTTCTCTCCCTTTATCCCTTCTACAGTGAGGTAGTTCGATCAGCAACTATATAGTGACTATGGTGACTATGGTGACTATGGTTGGATGCTAAAACTCAGTCTAGTTCGTCTACGGTCTAGTAACTCTGGTCACTCTTCGAACGTGGAGGTTTGAATACTATATAGAGGTGTTCCGAACATTAACTAAGGTTCAACCACCGATTTAGTAAGGTTGAACTATAGTCGATATTCGGAACACCTTTATAGGATTTTCACCCCTCCAAATTCGAAGAGTGACCAGAGTAACAAGACCATAGATGAACTAGACTGAGTTTTATCATCCAACCATAGTCACTATAGTTGCCGATCGAACTACCTCAGTATATGTATAATATAGTATGTATAGAAGTGATAAAGGGAGAGAACTCGTGACAATCTCCTGGGTTCACTCTATATACATGTACTCTCTGGTAAAATGACATATTAAGAGCTAATGAAATATATTAAATTGAAATTTGAAACGTTTCTGTAGATTTGCAACTACGATTTTTTTTCTCAAATTATGACCCAAGACATGCGATATAATTTTAATAGCATACATAAATGTATACAGTTTTTTTATAATTATAGGTTATCATACAGGGCTGGTGTGCCTTACGCCGATATTGGCATACTAGAAGAGATATTGGCCTGTGGAAAACCAGTCCTGTTTTATAACCTTTTAATTGTATATGTTCAACTCCAGTGTACAGTTGCTTAATGTTATCAGAAAACAAGATTTAATATACAAATAAACAAGTTGAATAAAGTATTGGAAATAATTGAACATTTTAGAAATGATTTAGAATCTATATAATTTTTCTAGAAAATATTTAGATCTATAGGTCTAAAATAGTTTCTAATAAATGTTTGAAATTATTAACACAGATTTGACGAACTTTAATTATAAACATCGACATCGAAAGTCCATCAACCATTCGAACGTCGGCCGTATGCCTGATATCGAAATTCGGTAAACCCGGAAGTATGCCAAATTTCCAATATTCGGCACTCCAGAGGTGCGTTTTTAGAGGTAGGGGAAGGTAAGCGAGAAAAGTTAGCCAATGTAGAAAAGGTAGCTGTCTAAAAAACGCTTGAACGCTTGAACGCCAGACGACATTGTTTCGCATGGACGCCATTTTGTTTAGCAAAGCTAGCACTGTCAGATCACGCTACCTATCTAAATATTGTTCTACGTTTAAGAAAAGGCACCGCTACTCTCCCTACGTAGCGCTAGGTAGAATTCTATTTTTCCTACCTCTAAAAACGCACCTCTGGTCACATGATCATTGATATTGGCCTCATATTGTTCATATCCGTTTATGTATAGTGCAAATTTGTTACTATATTTAGTAACATATGCAATGAATAATAATACTTACAGAGTCAGCAGAGAGGTACAGTTCTCAAAAGCTTCATCGGGTATGTACTGAATTTGATTATCGTGCAACAGAAGCGACACCATGCTCGATAAATTCCCGAACGGATACTTGTGCGTGAACCGGAACTCATTTCCCGCCATTTCTCTGGAAAAATGTACGAAATAATTACAGGTATGCTTGCTCAAAGATTCGAAAGACCGATGGTGACAATCACAGTTCAGTATCTCTATCCTAGAAAAGTCACGATTTCAAGATTTCTACTCTTCACGATTTCAACTTCAAGAATTTCAGCATCACGTTTCAAACTTCAGAAAATCACGATTTCAACTTCAGGAAGTCACGATTTCGACTTCAAGAATTCATGAAATATTAGATCCGGGAAGATGAAATTGTGAAATAACGAATTCAAGATTATGAATTCGTAAAGTCAAACATTTTTCATGTATTCAAGATTAGGACTTTGTGAAGTTGAAATCTTGAAATCGTGACTTTCCATAAAGAGAAATGATTAAGTTTGAATGTGAACACCGGTCTTTCGTACAAAGACAATAAAAGATGCAAACTTCACTGTGTTCGTTGTGTGCAGCCATGGTTGAATTATATGCGTATTTCAACGGTATATATATGAATCATTAATGAACATATTTATTTCAATACAAAGTTAAGCTTGTGATATAGAAACACCAAAGCATTTTAAGATCATAACTTATAGTGCATACATTTAAAATAATATTTCAATAAAACGAACACATTTTAGAAAAACAATTAAGTATTGCCACAAAGAAAACCTAAAGTACTTCAATCCGTTTGATACACTGTGCTATGGGTGTTTCTACACATGTATTGGTATTCAGAGTAAACCAAGCATATTGTCTTAACTTGTGAATACATTGTGTTCTTGTCTTAACATAATTACGCCGTATAATTTGAGGGATAAAAGTAATAAATTACGGCGACTTAGACTTTTGCGAAGAATATACGTAAGTAATGCTTAATATGGTATAAGTCTATATGAGCGCCGCTGTACGATTTCCAACGTCTTCTTTAAGTGACGTCATTTCCAGAAAACGTCACATATGACGTCACCATGTACTGAAAGTAAGCATTATTTGCCCCGTAGGGCAATATGAAAACGAAGTGACCATATGCATTATTATTTCCTGCTTGCAAATAGTGATATCACATGATACAGTAGTGTTTTCTTGAGATGACGTCACTGACAGAAGGGGTTGTAAATCCCATAGCAACGTTTATTCTGCCGTTTCACGAGGATCACTTGAACAAACAAGGATAGGGTAGGATTATTAGCAAAGAATATTAAACACACTTACAAACTCTGTATTTGAAAAGGAAACGCATCGTTCTCCACGGTAAGAATAAGATTATAATTCAGCAGTCTGAAATAAGTATACCATAACAGTTATATAAGTATCAAACACAAAAGGGATAAAGTTAAACCTGACACATAAATGCTTTTAGTACATAAGTAGCCACGAATGGATCCATTGTTCAACGCATATTGTTCTGCTACGTCAACCCTCAACCATGTCATCCGATTCATACCACTCGGAGCCAAGATCCCTATTTCTCTCTTACGACAACAATGCAGGTTTCCAAGAACGCGCTATTTGAAATGGTTCAAATGAGATTGAAAAGTAACTTAAAAAAAATTAACACAACAAATTGGTAAGCAACTTATAAAAATGAAAATTATATACAACTAAGTTTTTACTCACAGAGTAAGGAGCGTGCTAACATTTAAGAAAGCCCCATTTTCCAGGAACGTAAGCTTATTAGATTGTAGATTCAATGTGGTCAGGGCTGGTACCACCGTGGAGGACTGAATGGCTGCGGGAACATACTGAATCAAATTGCTAGGCATGTCTCTGGAATAAATGGATGGTTAAAGGTATACAAGTGTACAAATCAGTGTTATAATAATTAGAAGAATCTGATCGGAGTATGGCATTGAAAAAAACAGTATTATCTCCCCTTTTAAAATTCCCAAATGCCATACAAGAGTTTGAAAATGCTAACATATGCTGTAATGTATCTCTTTTTTGAAATAGTCGGCGGACCCGCATGCAACGTCCTATATATCTTCGTAATGTGGAACATATCATTTCTGTTTAACTTGTGGATTATGTTTTAAACACAGGATATTGTCACGATTTCTATCCCTTTATCCATTATAGATGTATCTCCCTTTATCCCTTCCATGATATATATACAAGGGAGAGAACTCGTGACAATATCTTGTCAATTTAAAAGGTGTTTACTTGGCATGGATGGCATAATAAGATGTTTGACGCTATATTCTTAAATTTGGTGAAATAAAACAACTTCTGTTCTTTTTCCATCTCTGATTCTTGCAATACAGGATAGCACATTACACTGTTCAAGCCAAAAGATTGATGTATTTATACGAAATCAGTTTTGAATACCACGCTTAACAAAGCAAATTACAAAATACAATATTCATTCATATATGCAATGTGACCAGTAAGTGATTTTTTTCATTTATACAAATAATTACTCATGTTCTATACGGACATCGAGTAAGAAAATTCGTATTGCGAAAAATATCAACAAATTGGAACAGTACTATTTTCGAATTTCAGGAAAGAAACATTCAGGTATTTCAAAAGCCAATCAACGATGTAAAACATATGTTATGAGCATAATCTCTTTGAAGATATTGCATTGGTCGAGGACATAATAAAATCGATCTTACAGATTAAAGAGTACAGGCAAGCAGGCAAAGCAATCCACGTCCATGGTTGATTCTCTGATCAAGTTAAAGCCAATATAAAGTTCTTGTAGGGCAGCCAACTCACACAGGTCTGTGGTGTTGATGTGTGTGATGAGATTAGAATACAAATACCTAGAAATAAAAGAGTATAATGGAATAGAATAGAAACACAGCAGACAAGAATGGATGTACAAAGGACTGGTGGTGCCATTTCAACTTAGCGAAGTCAACTTCACGAATTCACGATTTCAACTTCATGATTTCACGATTTATACTTCTTGAATTTTCATGATTTCAACTTCATGAATTCACGATTTCAACTTCATGAATTCATGATTTATACTTCTTGAATTTTCATGATTTCAACTTCATGAATTCACGATTTCAACTTCATGAATTCATGATTTATACTTCTTGAATTTTCATGATTTCAACTTCATGAATTCACGATTTCAACTTCATAAATTCATGATTTATACTTCTTGAATTTTCATGATTTCAACTTCATGAATTCACGATTTCAACTTCATGAATTCATGATTTATACTTCTTGAATTTTCATGATTTCAACTTCATGAATTCACGATTTCAACTTCATGAATTCATGATTTCAACTTCATGAATTCACGATTTATACTTCTTGAATTTTCATGATTTCAACTTCATGAATTCACGATTTCAACTTCATGAATTCACGATTTATACTCCTTGAAATTTCATGATTTTAACTTCATGAATTAATGATTTCAACTTCATGAATTCACGATTTATACTTCTTGAATTTTCATGATTTTAACTTCATGAATTTACGATTTCAACTTCATGAATTCACGATTTATACTTCTTGAATTGTCATGATTTCAACTTCACGAATTCACGATTTCAACTTCATGAATTCATAAAGACGAAATTGCGATATTAAAGCTTCAACGTAGACTTCACGTGCTCATTACCCAAAGGTCAAAGCTCTAGAACTATCATCGAGATATGTGATCCAACAGATCTTGAAACTTACAAACGATAGTCAGAAAGTCTTGAAGAACGAACTATACTTACATTATTTGAAGATTTGGCATTGCAGCAAATGGGGTGAACGATTTGAACTTTTGATTGTGGAGGAAGTATTGATTGGTCGGAAATGCTTCGGTTCCATATTCAGTCAGATTCGCTATCTGATTGTTGTCTGCGTGCCTGAAATCATACAGAAACATATTTCTGACAACCATGTGAACCACTATGGATTTTTATAATCGTTATATAGTTATATGTAATACGCTACCAGTGTTAAATTAGATTGAAATGTCAATATAATAAATACGGTAAAGATATTCTATTGAAGTTATTTTCCTTGGCGTATACAGGGCGGCGCGCTCACCACCTTACATATATGTCTGAGTGTAGATACGAAAGGACACCAATATCTTAAATTATAAGATTTTCGAATAAGCGATTCGTATTGATGGTAGCATTTTATTCTATGACGATGATGCTTAAACATATGATATGTGATATTATCCCGCCATCTTATATGGCTTGAGCAAAACAAAAACTGACCAAAATGTAACTCCCCCAAATCAAAGTGCTGGATCCGTCCCTTGATCGTGATGTGTAGTAATAACAAATACTTAATTGATATACTTGTCTTTTTGGCAACATTTGAACCAATTATTTACATATTGTATATGTACTCTGGTGATAATAGAGCGTATATTTTACAACTTTAGTAGTTCCACGATTACAGTGTTTCTGGTCAATCTGGGGCCTAAATATTCACAAACAATTTAAGACTGAAACTCTTATATTGTTATAACATTATATGTTTTATAAAACCGGGCAATAGTGAAGAGTAAGCAACAAGAATTATTCAGAAAAACGTTCATGCGTTTAGATTGAATGGAAATGAAAAGACAGTTCAATTTAGTTTTTGCACATTCAAAAAGTCTAATTCTGAGTTTCAGTTTTAAATCGCTTGTGGATAAGTCTCCTGTGCCCATGTTCACACAAAGGGTAAACTTTCAGGATCAGGATCAAGATCAAATATAAGATATTTCAAACTTTGTAAAAAATGTTATGCAAAGCTAAATCTGTTTACATAATGTGACAGATATGAACATCCAGCAAAACATTAAGGAAATGATGGAAATTAATAAGTTATGAACGATTTTTGAAAATTGATCCTGATTTGACCTGGATCATTTTCAGTCATATAAGTACAATAAATTAATTTCACAACAAAATAATGAAGTTGTGTATGTTTTCTCAACGTTAAAAAGAAGATGTTTATACCCGAATTTTAAACGACAGACTCGATAGTTGGGCTGAGCAATACTCCGTTTACATTGAGGCCCAGGCAGGTTTTAGGAAAAACATGGGTACGACCGATAACATTTTTGTTCTAAATAGTCTGATAACTCATTGTTTAAACAATAATCATAAACTGTATTGTGCGTTCGTTGATTTTCAAAAAGCTTTCGATTTTGTGGTTATAGATGTTTTATGGTTTAAATTATTGCAATGCGGAGTAAGAGGAAATATATTAGACGTAATTAAATCTATGTATAATAATGTTAAATCACAAATGAAAAGTAAGAATAATTTAAGTGACTCATTTTCTTGTAATTTAGGAGTACGACAAGGCGAAAGCCTCTCACCTTTTCTTTTTAGCATATATTTAAACGATTTGGAAAAAACTTTTATTGATAAAGGAATAGAAGGTATTGATATGGGAATGATAAAGATATGTCTTTTATTATATGTAGATGATATTATAATTTTTGCGAAAAGTGCAGATGAATTGCAACATTCTTTAAATATTTTATCAGATTACTGCAATAGATGGAAACTTAGAGTTAATCCAAGTAAAACGAAAGTTATGGTTTTCAGAAAAGCTGGTAGATTGCCACAAAATTTATGTTTTATGTATAATGATCATGAGTTAGAAAGTGTTACAAGCTTTAAATATTTGGGTGTATTATTTACTTTAGGGGGTTCGTTTTATGAGCATGACAAGTTATTAGCTGGACAAGCTTTAAAGGCGATTTTTAAAATGAATAAATATCTGTATAAGTTCACTGATCTGTCACCTAAACATACATTAGAACTATTTGATAAATTAATCATGCCAATCTTAACCTACTCTTCAGAAGTTTGGGGCTTCCATAAGGCTCTTCAAACAGAACGGACTTATTTAAGTTTTTGTAAGAGATTATTGGGCGTTAAAGCAACCACTCAAAATGATTTTGTATATGGTGAACTAGGGAAACAAAGTATTGATTCACTCAAAATTTTTAGTATAATAAAATACTGGTTAAAAATCTGTACATGTGTAGAATCAAAATATATTAAACATGCATACTTAATGCTGCAAAACGACATTGTAAGTAGACCAACTAAAATTAACTGGGTAACAAATGTTAAAACAATTCTGACTAAACTAGGTTTCGAACACGTGTGGCTAAATCAAGGTGTTGAAAACAAGGAATATTTTCTTTTACTTTTAAAGCAAAGAATAAGAGATATAATTATGGTTGATCGATTATAACAATAGGTTAGAAGATTCCACGAGAGCTTTATTCTTTAGAACAATAGTTAGTACAAATTTTAGCAAATATCTAGATGTTATCACAATCCGTAAATACAGAATAGCATTATCACGCTTGAGAATGTCATCACATAGACTAGCCGTTGAATCTGGTAGATGGAGAAAACCTTTAAGTGTCCCGTTAAATGAACGTATATGTCCATTCTGTAACATCCTAGAGGATGAATACCATTTTGTTCTTGTATGTAACATTTTGAGAGAATTGCGCATAAAATACATAAAATCATATTATTGGAACCGTACAAGTACTTTTAAGTTCATCGCATTAATGACGACAAAAAATGCATCAGAAATACGAAATTTAAGTGTATTTGCACATCATGGATTTATTAAGCGCCAACAACTTCATAACGAATTGTAATAGTATTAGTAATTTGGTTTTAAAATGTTTAAATGGTTACACCAAAATTGCCGATATTGAATATACTACTGTCTGTTATATTTAAAATTGTATAATTATTATAATAAAAGAAATGTATTTATATATGTGAATGTATGTAAATGTGTATGTATAATTCTTTGTTTAATATAAGTGATAACGTCAATGGAAACTACTAATATGTACATTTTATGTATATTTAATGATTGTTTTTTTATGTACATGATCACCGTGCGAGGCTTTACAATTTCGTTTCGGTAGAGCACACATGTAATTGGGGACTGTACATTTTAAAATTGCTCGATCATTATAGGTTAAGCGCTCTTTGTAAGGGCCATTTCCTTGATGATCCATTAAGATGTTCTAGGAGTTACCATTGACGTTAAATTATTTTATATAATTATGTAATTATGGATATGAATTGGATGCTTTGTTTTTAACATGTATTTATCATTTAAATTATTCTGCCTCCCCCAACAGAGATGAACCTCATTTATTTACCATTTCATTGTATCTTCTTGTCACGTATTGCTATGTATTATTTTCTATGTTATATTGATGTTTTGTCAATAACCTTTTATGGGTTTAAGTACAATAAAAGTTCTTCTTCTTCTATATTTTGTGTCAGTGTATGAGAAGTATTTGAAAATGTGTTTTATTGCTTCATGAAAATGGCAAATATTTTTATGGATCAACTTGATCCACATTAGTAGATCCTTTGCGAACATTGGGCCAGGTCTTAAATCATTGCATGACATTTGATTGTATAAGTTTGTATGAAATAGTGGTGACAAATTAGTTTTTTCGCGAAATGGTGTAAATGTGTCTATTCGTCGCTAGGATACTTACATGATGATCAAATTTGGATAAATAGATTCTTCTAGGACTTGATGAGGAAATGTTGACAGTTCATTACTGCTGACAAACCTGTAAATAAGAAGAATATGCCATGAAGAGATAAGTATAGTAAAACCTGAATAATAAGACCACATTTGGGACTCTTTAAAACTGGTCTTCTTATTGAGGTGGTCTTAATATTGAGATTGAATAAAGAGCAAAACAGTATAATTTACTTGCAAATTGTGTTCTTAATTTTGAGGTGGTCTTCTTATTGAGGTGGTCTTTATGCGAGGATTTACTGTATTAAGGGATTTGATATAAAATGTCTTTTATTTAAAGCAGCATAACATTTAATGTAAATAACGAATGTAAAAAAAAAATCTGTAGCATCTTTGGTAAGGTATGTCATTGTTGCTATCGAAATTATTTTATTTCGCTGAGTTTGACATAATTTACAATGAATAAGACATTTAACTCTTAATTTTCTTCGAAGAAACTTTCCTGTCACTAAAGACATCAACAGTTCAATATGATGCTTCCTGTCAGAGTTTTTCAATGACGGCGAATTTGTCACATGCAGATTCTCTTGGTATTTTCCAAATTATCACATATTTGGGAGTTACTCCTATAAGTTCTTATAGTTCTTAATAGTCAGACATTTCGATAGGCAAAACTGATAAGCACTTACAGAAGTAAACAATTGAATGTGATGCTTCCTCATATTACAAAAACACGTATGGAAAACTTTATTATCAAAACGATTAATTAGATATCGTCTCCAATTTGTCAGAATCCGTACTTTCGTTCTGATGTCTAAATGTTGGCTACTTTTGGTTTAGGAAGAAGTCAAACATGTAGTCTGTTTTATAAAATGAAATGCAAGGAACAATATACTTACAGTTCTATCAAACTATCGTTGATATTATTCCACGCATTATAAGCAATAGAAATCATTGGTGGATCCTGTGAATGGAGACGTAATTCCTTCAATGATGGAAGATTGAGGAAAGATTTACTTCCTAATGTCTCCAGCATGTTGGCGTGTAGATCTCTGAAATATGCAGTATTTTTTAGAATATTTCATTTAAGTTTCCTGAATGCGCTACGGGTCAAATCTTTCTATTGTATACTTACGCGAGGTTTTGTGAAAATTATATTGAAGAAATTTGTGTATGTTTTCAATTCTTCATTTGGGAGGACCGTGTTCACCCGGTGCCCCTTTTCAATGTGCGTCTGGTTTCGGTAGGGGTCCGTTCTGATATGTCCGGTTGGTGAGCCGCTCGCTAGTTAAATAATTACGGTCGTGACTCGTGTGCCTACCTGCCTGGTGCCTGGTATTTAAGGATATGAATTTGGAAGTATTAAATGTGTTCAGAAAGTAGATTATCATAAGTGAGAAAAGGCTGGCTCTTTAAATAAACATTTTACTTTTACAATTTAATGCAAATTGATATATTCTAATTGTTTAATACTTCCTTTCGGTAACCTAAGTTAATGTCAGTGTGATACGTGTGTGTATGTTAACAATACAAATAAAATACATGAACACTTTAAAGCATTGTAATTAATTTACTACAATTAAAGATATGTTTACTTACAAATGGACTAAATTCGAAATGTCAGAAAATACTCCCCAATCTATTGAAGTGAATGAGTTTTGGTGCATCTCTCTGAAACAGAAAAAAGGGATAATTATATTTTCAAGGTATCTTATCCTTCCGGTTCCCTGTGTTCAGTCTGTGGGGAAATCTGACTAGATCAAACATAAAATTGGAGTACAACATATGTCCAAGATAGAAAATATTTATATGAAATATTGATTAGAAGCATAGTGGTCGAGTTATAGCTAGAGCACATGACTCCTGATCCGGCAGTCGTGAGATCGAATCTCATCGTTGGTTCGGTTGAACCACGGACCACACAACTCCTGCATTAGACGTGAGTACTGGATAGTCAAGGAAGCAGTCACTGTGAGTGATCAAATACATGGTATACTCGATGTATACTAAAGCTCTATTCCGTTTCTTTAAAGGAAACCACGAATCCTATTTACAGTTTTGTTAATTGATTTCAGAAAAAAAGAACTATTCAACGTGTAACTAATATATACTTACAGAATCTTCAGTTCAGGAAGTTGATTGAATGTATATGGTTGTATAAACTCCAAGACATTGTTGCTGAGATTTCTGAAAAATATATCAAATATGTTTATCAACATCAATTCCCGAATGTATATACAGTCGGACCTCGTTCATTCGAATTCATCGGGTCCGAAATTATATTTCAAGTAATACATGGTTTTGAATATGTCGAATAAACGAGGTCCGAATGCATGCTCAAATTTAAGTCCAATGTTAAAGAAAATTGAGATCAAGCTCCAAGCTAGAGACTAACATGCATTCTAAACGTATATCGGCCGAGTATAGGTTAAGGCATTGGAGAAAACGAGACTTAACAAAAAAACGGATACGCACAGATCAGTCAATTTATAATAACGATCGCAGAGTAAATGTATTGAAGGTAAACCATTATCTTAGAAGGTGGAATATAATAATATCTGATTATGAGCCTAGTTTGTTGGCGCATATAATACAGCGTATGTACATACAGATGATAGAAGACGCTCGTAGCAAGTGGGGCCAAACTGTTCCTCGAGATTCTTGTAATGTTGTTTCCATCCATTCCTCTGAAAAATGTAGTAACTCATATTTACAACAGTATGAACGTTTATGATGATTAATGTAACTTATTAGACGTTTTGATAAGCGAAGTTTTGCCATTGGATAAAGTAAACCAAAGTAGATTATCGCGAGTAAGTTCACTTTTATATATACTATAGAAGGGATAAAGGGAGAGAACAATATAAGAGATAAAGGGAGAGGACTCGTGACAATCTCCTGTGAGATAAACTGATGCAAACTATCAGGCATTATCCTATGAGACGCGTACACGTGTATCCTCCCCCGAGTTTCACTTTGAGAGACGGTCAAATGGTAATTGTTGGAAAATGTTAGATCACTATAGATTCAATTGACAGTTAATTCTTACTGTAGGAAACTGTTATACTGTTTTTCATAGAGCTTGTTGTTCGAGAGCGGATGGCTGTGGAGAGGTTGAGTTGTCCTTCTAAATAACTGTTCGCACTTTTAAATATATTTGGCTGACTGCACCATGTCGAATAAATATGAGCGTTGAAATCGAAAATTAAAATATTTAAAATATCATTCATGAATGAAATGCCAACGGATGGAGTAATTTGGTTGTGTCAAGTTCAACATTTGTAACTGTGCATTTTCTGTCATACAAACAGTATGCCTACCATTATAAAAGTATTTCATTATTACAAATTTGACTAATACTACGTTCAAATACATATTTGATATACTAATTGGCGTTAGTACTGAGCTTACTGAGGTGTGAACATTGTACGTACAGATATGTAAGCGATGATGTATCACCAAATATGGAGGGCTGTATCTGTAACAGCTGATTATTTCCAAAGCTCCTGAAAATAAAGAAATAACTAATTGATACAACGCCTTTAAGCGTATTACAAAACAAGCTTCTGTCTGCAATTTTCTGCTGAATATTTGGTAGAGAATATTGCTCATTTTCAGCTGATGAAGTATGGACACATAGAAAAGAGACCAGTAAGTCTAACATTACCAGATATGTGTCAAATGTTGTTAAGGAACTATAGCGATTCTCAGATGGATGCTTTGTTCAATTTTGTCAATGAACATACGTGCTCCTGGGTTTAGTACACAGAGAAAACGGACGTATTCCGCATGACTTTGTCTACTTGCCTAGTACAATAATTCTCTGAACCATTCGTTTGAACTCTTCCAGTACAAAACATTCAGCAAAAGGAAGAAAATACATTAATTATGAGACTGGTTCTCTGTACTTACGCTATACGCAGACTGGGTCCGGAGATCATCCTAGCAGGAATCCAGTATATCTCGTTTTCCATCAGTGCCCTGTCAAATATAAGGTTAAAGGTCTTTAACAAGACAAAATGAATGAACAGCAATGATATCGTACTACGTTATCAACAATAACATATATTGCCTTAAATTGGTTATACTGGTTGTTGATATGGTATTTGGGGGATATAACCTGTTTGTGTGCCATTGGCCGAGGGTCATATGAACCACAGACAGGTTATATTACCCCATATACACTGTCAACAACCTGTTTATCGAATTTATAATACTGCAGGTCCATTTTTCGTCAGGACTTCATATGTTATCAAGATCTAGTAATTAGACCTGTGTTTATCTGTTTTCTGTAGATCATATTTCTTTTAAATATTTCAGTCGCCTGAAAATTAATTGTATACGCCATAAGACAACTCAATACACATCGTTATACACTTGCGTGAGACTAAATTTTCAAGCGAATAATCACATTGACGTAAATTAAATGGGTTCAAACTTAAACAAAAAGTATCTCTAAAAAAGATGGTAGGCACAATCTGAAGTTTAAGATATGTTATGCAACATAAATGAAGACAAAACAAACCAAGACAACCTAATATCAAAGTTCAGTTTTAAAATGGTTTGTAAAAAGTTCAGATAAAAAGGATTTTGTAGAAAGTTAATAACTACTTAACAACGTGTTCAAAAGGAGAAAGCAATAAATATAGTCATTTATTTGCTACTTTATGTTGTTTTGGTTAACTTGTGGCTTGTATTGAGGTATAATGTCTTTGTTTTTGGAAAAAAAGATGTTGTAGATAAAAAAAATTGTATCGACACTTTGTTTTTCCTGTTTTTTTCTGACTGGTAGGTAGGTTTCGAAAACTTGTCTCTTAACATAGATAGAATTTGGTATGGCCCTAGGTTTATACTCGCTGGTTTAGAAGTAAAATTATGGATGGAAAATAAGGTGGTGTGTTTCTTCTTCTATATCTGTTATATTTTGGATATGAAATGTACATATTCTATAAAGACGCCAAACCAGTGTGATATTAAATAAAACGAACTTTGATTTAAAGAAATCTGTGTTACGACCAGTTGCATTAGTTGATATACAGAATGACACAAGTCTCTTATGTTTGGGAGTTGAACAGCGGGTATTGTCTTACATATACATTTCATTTTAGTTTGGTGATCCCCTTAACTATCAAACAACTATTCTAAATAGTACGCCTTAGCAATGTGGTTCTACAAAGGCAACACAGTGAACACTATATGGCTTTTTCACCAACTTCGCTGGCTAATAAGTAACTGTCATTACTCTTCATTGCAATATCAATTCGGAAACCAAACACTTGTTCCTGATGGTGTCACTATCACTTTGATTCTACACAAGCTATGTTAACACTCCCAGTACTTGGATTCTACACAAGCTATGTTAACACTCCCAGTACTTTGATTCTACACAATCTTGTAGGAAGATCAATTCATAAATATTGCATTCGACCAATTCCGACATTTTTCGGGTTAGTCATCGTGTGTTTCCGGGAATTTCCGTAGACAAAAAATAAACATACAGCATTTCCTTTTAAAATATTAGTATATATCTAACATTCACCCACCACCTCCCTTGCTTGCATTTTATATATAAATTTCCTTAATTAATTCAAACAGGTTTTAAAATTTGCATATATTAAAGGGAGGTAATTCAACATACTGGTGCAGTCCAGGCTTTTATTAAACTGGAATATGTTCGTCCTGATAGTTAGAACTTAACATTTTTGTTTATACTTTTTATTCTGATAACAGTATGATACTAAATGGAACACAAATCATGATACACCTTTGTCTGCTTTCGTCTTGTTTAAGAATTAATAGAAAACACATACGACCAAAAACAATAGAATATCACGTATATCACGTATGTAACTAGAGTCTAAAATTAAGGGTCGTGGTAAGAACCTATATGCACTACCCGTGTGTGGAGTATAATTAATTGATAATTAGCGTTAATTTAATCATAAAACAACTTATTTCATTAATGCTACGATTCTTGAGGAAAACAGACAAGGAGCGTATCATGACCGTGCGACCACATACACGCATCATGCAGTTTGTTCGTCCCTAACAAGAGACAAACAGAAACAAATGCGTAAAGACAACTCCACAAAGCCCCTGGCAATGTCCTTATCTACCGACCAAGCCAAGTGCTAAGCAGAATACGTCAGACGCTGGACTATACAGTCAGTTAATGAAACATAACTGACACCTTATATACAACTGCTAAATAACTTGCAAACGACTTCGTAGGAATTGACTCGTTAGTGAATCTTATGTTCAGAAATTTGAATTTAGCAATGTATGCGATGTTTTTCAGGGGAAAGCTTACCTGTGAATTTAACAACGTAATTTTTAAAGTTTCGTAACAACAGGTCATATTATGAAATAGATATAAGCAAAAATATCATATCTAAGTTTGTATTTTACATCCCCGTAGTAAATTTAGTACCCTCGGGGCATATTACGCAAACGATTCGTAGCTGTGTATTAGCGCACTCCTTTTTACACCCTTATACAACTAACATTATTCATGAATGTTTAGCTACCTGTGATATCGACATGACATAAGAAAGATGAGGAAAAGCTAAACGCCAAACAGACTTTGAAAAATATAAAGACCCAGTGTTTGAATGTTTCATTAATATGTTCGGATAAATAGATCCATGCTTGGTGATATTTTTTTTAAATAAGCATCAATACTCATATCGCCACTGTTATGTCTGATAGCATTTACTAGTAAATAATAATTGATTTTGAAAATATTTGAAAATTAATGAAGGCCCCTTGTTTTAATGTTTAAATATGTTCTATATTCTTACCGCCACTTTTATTTTCATTATCAGTATATACTTAACGCCATCGTCTGTGGACTTTTCATGAGATAAACGTGCACAGCACCCAGTACTGCGGGTGTATCTTTTAAAACTTTTCATAACGTCTTGTACATTTGTATTATGTTATTTGAAATCAGTATTGCATGACTTGTTTATTGCACGGCGTGTCAACGCCGTGCATATTGAGTTCTGTTAGCGTCGTTTTGCAATGGACTCGGTTAAGAACAAAATTTGGGGAAAAATCGAACAGAGCCTAGGGTGGGACTAAAATCCGGGACTTTAAAAAAATCCGGGACTTTAAAAAAATCCGGGACTTTGGTGGGAAAATCCGGGATCGATATTTTGGACTATATCGTAGGTATCAACGGTCAATAACGGATAGAGGAACATTCGTTCACACCCTTCAGTTAACATATGTTCCACTCGAACAATTTTTAAAAATCGATCCCGGAGAATCACGGATCCCGGATAACGGGTTTCAGTCCCACCCCAGAGCCTATTGTGCGCCTGCGCAGACCGGCGGGAATATATGTCGGGAAGCGAACGATTGTACGTTGTAACGTCATTATTGATTTTGTATGCTACAAAAGCTAAATAAAGGTATGTGATTTTGTTGTATAATATGATTGATGTCATTAACTAATATTTTCAACTGTATAATTATTGAATTTTATCGTTTCAACATTGTGGTTGACCCATCGCGTGGTTGACCTACATTTTATTTGTTATTGTTATGATGCAGCCAGCATTCGTCTCTGTGCTCTGTTTAATATTTTGCAGTATTTTCCCTCAATCATAAGTCATGTATCGTTCAAACATGCGTGATAATTAACATGTAAACGTTTAAACTCGCAGGTTGTATTAAATACACTGATCACATGTTCTAACCTTACAGCGATTTTCCGAAAATGTACTTTCAGTTTCAACTTTCAATTTCATTATTACATGCAGACTGAATGTGTCTAAGTACATAAGCGTCGACTCGATTTAGCATATTCCTGTATGACTTCCAATACTTGGAAATGACCCTGGCCTCGGATATGAAATTGCAATGACTTTCAATTTTAAAAGTCCACGGAAAACACTGCCAATGATAGATGGAGAATCTCAATTAAGATAATTGTCTGATGACATCTTTAAATTGATGTCTTCAGATGCACGATCAGCAAATGAATGGCTGTTCTAAAACATTATTTGAGATGAAAGGCAAAATGCATTATTATCCATTGGAAAGTCTAATGCAGTATTTTATTGATTTACCTTTTATTGCAGGAAGTTCCGAAGAAGCTGTATGTGAGGTACTGAGAATGTCAAAATAAAGAACATATATTTTGAAGATGCAACAAACAAATGTTAGGTGGCCTTATGGTGCAAATGTGTGAATGAAACCTTTCAACCTGGAGACTTGTCATAACAGACAGTGTTACAAATACCTACAGAAATGAAGTTTCCCTTTCAACAACATCCCAGACCTTAGTCACGGTATGTCACATGGTTCTCCTACTGTATAATAAACTCACTTTAAACAGATAAAAAATAGTGACTTTGAAAGCCTTGGAAAACTTGCGTTGAAGTACGTGTAACATTTCCTTGTATATAAGTTCATAATTTGAAGTTTAATACTTAAATGTTCATGGAAAAAGTTAATTTGAAAGACATGTTGAATGAATAAAATAGCAGTACAAATGCTGTTTTGGTCCTTGAATTTTGTGAAAATACCCTTTGAAAAGTCCTTGAATTTTTTTTGGGAAGGGCGGGAAATCTGATTTGTGTTGTGTCTTGAACAACAGACAAATTGTGAGGTTAATTATTGCAATTATAGGAAATGATACATTGATATTCTGCTATACAAATTTAAATAGCAAGTTCAAATTATTGCAATCCTGTCGCCTGTTACCTTAAGCTAAAATAAGATATTGCAAAAAAATTCTGAATGTACTTTAGTACAGTAGTTATATCATCAAAAAGGCATAAAGTTTTTTTTGTCCATTCAGATAGTTTTAGTTTAATAATTTTAGCAGCTGTCAACTGATACTTTTGAAATATATTGTTATTGGCTAATGCTTTTTAATACCATTAAATTTTACATGGAGACATTAATATGTCATGGTTATAATAAACATGTAACTAAATCCATTGTTAAAGCAGAAAAGTAAAGAAATACACAATTAAAGAACAACAAACCGTCAAAGAGTATATGCAGCAGCAAGATCAAAGTAATACATTTTTTTTATCATAAACACGATTGGGTCACTTATCCTCACACTCCATCAAAAAGAGCTTTAACACTAGGCGAAAGGTTCAACACCTAAATATAGCAAAAATTGTTCAGATATTTCTTAAATATGTTTCATTAATACCCTTACAATATACCTATACTATTGTATTTTAACAGAAAACAGAATTTCCAGTAGAAGACGTAATTGATGAGGTGGATAGTGTTTGTCAGGAAGAAGATGAGTTCTCCTTCTTAACAATAGATGACAAAGTAGTTGTGGTACCTGTAGGAATGGTGAAGCAGATGTTCCCAGATATGCAAGATGAACATTAGAGCTTCATATTGTTGATTTGTGTAAACCTTACATAAGTGTCACTTGCACTTACAAGGACAGTGATCCCTTATCTATTCGGAGCAACTGAGACTGCAATCAAAGTTATGCGAAAAACTAGATACTTCCATTTCTGATATCATTCGGTATTTATTCATATCCCGGTATTGAAGGTGCTAATTTTTTTTAATTTGAAGACATGATTCCCTGTGGCATATTCAAAGTACACACCAATTTTGATAAAAAGCATGAAAAGTTATGCAATTGCTTACAAGTATAATTTCTTTTGGAATATTTTTGTTGCCAAAATTGAAAACCTGTTGCCAAATTATTGTCTTTTTCACATTTGATGTTATTGGTGAATGACAGAGGGAACCCTAGAAACAAAAAATGTGGATTTTATTCTTGATTTACGACTGTTTCAGAGAGAGAAAAAAAACTCCCCTCAACAACCTCTAACACACCACTTTATTATTTTCTTCATTGGTTGCTTTTAAAAATTGAAATTTACCATTAGCAGTAACTTTATTTCTGTAGGTAATGGGGTTAATATATTGCATCCTGTGGAGTGCAGTATTTTCTGGCCCTTTATTCTTAAATGTATAAAATCAGCTTGTTAGTGCAATGAAATTTACTTCAGGGACAATATTTATAATATTTGTGCATACGCCTTGGCATGTAACCAGGAAAGTACTGGGTAGATTCCAGGAAAGTACTGGTTAGATGCCAGGAAAATGGTAACTGTACGATGGGTCTCATTGGCACTATGCAGTGACCGTATTTGGCTTCAAGAATTGTCTGTTTGACCTATACTTCTCTACTGGCATCAAAAAAGTATATTTATGGTGTGCGGCAGACATACCGGGTCGACCAAATTACCATAATGTGCATTATAAAATGTGCGCGGCGACGGGCGACCTCATAAACACAGTAATACTATACATACATACCTTTTTACTGTATGGCAAAAGTTAAGTATGTCAAAAAACCACATTTAAAAAAACCCGGTCAGCACTCAAAAGTTTTAAAAAAACCAAGCCCTCCCTTATTTTGATTTAATTTTTGCTTGGGGTTCTTATTTGAATATATTGTACTGTGTTTTGATAGTTGACTTTGCTTGTCTTTGATACTTGTAACAGTTCTTACATTAATGTGCTTTTGCAATATTCATGTCTTGCCTCAGTCTTCAGGTGTTTTATTGCTGTTTGTTTCACTTTGATATTTTTTAATTATTTAACTCATTCAAGATTTGTTCATTGCATGATTGTCCTCAAATATTGTGTCACACAGCCCCACTCAGCCCCACTCGAATTCCAAAATAGCCACTTGGGCTTCTGATTGCCAGACATTTTTTCTAAAAAAATCTATTTACCCTTTGGCTGATTTGCTATGAACATGGCACATGATTGTACTGTACCAAAATTACATCCAACATCTGATTCGCTGACATATTTTGGATATTATATCTAAAGCTGCTAGAGCATGTAAAACCAAACCGGGTAAAAATGTTCCTTGAATAGCCCTATGCTGTGTCTGCAGTCTACTTTCAACTTTTGATACAACTGGTCTAACATACTTTTTGTTACTGACTAAGCTCAAAGTAGTTTCATTTAAAACAAAGCTTGGATGATTTGACCTGGATTCATGTATAAACTATATAAAAGATGATGTTTTTGCAATTAAGCTGCAATTAAGCTGCATATGAAGTAAACAGTTTAGTACTAATATTTAACTACAATGTATAATTATATAAACTTTGTTATTGCTTGTACATATGTGTTCATCATCTTGTATTTATTATGTCTCCACATGTTGTATGTTTGTCTGTCCAGTCTGCCTTGTTCTCCCTTTATCTCCAAAATCCAGTAATAGATTTTCATCAACTTGCTGGGAAGTATCAGTATGAAGTCTAGTAGTTCATATTGTAATTTGGGGTCATAATGTTAAAAGTCAAGGTCACAGGTGTCTGAAACTTGAAAACCTTGTCTGCTGTTCATCTCTAAAAAAACCTTTTACATTTTCATCAAAGTTGTGCTTTGAAAATTAATTGGAAAATACCCCACTGCAACAAGATAACTCATAACCTATGGCAAGCTAGTGTTATCATAACTTTATGCCTGGCCATACTGATTTTACTCTAATTTAGCGAGGATAGACTTTAATATGTCATTTCATAATTAAATATTCACAAACGTTACATAAAGGGTCTAATATCTTTGTGTTTCATTTATTTACAATCGTTACAAACATTTCACTTGTTTTACAGTCTTAAGGTTCTACCATTATTACTGACCATTTTCTTTATTTTGGATTGAAAATCTAGCATTTCTAGAACAAGTCGGATTGAAGATCTCTTGGAAAAAATGTTTATTCTTTCTTCAATAATTTTTTATTCTTTTTCACATTTATGTCTTATGTTTTTGTTTTATTCCATATTCCATGCAAACCTTCTTACCTAGTTACACAAACTTTGATATTATAAAACTGTTTACAGTCAAACCTGTCTGTAAAGACCACCCATGGGAACAGCAAAATGTGGTCTTTGTTTACAGGTGGTCTCTATTAACATATTAAATATCATTTAAAATGGTCTGATGGGAGATACAATTGATGGTCTTTGCAGACAGGTTTTGCAATAGTGGTCTTTGTTCGCAGGTGGTCTTTAACACAGGTTTGACTATAGTTACAAAACAGAAACTTATATGCAACGAGTTGCCAGCTTGGCTACATAGACAAGTGGTACTGTCCCACACCCCATTTGTTTGCTTTGATTGTATTGAGTAATCGTTTTTGCTTTTTGGTCATTATTGCATTATTTCTTTCTACTGTTAATATGTATGTGATATATGTAAATATGTTTATATTTCTCTTTGCTATGTTCTTTTTGTTTACTTCTCTAGTCATTCATATACTAAGTCTGCTAAATCCGTCTGTGTACACCTCCTATCACTTTTGTATATTCAGGTATCATTTACAGTTTTCATTTACATATACAATTTCACCATTATCCAGTCCTCCACAAAGTTTATACTCATTATACATTCACACGCTTGATAACTTATCCAGTGTGTGATTCTAGCATGCGGTTGTTACATACTGAAGTGATATCATATTTTGACAAGGTGCTATATCATTTAGTGATTAATGTTTTTGTATTGAGTTAATGTGTTGCATTTTGGTCACTTTTGCATTATTTCTTTCCACTGTAAATATGTTTGAGATATAAGTAAATACGGTTTTATTTCTCTTAGCTATGTTCTTTGCCTTATTATAATAGTCATTCATAAACTACGGCCTGCTTTCACTTCCTACCACTTGTTCATTCAGGTAGCATTTTATAGTTCTCTCATGTGTCACTTTTTAGCTATCATTTACATTAAATTACACTATTTTTCTAACTTTCAAAATGTCTAAACTCATTTTACATTCACACATTGCTTGATTAATTCAGTGTGTGATGCTGGATGTCTGTTTGTCCACTGACATGTTGTTAATTAAACTGTAGTGCTCTCACATTTTGACATGATATGCAATATCATTTAGTGATTATTGTTCTTCTTTTTAATTTTTAGTAAATACTAATTATGTAAATTTGTCGGTATTTCTTTATTTATTTCTACCGTGATAATGATTGTGATTTATGTTAATATGTTTCAATCAATGTTTTGCATTTTGAGATGTATAATGTTGTCTTAATTTACATGCATGATGTTCATTATCATGAAAGTTTTCCGCACTATCAATTTCTATTTCTGTTTAACTGTCCATACAAAAACTAGTCTGTTCCTTAATAAATTCCTACTACTAAAACTACAAATGTACTTTTTATACATTAATATATAGTTACACATTAAAGCATAATAAACACATACTGTTAGTTCAAATTGCAGTTGTTCTATTTCATTTTGTTTACGCCGTGCACCCCCCTTTGCTGCATCAGGCAGCAATTTTTTACTTGTTATTTTCATATATTAAGTAAAATGATATTTGATCTTTAATACAATCGGAGAGGAGATATAGAATATTGGATTATGTGTAGCCCGCGCAACACGTGGGTTCGAACCATGCGAACCTTACCGTCGGACCGTACCTTCGCATATGACAGTATTATAAATGTTCAAGGATGCGGTGTCCAGAGATAAAGATTTCATTACAATCGACCTTAAATAAACTTGTACATATATAAATAGTAAATCAAGTTTTAAAACATCAGCTAAACGTACAGTAAACCTCAATAATAAGACCACCCTTGGGACTTATGAAAACTGGTCTTCTTATTGAGGTTTTCCAAATATTGAGGTTGAATAAAGAGCACAACAGTGAAGATTGACTTGAAAATTGTGTTCTTAATTTTGAGGTGGTCTTATTATTGAGGTGCTCTTAATGTGAGTTGTTACTGTATCTAACGTACATTTATATGTTCAAGTGTTCACTTACAGTCTTTCTATTGTGGTGGGGAATTCCCAGCCTCTGTGATTCTCTGTATTCATTTTGATTTTATTCCCCGCCAAATTTCTGGAAATAGCATAAACACAGTTTGTATCATAGCAACAAATTAACGACGAATGTAATTGTTAGAGTCGCGAAAATATATAACTACTAACTGATGAAGGATAAATGTTTAGTGCTACACAACATTTGGAAACCAATTCCATTAATGTTTGCATTTTATAGTTATTTCCATTCGTTTGCTTAGGATTGTACTGTGATAGAGTTGTTTCCCTTATGTCGTCTCGCACATAACCAATGTTACAGTTATCTCCCTTGTTTCGTCTCGCACATAACAGTTACTGTATAAGTAATTTGAACGATGATAGAGTTGCTTCCCTTACGTCGTCTCGCAATTATAATATCGATTTGTTGTAGTATAATTCTCTCGAAGAAAGATCTATAATTCGGTCATCCTTTGGGTTGTAAATTCTGACTTAAAATGTTAAGAAATTACATGCTTTTATATCAATTACACGATATTAAAATATTTAGCTCTGACAAACAAATTTTGCAAAGTTTAATAGCTTAAGTCTAGTCCTGAACACTAGGGGCCAGGCAAGAGTCACCGTGAGTAATTTACACAAGTCGATGTGAAATAAAGAAGTTTAAACTAAATTAACTTGTAAACCAAAGAGTCAGTCAATTGGTATACACATAGGTGACTTCAGTATTACATTTATATAGTCCCTACTCAGTACATTTAAAAACGCACAAAACAGATTTTCTCAAGTTGTTTTTGACTAACATAGGGATTGCACACAGTACTATTTCATGTTTATGCAATATACACAATACATTTCATCAAAACCATGTATTATTCGAAATAAAATTTCGGACTTGATCAATTCGAATGAACGAGGTCCGACTGTAATTACTTTTGTGTCAAATCATGTTAATAACTTACAGGTTTTGAATCGACGTGTTTGAAAGATCAGGAACATGGTTCAATATTGTTGAGTGAACGATTCTGAAAATAGATATATGAATTCTCATGACAGCATTACTTAAACACACAATTTTTATAACAGAGACGAATACATGAGTTATTTTCGTTGGCACAGACAGGCTTCCGTATTTCAGGTTACTAAATAACGATAGTGTATTTGTATTGGGTCGTAAATCGAAACTTTAAGTCAAGCGGGCCTTGGAATCAAAATAAGTGTTTTTTACAAAAATATCGACCTCAAAGTAAAATAATTTGAGACCAATTTTCTCTATTTAAATATAGATTTTTTAAGATTTTTTTTCAATAGGTTTGTATGAATAAATATCCAGTCGGACTAATTATCGAATACTCGACCCACGTTAAAGTTATCTATAGGTTTGATCGGTTATAATGACTGGTGTGTTGAAGTTAAAACCCGGATAAAGACTTTGTTACTCTATACATACTCATCCACTTTCGTGCATTCAAACGTCTTCTATAATTTGTATAACTTATAACATAACCGCACACAATTGAAAGGTTGTGTGCCGACGAAATCTTTCGGTGTCAAAAGCTTTTTCTTTTTTTTCATAATATTCAAAACCCCAATTTTTTTTAACGATTTTGTATCCATTATCTAACAACAAATAGAAATCTATTTTAAAGATTGATGTGTGCTTTAAAGAATCATTTGTAATCACCGAGGAAATGTTTAAAACTTTTTATGAATAGTACTACAGTAAAACCTCAATAATAAGACCACCCTTGGGACCCTTGGACATTTGGTCTTCTTATTGAGGTGGTCTTAATATTGAGGTTGAATAAAGTAAAAATGGGCTTGAAAAGTGGGTTCTTGTTGTGAGGTGGTCTTAATATTGAGGTGGTCTTTAACTGAGGTATATTTTTAATAAGAAAAGTAAGTTTTTAACAGACAGCTGATAATGAAGATTGAATGGTATTGCCAGCATGTTTACTGAACATTAAATGGTTGATTTTATAGATACACGTTTCACCTTTGTCTGTTGTTCAACCAAAGAAACGTTTTACCGGTTTCCTTAATTTACGGCTGAAGTAAAGGTAAGTGTCTTCTTAAAGGACCAGTCATTTTATGACTTGTGAGACACCTTCTTCTGTGTACATTTACTTCTTGATTCCTATCCTTAAATGCCGGGCACCAGGCTGGTATGCGCGCGATAACTATTACTGAACTAGCTGGCGGCTCAACAACCGGCCATATCAGAACGGACCCTTACCGGGACTCGAACCTAAAATCTCCCACCCCCAAGGCGGTTGCTTTAACCACTCAGCTTCGCCACAATGCCACCACAGGGGACTGTCACGAATGTATACATGTATGTACAAGGTGTCTAACGTTTTGTCAAACATGACATTGTACTATATTGAACAGACGGGCAACCAGAAATATACTTGACGCCATAAAAAACTATTTAACATAGGCGTCGGTTTGTAGTACCAACTGTCAAAAGCGTGTTACAGTTATATATGTGTACGATCTTGTTCAAAACTGTATTAAACTCTAGACCAGATATGTTGTATTTCATTATTGATTAATTTAATGAAATTATGTTTGAGAAAAAAACAGCATGGTTGCCTTTGTAATGTCACTTTATCTACATGCGTATATTGGTTGCGTTTTTAATGGCGTTAAGTATATTAATAAAAAGTGGTAAATACTACAAACTTATAAAATTTAATAATTATTTTCCAAATTTTATTTGAATTTATTAATTAATTTATAAAGATAGTCATATCTGTCGAATCGGAGTACCAACATCAGCCATACCGTTGACTGTGGCACTTTCATCAGTGATCTTTGTCGGCATATGTTCTTTTTATCGTGTTGGACATACAACGTGGATTGCATTCAAATGAATTTCACCGCTTACTACATAGTACACGTGCTCCTCGTGCCAAAAGCTGAAAATCGTACTCACTGTCACGCGTGGTCAACCATGACAATAAATAGGTATTTTCTTTGTGAAAGTCGAAAGAGTATTATGTATGATACTAGAATGCAAAAATTTAAGGCGGCATATAAAACCGTTTTCTTAAATTTGTATTTTATTACATGGACGTTTAGAAAATTTGCTTAGTGTAAACTATAGAAGGGAGAAAGGGAGAGAACTCTAGACGGAATAAGGGGAGAGAACTCGTGACAATCTCATGTGGTACAAAGACTGGTTTGTGTACAAGGCAACGTCAAAGTGTCATTCTTTACACTCTCACTTACACAAGACGACCTGAGTGTGTTTTGTTTAGGTATTAAAATCTGTTTGAAATCTGTTTATTATAAAAAGACTCCATATTTAATATGGGACTACTTAGAGCCCCTGGTAATCTGTTTCGAGCGTTTATGTCAATATTTTCACGTTCTGATAAAGCATACATAATTGCATCAGGGATAAAGTATGTCGATGTTTGGACAGTATATTAAATCAGGATATAATTTCTAAACAGACTTGCATTGAAACCTTAATTTGGTGTTTATTGAGGCTTAAACAATATTTATAGCAAATGTGTTTGGTTATGAAATAACATAATATCATACAATTTAGCATTTCTGTCGTGTTGAAAAAATACTTACAAAGTCTCTAAACTTGTCAAATTTTCGAATGTTCGATCTTCAAATAACTCAAAACTTGCGCAGTTCCATATTGTTCTGAAAGAAAAGTATAACTTTTATTTGCTATAATTCGAGTGAATATTGTCAAGGTAATGAAAACACAAAGTCTTTCAAACACTACGTACTATACTACTGTATTTCTCGCAATAACATGTTATGTTTTCGTAGTAACGGAGATTTTACAAATTGACGAAGCAATGAATGTACATTTGTCTTTAGCTATATATGTGAGCGCTGCTGTGGAATTTATAACCTCTTCTGAAAGTGACGTCTTTTGAAGAAAACGCAACATGTGATGTCACTATTTGTAAGCAGGAAACAATATTTACTCCATATGGTCTCTTCGTTATCATAATTGTCATATAGGGCAAATATTGCTAACTGTCAGTACATGGTGACGTCACATGTGACGTTTTCTGGAAATGACGTCACTTAATGAAGATGTTGGAAATCGTTCAGCGGCGCTCACTATATTCTATATTTCTGTCACATCTATGTATAGTACAAAATAATAAAAACAACAGATTAACTAAACAACAGTACTTAGCCATTCTGAATAGAACAATAAAAGGCTGTTATTACAGAACAATACACATCAGAATTGATACAACAAGGTTAGACTGATGGTCAGTCGCTAATTGTATGTTAAAAATGTAATAACAAAGACACTATACGATACAACGGCTCCTGATGTGCCCAATAGGCACTAATATGCAACTAAACATATTACTAGCAAAACAATAATTATCAACCTCGACCAGATGGAGAGGGACCTAGTTATCTGCTGTTTCTCAGGATATGTAAAATTTGCAATAATAGCAGTAAGGAATTTACACATATGACGCAATGTTCGCTACTAGACACCTTTCAAATTTCGGTCAATCTGTCAAAGGTCATGTACCGTATTGTTCATTCTAAAGTTAGTTATATGGTCGATTCAATGCTAACTCGGTGAAATGATACTTGATTTCTGAATCCAAATCTACCAGAGCATGTATAAGGCACCTTTCAAATCATTGTCAGTCTCTTATTATTCATTTTAAACTATTGCTTCGCAGATAATGCTATAACTAACATACTTGTTCTGCTTTTTTAGGCTAGTGTATATACAGTCGAGCCTCATTAATTCGACAACCTTCTATCCGAATACTCGGTATAATCCGAAATGAGTATCAGGTCCCGATGTATCTTCTTATTCACGTCAAATTGAAATGGATTTTTGGAAACCATGTATTATTCGAAATAAAATTTTAGACCCGATTATTTCGAATGAACGAGATCCGACTGTAGTTATGTATAAATATACTATATACTATGTAAGGGATAAAGGGAGAGAACTCGTGACAATATCCCGTGTGTCACACATACAAGTTGGTACTTTAGTGTTGATTGTATACGTATGTATTTAGATTAGACTATAATAATGATGAAATATAATATATCTATCTGTATCTGCAAGTTAATGATTAGCAAACAAAAATTATCAGTCATACTATATTTGTAGTTAAACAATATTACAATGGCACATATTAGATGACACTTCGGAGACATATGGTTAATTTACCTAACGATTATGTTAATGTTGTTCAGATGCTTTGCGGTTATGTTTTGGTGTTGTTTTGTATTCACAGCGTGATTTATGATACGCTATCAATACTGTGTAAACATATATGGTCGTGTGTTGTTTGTTCAGGCTGACTCTTATGTTAATCCCCCGTGAGTCCTGTTCATAAACAGATGTCTGCGAGAGGCGTCCGTAGTTTTGAATTACAGGAATGACGTTTTGTAATTTGAAACTTCTAATGATATTTCTATCTTGTATCTTAAATATAATACTAAGTCAATATTTGATCAACATCACAACGGAACATGTATACATATATTCAACAAAAAAGAAACGTACCACTAAATTGTCAACAATAATGTTAGATCAGATACTAAATGAGAATAAATACGAGATGAAATTATAACAGATATATTAAATCCGACAGAAGCAATATACGAATACATATTTTGATATTTATTCAAATGGATGCCTGCTCGGGGACATGGTTTCATTTCAAATAGGCGCGTATTTATTTTTGTTGAGTATACACAAGATGATTCAATGATACACAGCTGTTGTTTTTAAGTATTTCCAGTATTGTGTTAGTAATATAAGCTGTGTATTCCCTCCTACAATACGTACTTGGGTGTAGTACGTAGTTTTATTTCATTAGAATTACAGTTATGTATGACCGACCAGTTAACCTAACCAGTGCCGGGGAATATAACAGATATAACACCCAATTCTCGAATAATAAATACACGGATTAGTCTTATAGTGAAAATTTGAAAATGTATGAAGATGTCAAATGAGGGCTGGTTATTCCTGTTGGTCCAATTTCTGTGAGATTGTAGTATGCCTATGAGACATACTTCACTAAAATCTACAAGTCATTTAACATTTGGTCCCTGGTTGTTGTAACAGATTATTTCTTGATAAAACTCAGTCAAAGTGTAACATTTTTTACACTCAATAAGAGTCAAATTATCATTATATTGAGATTTGCGTGCTGAGTGTAAGTATCCGTTACACTTATTGAGCATTATTCGCAAACACTTTAAGTCGGTAACTCAGAGTTAGACTTTAATTTGAAACAAAAAATTACCATGATTGTGTTTCCATTATGTCTAAACAAATGAAATTTTGTCCGAATAATAATTGTTACCCTCTCAAAACCTTTACCAATATGTATCAAGATCTATTGTATCATAACAACATAGGAGCAAATAGACCATTTAACGATTAGAATATATGTCTGAGTTTCAGACTTACAAGGGTAAGCAACCAGGGGCCGTATTCACGAACGTTTTAAGACAGAATCTCAGACTTAGACTTTAAAATTGCAAAAGTTAAATTTACAAGCATTTCGTTTTCATTATATTTAAACGGATAAATTTTTGCCTGAATATTTCTTGTTACTCACTCTACACTTTTGCCATGTTTTATCAAAATATATTGTGTAACAATAACGTAGGAACAAAATGAAAATATACAATTCTAAAGTCTAAGTCTGAGATTCTATATTAAAACGTTTGTGAATATGGGCCCAGTACTGTGGCATTATTCACAAACATTTTGAGACTGAATCTCAGACTTAGACTATAAAATGTTAAATGCCCGTTTTACTCCTACGTTCGTTGTTATAACAGATTTTTTCTTGATAAAACTCAGTCAAAATGTAGAGTGGGTAACAAGAATAATTATTACAAAATTGTATCCGTTTTGATTTAATGAAAACGAATGGCTGGTAAACTTAGTATTTGCAAATTTAAAGTCTGAGTTTCAGTCTCAAACTATTTGTGTATAAGACTCCTGAAGTCAATTGTATAAAGCTGGATACTCAGTTAAAAGATAACCAAAACTCGATTTGATTGGTTGAAATGTGGTTTGGCCAAGTAATGAACCAATCAAATCGATTGAAATTACAGGTGACATCAGGTTAAATCTTCTATACAATTGGCTACTGACCTACTGTTCCGAATCAACTGACAACTTCCCTACAGGAATCATAATAACTTGGGGGGGGGGGTTTAACCTTCAGTAAACTGTCCACTGTGAATAGATGGCTCAATCGAGCTTCGCACCTATACTGTTTGGTAGTTGATTGTTCTACCGACTAAGCTAGCCGGATCGACTCATAAAACTGACCATTATACCACATTATGTCACCACAACCGTGCAATGGGATGGATGTTTAAATATCTTGTTCTTTTTACTTAAATCAACTGTTGTTATCTAAACAATAGTTTAATTTTCAGAGCAAAACATTCAATGCAATTGATATCAATTAAGTTTGAAATACTGTAAAACCTCACCTAAAGACCATCCCACAATTAAGACCACAACTTTAAGTCAACTTTCATTGTTTACCACCTCAATAATAAGACCATCCCAAAATTAAGACCAACATTTTCAAGTACATTTTCATTGTTTACTCTTTATACAAGACCACCTCAATAAGACGACCAGTTTTAAAGAGTCCCAAAGGTGGTCTTTTGAGGTTTTACTGTATTTTGCTATATTTTTCTAAACAATAGTTTAATTTTGAGTGCAAAATACAATGGTATTAATATCGTTTAAGTTTGGAATAGTACACAAGTTTGAAGTTTATAGAACTGATAACTTCCTGGTCAAGTTAAGTGGTTGACACTCATGGGAATGTTTAACTTACTTCAATCTCTATAGGCTTAAACAAACAACATTTATTACTGAAATCCAATATATTCAGTTTGATCTAGTTAACGGCGTTGAAATGAAAGAATGTATGACACAGATACTTATTAATGTATTAAGAACAAAACCCCGTTATCGGAACACTCGACAGAATATAACATGTGCGTTTATTTACCAAGACAGCGTTCAATATGCACAGCGTTCAAGTCTCACCAACATTTCACTGACAGCTATCACATCAAGCGAACACTGTATTACACCGAAGCAAAGCTAAATCTTTTACATAATGTGACAGATATGAACATCCTTCAAAACTCTTGAAACATTCAATTCAAATGTCATGCTTATTAAGAAAGAGGTGAAATTTAAAAAGTTTAGACTGGATAATTGATAGTGATTTGACAATTTCTGTCATAATCATAATAAATTAATTTCTCATCATGGTTAAGTTAACGATGTTAATTAGAAGATGCTAATGTATTGTGTGTATGTTTATGAGAAGTACTGGAAAAAGTGTTCAATTGCATCATGAAGAAGGCAAATATTTGTATGGATCAAGTTGATTCAGATCAGTTGATACATTGTGTAAAATATTGTGCTAAATACTCACATGGAAGTCGTGGACTCGTCAAACACTCCCGCTGTGATATTCGGTATTGCTAAATTGGCCAACACCCTGTAAACAGAAATATATTATTCTTGAATCGAAAATGAATCGATATTGAAGTTATCGACAGTGAAACCTTACCGTAAGACCACCTAAAAATTGAGACCACCTCGGTAATAAGACAATTTCTTCATGGGCTAGTTTTTATATTTTCTTCTATAATCTAACTCATTACTAGATCAACTTTCTTCAGTACTAATAGTGGTCTTATCACTAAGGTTGCACTGTATATATGTGAAGGTCGAAATGTGCATAAAATGTCACATTAATCAAAGTACTGGAGGTGAGTTTTACGTGTTCAATAAAACGATACCGCAAAGCCTAAGGTCGCGCTCGAGGATCAAACTCTAGATGTATAATTAGTGATGAGCAAACTGTTACCTGATAGTAATCTTGAGCTTAGATTTGAGATGCTTCGGGAGATCGGGCCCTGATAGTAATCAATACCAAAAAGTGTCATTTGTATTTCTAACGCATATGTTGCAACTTCGTTGCAACTTGAAACGCTAGATCTGGTCAATATTGGCAGCATGTGATAGTGGGTTTTAAATACAGTACAACCTCTTTAGAACACCAACCCGAGGGAGAGAGAGTGGCTGAGAGGTTGTTGCTCTACAAAGGTGGATTTGAGCACCGCTGTACGATTTCGTACATCTTCTTTAAGTGACGTCATTTCCAGAAAATGTCATAACTGACGTCACCATGCACTGACAGTAAGCAAAATTTGCCCTATATAGCAATATGAAAACGGAGTGACCGTATGGAGTAAATATTGTTTCCTGCTTGCAAAATTTGATAGTTCTTATAACAGGATACATGTCAGGGGCCTGATATGGAAAATAATTCTAATGATAACATGAATGAATTCAATATCCTCAATACACGTTGTGCAATGCACTACAAATGACTGACACCTTTCCGTACGTTTGAATCGCAAGAGATTGTCACGATTTACCTCCCTTTATCCCGTCTTGAATTATCTCCCTTTATCTCTCCTAAAGTATATGTATATGTAAAATACACATACTACAGAAGGGATAAAGTGAGAGCACTCTAGAAGGGATGAAGGGAGAGAACTCTAGTAGGATAAAGGGAGAAAACTCGTGACAATCTCCTGTGATTTGAATTTCCAAATGTTCTTGTTTTCATGTTATGCATAATGTTGTTATAAACAAACCAGTAGAAATACACTGGATTGTTTGATGTTTACTTTCAATAATTCATATAGACCTATTTGTATTGCATTTGAAGATTATGAAACGTTTACAGATGGAATACATAATTTCTTTGTTTTGTTCACTTTAAGAGGCTAAACCTTTTAACAAGGCTATATTTTATTTATAAGTCGGAATACATGTTTAACTAGAAAACACACTCATGGATCTGATCATTTATGCACGAAACGATTTGAACATGTTAGCTAAAATTCAATGCAGTTACTAAAGAGAATAATAATGGGTCGCTTAAGTAGCGTTCATGCAATATTATTCTTTATGTTTCACGCCGTTTTTTCGCCAGATATCCGCGTCTATCGACAAGGAAGTTCGGGATTTCCTAGGCGCTTTAATTGACAGAAAATCAATTTCTGCCCATCGCCAATTAAATGTGTGATACAAAACCGTATGTATTTACATAAGATATCTGGCATGTGTTTCAATAAAATGTTTCAAAAGGCTTACATGATACTAATTATGTTCATGTTAAGCTTTTCAACTTTTCTCCGTGTTTGCATTTCCCCTACTTAAATGCGTTTTAATGTCTCGAGGTTTTTGCCCATTCAGTGAAAAAAGTGTACATTAAATACATTTATAAGGCTGGTGAAACAAACAAAAAATCATTATAACCACAGGAGATTATCACGAGTTCTCTCCCCCCTTCTATACACCTTATACTATAGAAGGGATGTAGAAGGGGAGAGAACTTATGGCAATCTCCTGTGGTTATTACGAAGTTTTTGCACGCGAACGACACTTTCATAATTAGTTGGATTCTAACTTTACTTCGGTCACCGTAACACGAAAGGAAGGTATAAGAAGCGTGGTAGTCATTTATTAATCAATATTTGCATTGTAGAGCAAAATTTAACGACGTCGAAATCCATTGAGAATAAACCCTGTATAGTACTTAATCATGTATCGATAAATAGTTGTAAACTTTTCTAACCCGTTGTCAGGAACAAAACTTATTTAAGGTCATACAAAAAATCTTGCTTAAAGACCACATCAATCAAAGAACTAATAGCTCGGTTTGGGGAATCGTACGGTTTTGACGGGGGTTTATGTATTCTTCAATATTTGTTTTTAAATAACTAAAAGCCTGAACTGGGAATTGTACGGTTTTGGACGGGGTTTACTGTATTTTGCAATATTTTCAAGTCCATTTTAACTTCGTTTTTCTTTATTCAACCTCAATATTAAAACCCCATTAATTTTAAAACCAGTTTTCAAGTGTCCCAAAGGTGGTCTTAGTATCGTGGTTTACCGTACACAACCAGGTAAGAAAAGATCCTCAGACCAAGATCAAACAAGAGTAATGACAGGAATAAAAGTTGATATTATCTTCATGATACATGGGTATAATGAGACATCAGGCCTTTTTCTGTCCATTTAGGGAAAAAAGACCCTAGGAAAATTGCGAAAATTTACGTCATAAAATGTGTCAATTTGGGAAAAACTTTTATCGCTTCAACTCGAATATTGGGAATTGTCATAGTAATAAACGAACAGACTTTTCATATCTAAATTTTATATAAGCAAGCATTCTAATCTACATTTCTTATATCAACTGTCAAAGAGACACACACATTGTCCACAAACATTTATAACACGAGGGACGATAATGGAGTTACGGTCATGATACGCTCCTTGTCTGTTTTCATCAACTATCGTAGCATTAATGATATAAGTTTGATATGATTAAATTATCGTTAATTATCAATTAATATCATTAAAAACTTGTAGTACAAATAGGTTCTTACTACGACCTTTAATTTTTAAACTCTAAATATCTACGTGATATTCTAATTTTTGTTTTAAGTGTTTTCTATTAATCCTATAAACAAGACAAAATCAGAAAGGGAGCGTATCATGACTTGTATTCAATTTAATATGATACTGTTATCAGAATTTTAATAAACACCCAGACTGCAACAGTATGTTGAATTACCTCCCTTTAATAAATGCAAATTGTAAAACCTTTTAAAATTATTTAAGGAAATTTATATATCAAATGCAGGTAAGGGTGGTGGTGGTGGGTAAATGTTACATGTATACTAATATTTTTGAAAGGAAATGTTGTTTGTTTACTTTTTGTCTACGGAAATTCCCGGAAACACACGAAGACTAACCCGAACAATGCCGGAATTGGCCGACTCCAATATTTATGAATTGATCTTTCAACAAGATTGTGTTGAATCAAAGTACTGGGAGTGCTTATAAAGATTGTGTAGAATCAAAGTACTGGGAGTGCTTATAAAGATTGTGTAGAATCAAAGTACTGGGAGTGCTTATAAAGATTGTGTAGAATCAAACTGACAGGGGCACCATTAGGAAAACAAAGAGAATACGTAACTACAGGGAACGCCACAGGAATTGTTTGGTATTCGAATTGATATTACAATGAAGTGTAATGCCATTGACTTATTAGCCAGATAAGTTAGTGAAAAAGCCATATAGTAGGCTATCCATTTTGTTAAATTTGCAGAGCTAAGGAGTCCTATTTGGAATAGTTGTTTGATAGTTAGACCTGTCAGACAGATACTTACACGGTGGGACCACTACAAGAAATGACTTCGGATTTTGAACCATCTAATGTACAACCACTGTATGTTTCACTAGAGTAAGGATTCTTTGGTATATATCCGTATGTATCCGAAGTGTAAAGTCCATAAGTATTATCATCTGAAACGGAAAAAGAAATCGATGAGCCGTTGCTATAGTAACAAGGTTTTACAATATATATATGTGACTGATGCAATATTATTTTACAGAATCCGACAAAGTTCATGTCTTAACACACAATATAGAATCAAAGTCAGGCCTTGTATGAAAAAAATTCAAGTCAAAATTAATTCTCAAATCTGAAAATTCATTCGACTTATTTGAGATTTTCCTCAAGTGGTACTTACTAAAATAGATTTAGATTTCAACTCATGTGTAGACTTTAAATAGCAAATTTAAGGTTTTTCTGTTTCACGATGTTGCCTGAGTGACCTGATATTTAAGTGGAAATTCAAATGAGTGAAAACTCAACTAATTTGAGTCTGAGGGAAATACTCACAATAAGATTGTCTGTGAATACAGGGTCAGTGTTGAGTTTGTATATTATTGAATAAGCAGTGATTCTACTATTTTACGTAGGAAGTGTTATTGAAGCTTGTTGGGGAGGGGGGGGGGTTGTGAGCAACATTCTTACATTGCAACCACAGGAGATTTCTCCCTTTACCCTTCTAGAGTTGTCTACCTTTATTCCATCAATAGTTTATGCTTATATAGCCACTGAAAGAGAGGTCAGGTGTGAAAAGTGTTAGACTCCATGTACTATATATCATATACTATAGAGGGATAAAGGGAGAGAACTCTAGAAGGAATACAGAGAGAGAACTCTAGAAGGGATAAAGGGAGATAACTCTAGAAGAGATAAAGGGAGATAACTATAGAATGGATAAATGGAGATAAATCTAGAAGGGATAAAGGGAGAGCAATCTAGAAGGGATAAAGGGAGATAACCCTAGAAAGAAAAAAAGGGAGAGAAATCTAGAAGAGATAAAGGGAGAGAACTCGTGACAATCACCAGTGATTGGAAGTGTCCGTATTATACCGGTATTTAATAAAGATAGAAATGTGGTACCTATATCATATAATATTCCGTCACTTCCATACCGGTCCGTGTAATAATCATATCCATTCCAACACAACACACATCCCACCAATGTGGTCAGTATACTAAGACGCAGCATAATGGTACGCCCTTAAACATACAAAAACATGTTACATATAAATTTGAACCGATATTCAATTCTTAAACGCCTAGAGATGTAATTACAACTAGGTAAAACTATAGATTTCAGGAATATAAGACTAGTATTATAAGGTTATTTATTAAATAACTGCTGAGTTAACATATTAATGGTTGCATGGTGGCCTTTAGATATATACATATCAAATGGAACCGAAATTTTAATTGAAGTAAAATATTAGAACACTTATAACTTTTACACGTATGCTGAGTCAAAAATGAGATAATATGGACATTTTCCCATACCATGGGGCTAAACATGAGCATAATGGTACCAACTGAAATATAATTTTAATCAAAACGAAGTGACCATATGGAGTAAATATTGTTTCCTGCTTGCAAATAGTGACATCACATGTTGCGTTTTCTTGAAATGACGTCAGTTACAGAAGTTGTAAATCCCTAAGCAACGCTCATTTTTATAATATATATACACCAATAATTTTATTTCTATATCGGATACCCATTAAAAGCAAATACAAGGAAAGACATCTCACAGATAAAGAGATTCCTGCAACTGGATGCCTTTTGTGTTTAAACTTTGATATGTAATCAGTACTGTGCATCAAAGTGATGCGTTTTGTAGTCTGTATTGCTTAGACCAATAAAACAATTGACACATGGAGCTTTTGAAATAGAGCTAATGCATAACCGCTTTCAATGCAATATGAGGCAATAATAACTTCTACAATTCTATCAGAGGAGTGTATACGTGGAAGACAGAAACTCGTCTATGTACTATGCATCCTCGATACCCAGGCTATACATAACATATATCATATATGCTATGAATAGCCTGGGTACCGAGGATGTGTACTATGTAGCCCCGCATACATGTATCTGTACTCCGACTTTTACACGCGTCGTTCGTAAGAGAGTTGTACAGCGACAGTATAGAGATGTGACGTCCGTGGCTGGACTATGTACTATGTTACTATGCTGAGTCAAAAAAGAAAGTGTACATGGGATAATATGGACATTTTTCCAATACCATAGGGCTAAACATGTACATATTGGTACCAACTGAAAGATATTTTAAATTCTATCTGGTGGTATAGTTTTGTTTCCAGTGTTGCATCTTGATGTCTATATTGACCAACATAGCTTAATTGGTTACGAGGTTAGAAACATGACAGGCATTCATCTAGGGTTGTTTATATATGTTACGTTAACTTGTTACATTAGATGATAAATGAATACATTTAAACTGAACATGCATTAAAAAGGCTGGGCATGTCTTTATACTCATGTAAGGCTATATACTGGTATTATAGAAGTACAGTAAAACCTCAATAATACGACCGTCATTGGGACCCTTGAAAAACGGTATTATTATTGAGGTGGTCTTAATATTGAGGTTGAATGAAGGGGGAAAATAGACTTGAATATTTTGTTCTTAATTTAGAGGTGGTCTTATTGAGTTGGTCTTTAAGTGGGGTTTTACTGTATTTGCGTATGTTAAGTTAACTTGTATATTTATATTTTCGATGATGGATGAATACATTTAAACTAAACATACGTTAAGAAGGCTAGCCACTTCTTTATACTCGTGTTACGCTATATACGGGTATTAGGCAGACCGAGTCTAGTTTGACGACCATGTAATTCAATATTCACGAAAAGTTTCAAAGTTTAATATAGGCCAACAATTTATCATATTCATCCTTTTGTGTGTAACCTTAGAGTGATGGGTTAATCGTTTTATTTCACAAAATGGTTTTTAGACTTAGTGAACAGATTTTAATAACATTAAGCAGATAAAAAAACGGTGGCATGCTTATTTATCTGTTCACTGTATGTTTTTACCCCTATGAAAGACCGCTAACTGGGCAGTTCGTCAGTTGACACACGCGACGACTTTCATAAAATATATTTGCAAACTACCGTCATATCATTTAACTATGGTATAGATAATTGATCTCTATTTTGTATCAATTTAATACATTATTAAATGGCGGACTGTCGCTGAATTTTAATGTTAGCTTCATACTCTGAAAGATAGAGGGCAAAGATTTATCTGGTAAGTTTGGAATTAATGCCAATCCACATGGATGGATAAACCGGGGATAGATCATTGACATTTCGAGATATTGGTGTAATTTGTTCCATGGTTTCATGGAGCCAGCTCTTTAAGAGCAGAACCGATTTAGTAACAAGTTTTTGTCAATGAATATGATTACAGTTCAATCAAATCGCAGTGATTGCTTAAACTACAGTAAAACCTCAATAATGCGACCACCCATGGGACCCTTGAAAACTGGTCCTATTTTTGAGGTGGTCTTAATATTGAGGTTGAATAATGAGCAAAATAGTGAAAATGGACTTGGAAATTGTGTTCTTAATTTTGAGGTGGTCTTATTATTGAGGTGGTCTTATTATTGAGATGTTATTATTATTGAGGTGTTCTTATTATTGAGGTGGTCTTATTATTGAGATGGTCTTATTATTGAGATGGTCTTATTATTGAGGTGGTCTTATTATTGAGGTGGTCTTATTATTGAGGTGGTCTTATTATTGAGGTGGTCTTATTATTGAGGTGGTCTTATTATTGATGGGGTCTTATTATTGAGGTGGTCTTATTATTGAGATGGTCTTATTATTGAGGTGGTCTTATTATTGAGATGGTCTTATTATTGAGGTGGTCTTATTATTGGGGTGGTCGTTAGGTGAGGTTTTACTGTATCATGATTTTAGTAAATTAACGAACAACAATGGAACCCCTTAAATGTGTCAACAGTGTATAAACAACAGCCACCTGTTTTTAAAGGACATTTCACCCTTGCCGTAGCTTTCGACATACAGCCAGACCCCCCACCCCCATCCATAAATGGCTGAATATATCCCCCCCCCCATAAATGGCTGAATATATCTCCCCCCCCCATAAATGGCTGAATATATCTCCCCCCCCATAAATGGCTGAATATATCTCCCCCCCATAAAAGGCTGAATATATCTCCCCCCCCCATAAATGGCTGAATATATCTCCCCCCCCCATAAATGGCTGAATATATCTCCCCCCCCCATAAATGGCTGAATATATCTTCTCATAACGGAGACCAACAAGTCAGATTGTTCATTGCAGGTTTTAAAAAAATATTTCAATTTTATTAATGGTCAGTATTTGTCCGCCATTGATTCAGTTTATCAGCAATTAACACTAAGACTATTTTTCAATTAAACAATATCATTACTCGTTAGTGCTCACATTTTGAGTTTCAAGGTCTCCATTTCATTTGCAAAAAAAGCAATTAACATTGTTTTCATACATTAACAACATCAACAAATAATGTATGGCAACGACGATCAAACACAATTATGGAAAGAAAATAATATATCCAAGTACAGTAACCCTTTATCCGAATACACGGTATCATCCGAAATAAATATCAGGTCCCGATGTATCTATTTTCGCAAGACGAATTGAAATGGGCTATTCGAAACCATGTATTATTCGAATGAACCATGTCCAACTGTACACAGAAAATACAAATAGTTTGCAAAAATAGCAAGATCAAATTATTCAAAATAATTAAGTTCACGAAATTTGTTCAAACATGAAATTCTTAATTATCGATAAATTTCACAATTTATCATAGTAGGCTAAACACGAGCCTATTTCAATACACATATTATATTATATCGTTATTATGACTTTTAATTATTTACTGTAATTTGATCCCTTTTCTATTAAGCAGTTTTATTGGAAAATATCAACGTTTACTTACATGTATCAAATTTAACTTGTAGTTGCTTCTATTTTTATCATTTACGTATGCCAAAACTACGAAAGACCGATGGTGACATTCACAATTAATCATTTCTCTCCTAGGGGAGTCATGATTTCATCTTCACGAATTCATAATCTTGAATTGTGAACTCACGAATTCTTGATTTCAACTTCACGAATACATAACCTTGAATTCGTGAATTTACGATTTCAACTTCACGAATTCACGATTTCAACATTCCGAATTCATTATTACATTCGTGAAGTTGAAATCGTGATATTGTGAATTCGTTAAGCCACGAATTCTAGATTATAAATTCGTGAAGTTGAAATCGTGAATTCGTGTTGTTGACAACGTGAATTCCATAATTCGGAAAGTGAAAATACTGAAATGGCGACTTTCCTAGGAGAGAATTAATGAAGTTTGAATGTCACCACCGGTACTCCGTACAACGCTATTCAGACTGTGCTATCTATACTGAATATATGTATGTTTTATACTTTGTAGCATACACTATGCACATGTATTGAGACCTTATCTTTATTGTTTGTTCTTTATTTCTTTTTAAAAATACATCACCAATCCGAACAACAATAACCTTATAGTTGAGTTACATTGTATGCTATAATTCTTATTGTGTCCTATGGATATTGTAAATAATACATGTATGCTGATGAGATGTAAATAAAGATTACTTAACTGCTACACTACTTTGCTCAAATAACACTATTATAATTGGTCTAAAAAATGGTTCTTATTTATCCGTTGTAAGTTTTGAACCCGGCAGTTATTTTCTCAATCCTGTTTTACTAATTAGCAATTTAAGATGTTACGTGCAATAGAATATTGTTTAAATCACGATCGTAAGGATCGGTTTAAATAATCATTGAATCTACTGCAGTTTATAGTCCGACAAGGATATTGCAAAACGTGGGGGGTATTTGGTATGATACACAATAGGGAATTCACCAGTTATTATCATTATTGTATTGTTTTCAGCGTAGCCGTACTAACATGGTTTTTCATTTTTTATTTATTGCATGTATGAGGATGAATGACACTACAGAATTAAGAATACACAAGTGTGGTGATAAGGACCTTCAAAACATTTTGTATAATGTGGCGAGCGTCTGACGTATACAGCAAAACCTCAATAATAAGACCACCCTTGAACGCTGGTATTATTGAGATGGTCTTAATATTGAGGTTAAATAAAGAGCAAAACGGTGAAATTGGATTTGAAAAGTGTGTTCTTAATATTGAGTAGGTCTTAATATTGAGTAGGTCTTACTGCATTTATTTTTTTATTGTATTACAATAACAACAATACTGTGATTTTGACATTAATTAGAGAACATTAAAGTAGCGTATCGCACCTTGTTATACGTAATACAAGCGTTATACACGCACGTTTAAGACTGTATTAATCTTACACAATCCGGCCTAACTGAAGACCAGTCCTATTAGAACCCAAGTTGTTAATCTCGGTTTATTTTGAAATGTAATGGACATGTTTTGTTATCGTGTTTATTTATTACGTAATTAATCTAAAATTAAATTCTTCAAGCATTATCCGAAAAGCATACTTAGTTTCATTGCAAAGCTGACGTGTGGATGTGTGATAGTCTTTGGCTATGTTTGAACAAATTTATCTGTCGCTAACCTTGAGTTTATATAAAAAAAATCTAATAAATTCGCATTGAAACATATCATTTTAGACATGTGCAGCATTGTCCTATTCACACACATGTTTTCAACAAAAAAACTATAAGAACAACATACATTCGGACCTCTTTTATTCGACAACCTTCTATCCGAATACTTGGTATCATCCGAAATAAATATAAGGTACCGATATATCTTCAAAATTGAAAAATATTCGAAACCATGTATTATTCGAAATAAAATTTCGGACGAAATGGATTCGAATGAGCGAGATCGACTGTAGTTTATATTTACTTTGAAGTTTAAGCCAATTTTCAACAATATTTCTGGGGGACACTTGACCTTACCAGTGTTATTGGGTTACCAACCAGTACTAACATGATCTTTCGCAAGCAACAAGAACAAAAAGCACACGTACGTTTACAGTCGGACCTCGTTCATTCGAACTCATCGGGTCCGAAATTTTATCTTGAATAATACATAGTTTCGAAAAGCCCATTTCAATTTGACGTGCCTAAGAATGTATGCCTGGATCTGATATTTATTTCGGATGATACCAAGTATTCAGAGGAGGTTGTCGAATAAACGAGGTTCGTATGTTAAAGTGAATAAACATGCATACTTGAGATCAAAGTTGTACGAACACGAGCACTGACAATGGAAATTAACCTAATATTTAAAATACAATGTATGGAAGAAATATCAATGGATAGAGTAGTTTTATTTTGTCAGGTATATTCATCATTTGTAAACAAATACGATCACAGAAATAAAGTACTAGTCATCTTTCCAGGGACCATTTAGACTAAGAAGGGTTACTGGGGCGCCAAGCATAACCACACAACTGTTGATGTAAACAAAAAAAATTTGCGCCAGTGTAAACAAAAACAATTTGGCGCCAGTGTAAACAAACGATTGTATGCGCCAATGTAAACAAACAACTTTTTGCGCCACTGTAAACATACAATTTTTTGCGCCACTGTAAACATACAAGTTTTTGCGCCACTGTAAACAAACAATATTTTGCGCCAGTGTAAACAAACAATTTTTTGCGCCAGTGTAAACAAACAATTTTTTGCGCCAGTGTAAACAAACAATATTTTGCGCCAGTGTAAACAAACAATATTTTGCGCCACTGTAAACAAAGAACGAACAATGAATTAGTTCAATATTGAACGATCCGTACATCTTTTGAGATAAGTTATTCTAATTTTTTCCTTAGAAAGAATTACTTTAAAATTAAGGTTAAAATACTAATGCATATTTTGTTGAGATGCTAGAGTATTGTATTTAAGTTATGCATGTATGGAGTTACGATACATCACTAGTTTGCGATCGATCGTTTCTGAAACATAACCCTTGTTTTAATGGCTTATGTATTAAGTTCAGTCATTATTTAATCGCATTTGGTTAATATTTCCACCAGATTTGTGGTAATCCTTTACTACTGGAAGAATTAATAGCGAAAAAAATACAACGAAATCTATAGAACACAAAACAGTTATTTAAAGATTGAATATCGTAAAATTCGATCGGATCATGTTCGCTAGACAAACAATTTTTACCCTTTGACGAGTATAAAGACCTTAAAACATAGTTAAAAACAGAATCAAATGACATTGAATATCTTTAAAATATGAATTCGATAGTAGAGTACAAGTATTGAACATGAAGTATTTCTGAAATATGTTTTAATAACAGTAATGATTTAGAATAGTTTAAGTTAAAACATTTTATGCGCATCTGTTATAACCCCAAAGAACGGATGACACGTGACTATGTATGCGGAAACAATATATACACGCAAACAACGTTTAAATTGAAAACGGGCAATTTTTATTTTGCCTAACAATATTTACATATCCACATATCTGACATTTGTTTTTAACATTTCGGCATATCTGGGCGAACTTTATTCATCCAAGATAAAAAATTTAATTAGCTGAGACGACCGCTTTTATCGTGTCGCCCTCTCTAATAAATTGCTAATAATGAGCAAGTTGCTATACGTTCATATCACACTGCGTCTAGATGAAAGTTTTATTGTCATGCCATAGGAGTCATATTTATTCACTGGCTGAATAAAAGTATTTAGAATTTTATCTATTTTTCCTTAGCACATACATCGACTAATAAAGCGAATATACACGTTAAGCGTCATGTATTGAATTGAAATGTTTTTTTTCGATATTTGAAATAGACGCTATTGTAATGAATTATATTTGCTTGCTTTTACGAACACAAGATAACTGTTTAAAAACAGTTTTTATTTATGTCTATAATTGCATGGCCAACATTCAGTACAAAATAATTCAGGTATTTGAAATATCATAAAAGAAGTCATCAATCAATTTTCATCGAATATAATGAGGCGCTTGAGAAAAACGTTTTACTCAAACTAAGAATTTCAGACTTGAATCTGCTATTCAGTTCAACTATCTGAAATATTTCTAATTTGTCTCGAAACGTCCATAACATATGCTTCACCACAAATCCATTTACAGTTTTCGATGAATTATCGTTTATTTTCTTCTAATATTTTCTAATATTAAGATAGGTGTTTGAGATAAGAAAATATAAAATTGAGATGATTTACCTTTATATCACTACGAGATGAAATTACGCTGTTATAAATCAGTACAACTTTCAGATCTTTGAATCTCCGTCAAATTCACATATTTTCACATACCCGTACACAAGCAATCTATAAATCCATTATTTTCTTGGTGATTTAACACAATACAATTTATTCCTGGTCAATATAAGCACAGGTTCTATCACTAACTGACGCTTAAATTTAACTAAAACGGAACTTTTTACACAACTAGTTTTTTTCAATATCGGATAAACAGTGAAATTTACAACACCGCGAGCCTAAAATGTTATCAAATTTTACATGAAAACTTCAAGTGTTTTACTTCGGGTCCTTCGAATAAATTAGGCAGAGGAATTTGTGACAATACTAAACACCTGTTAAACATTATCTTGAGTTACATATAACAATGTCACGACTCATCCTTTCCCGAATCTACTGCTAAAATGTGTCCGCTAGGAGTTTAAAATGAATCAATTAAAATATTGAATGGTACGCGTTATGTCATTATGTCTTTAATCAGATGTATAAAATGTGTTTTAAGTTTAACTTAAAATACAGATTTATTGGCTATATTTGGCATAAAATCATTCTTTATATTTCAAATTGATTGAAAATATTTGTTATATTCCATTTTTCAAATTTTCTGTTAAGTAAAACTTCCATATGTTATTTTTCTACGTTGAGTGATTTATTTTTACTGAAATAGGCTACTTTCTATATTATAGTCGAATTCGAGTAAAATGTGTGTTCTGTTCTATTCCTCTGTTCTATTCTACTCTGTTCTATTCTATTCTATTATGTTATATTCTATTCTGTTCTTTCCTGTTCTGTTATATTCTGTTCTGTTCTATGCTGTTCTCTGTTTGCTGTTCTCTTATATTCTGTTCTTTGCTGTTATATTCTATTCTGTTCTTTGCTGTTCTATTCTATTCTGTTATATTCTGTTCTGTTATGTTCTGTTTATTATGTTCTGTTTTATTCTGTTATTTTTTGTTCTATTCTGTTCTATTGTATTATGTTCTATTCTGTTCTATTCTTTTATGTTATATTCGGTTCTATTCTATTCGGTTATATTCGGTTATATTCTGTTCTGTTATATTCGGTTCTATTCTATTCTGTTATATTCGGTTCTATTCTATTCTGTTATATTCGGTTCTATTCTGTTTTATTCTTTTCTGTTATTTTCTGTTATATTCTGTTATTTTCTGTTCTATTCTGTTATATTCAATTCTGTTCTATTCTATTATATTCTGTTACATTCTGTAATATCATATTATGTTCTATTCTATTCTGTAATATTCTGTTCTATTCTATTCTGTAATATTCTGTTCTATTATATTATGTTATATTCTTTTTTGTTATGTTCTATTCTGTTCTATTATATTCTGTTATTTTATGTTCTATTCTATTCTGTTATATTCGGTTATATTCTGTTCTGTTATATTCGGTTCTATTCTATTCTGTTATATTCGGTTATATTCTATTCTGTTATATTCGGTTCTATTCTGTTTTATTCTTTTCTGTTATTTTCTGTTATATTCTGTTATATTCTGTTATTTTCTGTTCTATTCTGTTATATTCAATTCTGTTCTATTCTATTATATTCTGTTACATTCTGTAATATCATATTATGTTCTATTCTATTCTGTAATATTCTGTTCTATTCTATTATGTTATATTCTATTTTGTTATGTTCTATTCTGTTCTATTATATTCTGTTATTTTATGTTCTATTCTATTCTGTTGTATTCTGTTCTGTTCTATTTTATTATGTTCTGTTCTATTCTGTTATATTCTATTATGTTCGATATCCATTCCTTAATTGAGTATTTTTATAACCAAGTAGGCCTATCAGTTTTGGTGTGTCGAGGTCGGGGCTCGAGCACGCAACATTTCGTACCCTTGACAAATGTTCCATTGCTGAGCCACCGGAACGATTATAAAACATGTCACTGAACATTGAGCAGTAGTACAGATAACAAGAACCAAAACTCTTGGTAAAAATATTCACATACTCACATACTCTGGAATCGAATGTCGATCTAAAGCTCTGGGATCGTTATAAATAAAGACCTAGTAATTTCATTAAACCATGGCAAATACAATGTTTGGAAAATAATGTCGTACTAGCACTGAGGTCGTATATCGACTTTTCTTAACTACGTGTATTAAAACAGAACTAATAGTGAACCATTAGCTTACTCTGAAATCGACGTTCATATACACATGAGATTGCCATAAGTTCTCTCCCTTTATACTTTTTTATTGTATATGAATAATTTCATGTTTGAAGCGCAATGTCGGCCGCGGAAAGAGGTCATGAATGAAAAGCGTTAGGCTCATTGTCCTATGTAAACGTATACTATAGAAAGGCTTAAAGGGAAATAACTTTAGAGGTGATAAAGGGAGAGCACTCGTGACAATCTCCAGTTTATGTCTGTTGGTTAAAACATTCCCCTTCACGGTCTGTGGCATCGTAGGCCAACTTCCTTAAGTCTACGCTTAACGGTGCCGGGATGGATTGGCCGCCTGAATCAAAAGTGTTAATGGCTTCGTCTTAACGTTAAAGATAATTTGTAGGAACTGTGAATTTAATAATGTGACTTACCCTTGGATGCCGATAGCTCGTCTGGCGCTGACAATGGCGGGCCGGTACCGAAATCTACGGTGAAGTCGACGTATGTTGGCGTCTTGTTTTTGCGTTGTGATTGGTGGCTGGCCTGAACGTTGTCGATAATTGGTTGACCATGTAGCTTGAAACCATTCTCGAACGTTCGTGTTCAGATAAACGTGGCATTTTCAATCTGGGTAATGTAATGAGAGAGTCTAAGGCTGTTTTTCCAGCATGTATAACCCAAACGCATACTTTATTTCACAATCAATTTCGTTACTGCAAGAATTTCGAGCGCCACGTGCAAAACATGGGAAACAAGCTCATGTGTACAAAGCGATATTTTTTGTTACAAGTATGTCTCACGATGCATAAATATAACGGTGCAAACATCCGGATTGAACACGTATATTCATGAACTTTATGTCGTCTGTAAAACAACAATAAGTACAACAAGTACATTCTGTAAACTGTACAACTCTTATTAATAATTTGTCTTTACTTTTATTTTAATGAGGAAAGATAGCGAATAGAAATATGAAATTATGAAAAAAATATGAAACAACTGGTACACGTGTGACAAACTATGAAAATAAATATTTCATAAAAAAACACTGATGGGACATGATGTAAACCCCGGGTCACTCGAAACACCGGTTTACTCGAGCTTTTCCGACGGACCCCAGCGTCCTCGAGTTACCGAAGTTTAACTGTATGTCCCAAATGTTCATCTGGACAGTAGTTTTACTGATTCATTGTGCCTTGGATATATAGCCTGTATTATTTTATTTTGAACCGTAATAAATGTTATTTTTTGTGTTTAAAAGCTTCTGAAAGTATATCAGTTATTGTTTCATTGTGTTGATAATATTTTTAGCTGGTATAGTCATTGCATTCTATAAATTTATACTGGCAGTAATATAGTAAAACCTTAATTATAAGACCACATTTGGGACTCTTAAAAACTGTTTTATTTATTGAGGTGGTCTTAATATTGAGGTTGAATGAAGAGCAAAACAGTGACAATGGGTTTGAAAGTGTGTTCTTAATTTTGATGTGATCTTATTATTGAGGTAGTTTTTATGTGAGGTTTTACTGTATATATTTTGTAAATGTGTCCCAGATTCTATATAGGGAATAGTGCATAATTGAGCACCGCTGTACGATTTCCAACCTCTTCTGTAAGTGACGTCATTTCCAGAAAATGCAAAATGTGACGTCACTATTTGCAAGCAAGAAACAACATTTACTACATATGGTCACTTCTTTTTCTTATTGTCATATGGGGCAAATATTGCTTACTGTCAGTACACGGTGACGCCACATGTGCCGTTTTCTGGAAATGATGTCACTTGCAGAAGAGGTTGTATTCACATAGCAGCGCTCAATTTTACAAAAAAACAAATAGTAGACAATCGTGCAATAGGACTATCCTAATACTGTTGTATTTATGCAATTAAATCGTTTTATCAAATCATTCTGACAGAGTACATGTACTTATTAGCGCTACAGCTACTTCCTTTCATTTAGAGGGCACATAAAATAAATAAATTTAGAAATTAGAGTCAATTTTTGGGAACGACTGGTTGCTTAGCAACCATTTGCAGAGTTAGTAATAATTTCAACAACCGCTCCGATTTCAACAGACCTTTAAAAATTAAAAAAAGGAGTTCATTTTTCAACTTATACTATATAATATCAGTTCATGCAATTTGTGTTTTAACGTTTTCGAACTGATATTTATAATTATATATGCGCGCAAGACTACAGTTCCTGGAATATGTTTTTACTTGAGAACGGACGTTACCAAATTGTAAAGTGATTAGCCAATGCAAAGGCGTTTTTGAAAATATAAACCTTGTAATCGGACAAATTTCATAATCGATTATCGGATCGGTTAGAAAACTCATAATCGATAATCGAAACTTTTTACTACATTCAACATCAATGGGGTTTTACATTACTCTTATATCATAAGATCATTTTATCATTCAATAAATATTCAATGAATACTGTTTTGTATGCTAATTTTGTATATTTGTATTTGACTGAATGCATCGAAAACAATTATAGATAACTGTAAAATATTAATGTTTATCCGGGTTCATAACTTTAAATTTGGAATATATATAAACCATCTTATTGACATAACACTTTAGTCAAAATTTCTGTTTGAAATCGATTATTGTAATTCATAATCGATTGTCGCCGGCATCAAATGTCCAGCGACGAATTTTCGATTATTTTCGATAATCGCGCCATCACTATATCAACCAATAGACATCGAGTTCACAATAACGATATTTTCAAATATTTTCAATCGACTATAACATAGCTTGCTGTTAAATACCACACGCTACGTTTTCGTCTCTGATTCAGCATCATGCAAATAAACAATCAATTCATTTCATTTTCCTGTTGATAGTTTAATAAATATGTTTTTGTTTTGACAATACGTACTTCTTACTTATTTTCAAACACTTAATATTTAAAGAGATACAGTTAATAGCGAAACGGCACACCTTGCTTTTAATGTTCGTTGACTATGTCACGAATTGAACTTATTTTGATATTATTAGAATTATGAAATCTACTACAAATACGTTTAGATCGAGTCTGATTCTAAGATCAATTCGAGGTAGAATCAGAATTAAAGATAGACATTACTTTATCAAGTAATCACTACTTAAACTATTTTCAATTAAATGTCCTATTCTACGGAGCCCCTAAGTGACATTCCATATCTTTTTTATCGAGCATCAATTTTATTTTTTTATTTCGTTAAAACGTATTTACGACATAATATTACGTTTTTACGAAAAAATAATTCGTTTTTACGAAATAATAATTCGTTTTTACGAAATAAAATTTCGTACTTACGAAATAATAATTTGTATTTACAAAATAATAATTCGTTTTTACGAAATAAGAATTCGCTTTTACGAAATACTAATTCGTTTTTATGTATTTCGTATAAACGAAGTATCGCTCGAAAAAAAGAAAGAATATATAATGTCAATTCATGGGCTCCGTACTATTCAACTTGACATGTGTTCAGAATTATTCCAAGTGATAAGTCATGCCGACGCATAACATCATGTCAGTCAATAGCTTTACATAGCTAATATTACTTTGTCAGTACAAATCCAACCTTAAATACATATTGTATTGTATTGTAAACATTGTTGATATAGTAACGCAGACGGATTATTCCCTAAAGTGATAGTCAATACATTTAGTCCTTCCATGAAGTCTCACATTTCCAAAAAAAAGGGAGACAGCTTGCACATACATCATAATCAATACAGCTATCATTTACTGTCCTTGTTCAAAAAATGATGGTTAACAAAATTCTTTAGCACGTCAATTGAATATCGTGCATGTTCTTCTTTCGAGGACTCTTGTATATGCATCGGTATACAGTGGAACATCAATACACGTAATAGGACCACTCTTGGTACCCTTTGAACTAATCTTCTTATTGAGGTTGTCTTAATATTGAGGTTGAATAGACAGCAAAACAGTTAAAATGGACTTTGAAATTGTGTTCTTAATTTTGAGGTGGTCCTATTATCAGGGTGGTCAGCGCTAAAAGGTTTGTATAGCCATCGACGTTTAAATTGACAAAACATAAACATATCATACTGTCACCCACAGCAACGGTGCAGTCAATAGTGCAACAGATGCAACAATAACAAAAGAAAAGCCATCGAGGGCACGAGCATATGGCAATATAAAACAGACACCTTTTATGATTTGTCATGCAGTTTAGACATCAATTCAATATATGTCATATATGTTAACAGCTTGTTATATCATTGTCTGTTGTTACATATGTAACCATGACCAAAATGAGGTTTTATATTGTATTGTATTGTATTGTATTGGAAAGTATTGTACTATTGTGTACATGAAGTTTGGAACCAATGGTCTATATGCTCCCAAACTAGATCCTTTTCTGATGATGCAAAGGTTATATGACTTTTAGTACTCCTCAACTCTGATCGCTACTTCAAACTCATCAAAGAGAGAGAATAAGTTGCTATAGGGAACGCCACCTACATAAGACAGTGCCTCCCCACACAGACCTCCGGGACAACAACAATCCATAATACATATTTCACTTGAAGAGGTTTAAGGGTGCATATGTAGGGAACAGAGGCGCAAGGAATCGCCGGGTAGACCATAAGGAATAACTAGGAGAATCAAAGAGGACAAACAGTGAAGGGGGGGAGTTAATGGATGGAAAAAATCACAGGACAAGCCAAACAGCTTGGAACAATAGGCCGAAACTGGACAGGAAATAACCTGAACACTATATAAAGTGAAATAAATGCACAGTGGGAAGGGAAATATAACATAATTCAAAACACAAAAAGAAACCATACAGCGAATTACAGTCTTGTAACTGTCAGTGAAAATACTGACAATTATCAAGGTTGTTTTTTTGTATAATCTTTCTTGTTTCAAACCACATACATTATATAAGGTAACTAATATGCGAATTGTATCAACACCTTAATTCAAAAAATGACAAATAAACCACAAAAGCATTGCTGTTACAATATCAGGTGCATGCAAAGACACGAAGGTAGATAGCCATGCATGTTTGAATGATAAAGAGGTACAGACTATTGGTCGATCTCCAATTTTATAACACAAAATCAAATGTTCAGGTTGCACCGGTGCAAAGAGCTAAAGCTATCCCCAATGCAAGCAAATCCCGGAGCCTTATCCGCAAACACTTTAAGACTTAGGCTTTAAAATTGCAAAACCTTATATCTACAAGCCTTTCGTTTTCGTTTAATATAAATGAATGAAATTGTTGTTACCCACTGCACACTAATGCCGATCTATATAATAATAATAATGTAGGAGCAAACAGAAAATTTAACACTTTAAAATCTAAATATGAGTTTCAGTCATAAAATATTTGTAAATAAGGCCCCATGTAATCTGAAATTAAATTGATATTACCCCCGGGGTACCCTGAAAATACATGTATGTAAAAGTAATGAACAGATGTTGATTGGCTGTGTTATGGGCTGGTGGCCTAAATCACGAATAAACTTGTATTGTATTGTATTGTATTGTATTACTTGCAATTATTAGTAAGTTATCCCAATAGTTGGTCTAACACCACTAAATGAAATATGTTACCATTGATACCAAAGACATTGGTTAATACCCAATTGTTGCTACTATTATCATGTGATCACAGGCGTGGTGATATTGCTTGGGTGGCCAGCTTTAGCGTCTTTCTTATATTTCCAATACAGAAAGCTACTGGATGAAAATTCTTTTATTCTATTGGCTTATGGTGATAAAGTACATGCTACTGCATGAGAAGAATAAATTGCTGAAAGAATTCGACACAAGACTATCGAAATCGTGTTCCATGTTTAAGATGGCTTCGTAAACATTATGTAAATAAACTTAAGAAACAAAACCAAGATGTCGCGTGGCTTTTGATCTGTAACCATAACCATCACACCTTTTTAATAAAGTTTCAAATCAGTTATTATGGTAATAGTGTAATCAGTATGTCTAACATACATAATTATTCATTAAGTAACACATGGGTCAATTATTCACACTTATAGAAGCACGCAGTGTACACTACTGGCCCCCTTTTCACAAAGGATTAACTGATCTAGATCAAGTTGATCCATAAAAATATTTGCCATTTTATTGAAGTAATTGAACACTTTTTCCAGTACTTCTCATAAATATACACAATAATTATTTATACTTGTACCTAAAACAGATCTAGATCAATTAGGATCAATTTTCCTAAATCAGCCATAACTTATTAATTTCAATATTTTTCTTAATAAGCATAACATTTGAATTTTAGTATTATATAGTGGTTTCCATTACACTTCAGTGTACGAGAAAAATGCTTTTGCTTTTTCCTCAAAACTTGGAAATTTGGAAGATCGAATGTTTATACAAACATGTAGAAAGTAGAAAAACTCAAACGTGTGGGCAGTACAATCGATACACTACAACTGATAATGCATGCACAATCACAGTAGCTAATGCATTTTTAAAAGAGAAGGAATACGTTGCTACAGAGAACACCACATACATAAGACAGTGCCTCCACACACATACCTCCCGGAAAACAACAATCCGTAACACATATGGTACTTGATGAGGTTAAATGGTACATACGGTAGGGAACAGAAGTGCAAGGAATGGCATGGAAGACCATAAGGAATAACTGGGAGAACCAAACAGGACAAACAGTGACGCGGGGAATTAATGGATGGAAAAGATCAAAGGACAAGTCAAAGCAGCAGGAAACAATAGGCCGAAACTGGGCAGAAAAAAAACTGAACACTATATAAAGTGAAAAAATTGCACAGGGTAAAGGGAATTATAACATACATTCAAAACACAAATAGAATTCAGTCTAAAATCGCTCTGTGAATCTCAAACATAAAATACGTTTCTTTGTGTTTCGATATAATTCCAGAAACATAAATTATTAACAAGTTAGAAACAAAGTTCTTTATCTCCATAGAAAACATGTCTACAAACGGATCCGAATATGTTATTCATATTTCGTATTGTAGTTTCATTTACAACTTCTTTATATCTCTTTATGAACGTATGTATACCGTATATATACGACCAATCATGTGTTGCATATTCTTGTTGATATATTCTCGTACCAGTCATCCCGATAGGTCGAGAGACCGTACCATATTCTACATGGATTAAATGTTTGTTCGATTCGTTTTGTGCCAAATTCTTTGTAGATATCATTGCATTGTATATATAACGGTCTGGGTGGTAGTCGATCTTGTATTCATTCATCCAGAGTTGAAGAAAGGAGGAATTTCTCTCTGACATAACAAATGCCGATCCGAAAACTCCAGTACTTTGATTCGACAAAACAAAGGGATAGTCCATTAGCTTCTCCAGAGGTTTGACAAGAATGGTGTCGGTATCCAAGTAAATTCCTCCATATTCAAGTAACGCTTCTATTCTCATGATATCGCTTGAATGAGTTTTTTGCTTTATTTCAATCCCAAAGATACTCGTCGGGCGTTCGCGTTTTAAATGAATGATATTGGGATAAAAATACGTAACCGCATCCCAATATGGTCCAGAAGGTATTTCACCATGAAATACGATGACACATGGTTTTACGAATCGTATAATACTTAAAATGCTTAGAAAAGGCACGAAAGTCCATGTTCCGCGCATATACCACACATAATGAGCAACCTTTGGAATTCGGTGGTCCATTCCACAACATGTGTTCACGTAAATCCCCAAACAAGGGTCGCCATACTGAAATGTAAGAACATCGCTGGAATTGAATGTCTCAGAATATGAAACATGAGCAGACCCATTGGAACACTTTACTGACAATTTTCGCCGTGCTTTGGAAGCAAACTGATTGCCGATATCATGCTTGTTACATTTAATGCGTTCTTCAAACGTCCAGTCATTCATATTGGTTTTTACTTCACCAAAGAACTGTTCCAACTCTTCAATGCTTGTATCTGCACACGTTTTCTGAACTTCCTTAACATCGTCTTTGCTTTTCTGTGTAGTATCTGAAAGGAATATGTAGCAACTTAAACATGTATGATTGTTCTAGATGTCTCCATTTGTTAACAAAACTAAGCATGGGACTGTATGTGTGTTTATTGTAACAAATGAACATGAAGAAACGATCTTTAGGTGAAAACCATTTTTTTTTCAGAAGTTTCTAGAAATACCTAAATGTATATTGTTTAAATATGGTAATTTAAGAAAACGATTATTATCGTATGATGGCGTATATATGAGTTGTTGACAACAGATGTGAATCAAAAACACGCACGTTTTTACGTTTCAGTGCGCTTTTAGAAATAATTGAAATAAAAGTACATGTATGTAGAAATTTTAGATATTTAATACAACATTAAATCTGACAGTCAAATTAGTGTCATTCGAGTTATTTTTGCACAATCAAAGTTTAAAGCAATAGTACAACAGCGTTAAAGATTCATTTTTATTGGAAATTGTATCCCATATAAGTATTTTTAAACGCATTTCGGTCGTTCTTATTATGTTAAAGTTCACTTCTATAATGTTCTCTTATAACTGCTCCTTCCACGAACAAAATGAAAAAGGAATAAAATAGAGGCTTATGAACATATACGCATTTAGTATACTTATGAATTACAGCGAAGGCTTATAACAAAATGTGAAAACGAATACAAATAGAGGTGTATAAAATAAACCAATATAGTAGGGACATGGAAAATATCAAGTGAATGTACAAACGGTTCATTCACGTACGACGGGCAGTTGACTCAAAAAATATTCCTGGATCACCAACCAGTATTAACCTGTCCTTCTGCAGGAAACTGGCGACTTACCACATGAATCAAACAAAGGAGATCGACTTTGGACTCTTCATCGTCAGTCAAATCATAACCGAGAACATTCGACACATCCAGGGTTTGAATCTACGACTTACAGAATGGCAGGTAGGTGCACTACCGACTGAGCTGATTCGTTCTTTCGAAGAAATGCAATCGAATGTAATAAGCTTATCAATTAATAATATTGAGATATCAATTGTTTTATAAAATTTGAATGTTTTATCTCCTTAAAAAGTAAAAGACGCAATGTACAGATATATGAAATTGTATCAAAAGTAAAAATTGAAATTTCTGTTACCTTCGATGAGCCTTGACATTCCAATGCTATCACAGGCAATATGTTTTAATGCATGAGGGTCGATTTGCTTGCTCATTGATACGATTAATAAGAAAGAAATAACAAGAAGTACGACAACCAGTGCACAACTTGGATTTAGTCGACGTTTAAGTCGCATCAACATTTTGCCGTCGATTCGGTTACTGAGACTGAAAATGAATGAAAAGATACAATATTAGAATGCATAAATATAATGTAGAGGATACCAGTTTTGCTATATTATCACTGCACTCTTTTGCGGTCACAATGTCTATACTTAATTCGCTGTTTTAAACAATAGGTCTGGTCTTGTTACCATATTGTAGCACACACAGAATTACCGTGTTTTAAAAAGCATGAACAATGTAGCTAAAATAAAATTAACTTATCCACTTTACTTTCATCGGTCACCTTTACGTTACTGTAATTTTGAATAATTATTCATATAATTCAAACTATGCCCCATGTTACTGAAATCAAATAGATTATAGCTTTGAGACCAAATTAAGTTTTTCAGGATCGTCGTATGACTGTACGGTTGTATTAGCTCTAAAACAAGTTACGCAATACCTGACGCAAGACCTATCTGACGTAAAATGAAATTGGTAGTCTGGGGAAGGCTTCATTCCCAATGTAGGACATTCCCACGAGAACCCCTAAGGAATAAAATAAAATGAAATCGGAGGAGGTGCACACAAGAAAGAGGAGATGATATGGTGAACAACAAATGACTACGCAACAATTAACCATTTCTATCATTAAGAGAAACGACACCGCACAATGGCCTTGAAATATCGGAGCTGTCAGAATTAATACATGGGCTTATATCTTGTCGAATAGACAACCTCGAAATTAATAATTATATAAGGATTACTTCTCTAATCGCGGTACTATATTGGTCCGTGCTCTAATCTTCAATGAATCCGTCAAGATATTTCAACAAATACCAGAAAAAATACTTTAAAAACAGAAATAGTGGCAGAAGCAAGGCCAATGTTGGATTGGACAAATGATAAATTGTTATGCAATATACAATATTGTCACCTGTGTGCACTATCTCGATATCAATCTTATCCAGACCCCTAATCAATATTTCCCAGCGTCTGGCCCTGTGTGAATAAACATCCATTCAGTATTTTGTGTCACCATCTGACACTTACAGTAAAGTTGAGAAGTGTCATTTATTTTAAAGATATATTGTTACAAAGGCCATTTATAAAAATAATCGATAAAACTTTTGCTGAAAGTTAGAAAATGTGTATTTTTACTAAACAAAAAAATCAACATTTGTTTGAAATTTAGGGTTTTATGCATTATATATTACTCATTTCTATATTTACGTTAATTGCACAACCCTAGTGCAAATGACATAACAAAGAAATGACAATTTTTCTGTCTCTTATAAATCACTGTTTAAAGACCGACTCAACACTGAGTAAACACTATTGGTATATCTCCTGTATTTTTATATTTCACCAATATTAATCACCAAAATGAAAATATTTGTTCGGCGCAGCTGTACTAACATGGTTTAGCTATTTGCAAATCAGTTGTGTATACACCAATCAAATCTTGAGTTAATCACCAAGACAATGTCTCTTCAACCGAACAACGTTTGTAACCTGGACGTGGATTATTTAAGCTTTCGATAATGGGTACGTTACCTTACTGAAATCCACTGCATTTCGGTGGATTTTCCGAAATCCACTTTGGATCTTGAGTGACCAGCAAACGTAAAATATCAGCATTTTTATGTTGCACAACAAATCTTAACCTTCAACAAGCGCCGACCATTTTTTTTGCAAGATATGTCTTGTTTTCTACATATGTGTTTACAGCTAAACATATTCGTAACCTCAATGATTGATGACGTTATAATTGATTCTGGTCAATGTGAGTAATGCAACATTTGCAAACTAAGCCTTCATTTATTACAAATTTAAGAAGTAATGTCTGTCTTGAGCAAATAAGTTGTCCAAATTTTGGCTTAAATGCTGATAAAGGTCAAATAGTGTTTAGAAAAAATAAAACAATTTCCCCTCATCATGCAGAATTATTGATGAATTCATATATCCATGATAATTTTTCAATGCTAACAAAATTGGGATATTTACTTTGACAAAAACAATTAGATCAGCCATTATTTGAAATATATCTAAATATGGTTTGTTTAAGGTATGTTCTATACACTTTGTGGATGGTTAACCTACGAAAGAAAATCCCATTACTCCTCTTTACCCCCGCAACACATGGGCTATAGTTATAGTATATTATTAAATACAGTGGCTTTTTGAACTATCTACTGCCTGGTGATGAGGTCATGGCGGACCACGGGTTCACAATTAGTGAGGAACTTTGTGCACGTCGTGTAAACTGAATATACCAGCATTCATGAGAGGTCGGGAGAGGTTGACTATAGAAGAAGTTGTTGACACTAGACGGATAGCTTCAAACCGTATGTGAAGAGAGGAATTATGCGCATGACGTCATATCGTGTTATATAAACACGAAAATATCCATATAATCTCTTAGTAAAGCCAACAAGACCTTACTTGTCATAGTGGCAGTTCTGTGCAATCTAAGAGACTCATTAATTATCCCATATTTAAACGAATACGGTATGGTTTGTATGTTCAGGTTTCCCTTTGATATCAACATTAGTGAGGATTGCATCCCATGCGTGCTAATCGGACATGTTTACTTCTAATATGGACGATCCCAGAAATCAATAAATCGATCGCCGCCATCTTTGTGATCACGTAAACAAACCGCCATTACAGTTCTAAAATTTGACGTCCATTGTACACTCACCGCCCAAACTGTCACACAAATTCTTAATTGGCTTCAGGTCTGGCGAAAGCACTGGCCAGGGCAGAACATGAACGCTATTTTAACCCAGGAACTCAGATGTATTTTGGCTGAATGTGAGGTCGCTTTGTACTGCTGAAACAACGTAACATCGCGATTACCTCGAAGAATGGGCACATATAGTTCCAATATTTCGTGTCGTCGATCCGTCTGACGCAGCAATCGGCGTAACGCCCACCTCCGCGACGCCAATCCGTTCGCCTCCCATCCAGCATTTCTACACAAAACCTGGACTCATCAGTGGAAATGTGTTTTCTTCTCTCGTGTCCATCGTAGATGCCGACGACACCACAACTCACGGTTGCGTTGCCTCTCTGATGTCAATATGTTAACCCTATATGTATCATTGGATCAAGTTCCGGCATCTAACGGGCGTTGACGCACGGTGGAAAGACTAATCCGCTGCTAGTTTAACCCCTCTTGTTTCCTGGGCAGTCCATGTTGCTGTTTGAAAGCAATCTCAAAGGTGCGTAAGGACAATATGGCGGTTTTGTTGACGAGATGTCACTCTGGTTAATCACAAACAGAAGCTCGGTTTATCCGTGCAGCCCTAATCACAAGTGTGTGAATAAGTAAGTTAGAGGGTCTACTGAAATATTGAACTATTCTCAATCATGCAGAAGGTTTGAAATAACTTTGTGTGTACGACCCTCATTAATGTGAGTTTATAACCTACTCCGAGGACAATTACATACTGAATCAGATAAATTTTCCTGTAATAAGTATTTCATTGTTTGTTCAATGGGTCATGCATTTCGTTCCTGGCAAATTAAATATAATAAATAAGTAATTTGTCATGATACAGGCAGTTATTAGTTTCTTTGTATTTAAAGCAGTAATTTATAATACGCTCTTAACCAACCATTTTTAGCAAGGGGCTCGTCAGAGCCAGTTCCTATAGCGACGAAATCCGCGGACACTTATCCAAAGCCTTTAGATCTGAACCGTTAATTCAGCAACATAGTCCTGACGAAAGTATTCATTGTCGAACGAAAAACAGCGGTAAGCCTTTGCGATTTAAGTTGGATAACGGATTTGAGCTGACATCACTTACGCAAAAAAAGAACCCCAAAGAAATTTGCTTTTAAAATATTGCAATTACAGAAAAATATGTCTTCCTACGCCGCAGCTGTGCAATTGATCATGACGGTATCACGAGTGAATTGCATGGGAAATGAAATTTTCTGTCATCCTTCCGTTGAATATCGACGGATCGCGGAAACTCTTCTAAATTGAATAAATTCACAAACTATTACTTTTTATTTTATTGTCGACTGTTAAATATTTCCGACTGAATTATTAATAACGACAGGTACACTTCCACAAATACAAAATGATGAGATAATATTTTTCATGAGGTACGACGTAATCATGGATTTCCCATATAGTGAAAGAAATGGCGGCTTCCACTAAAACGCACGACAACGGAGAAAATGCCTGAACTACTGTGCGCAGATAAGATGTGTTTGAACAACTGCATAGAAACAGAACACTGTTGTTTCGGTCCTTCATTTTACAATGAAATATAATACATTAATGAATCGTGTAACTTAAACAGTATTTGCAACTAGGTGAAAGTTGTCAACCGCGTAATTCTAGGACTGATTGTCGAGTTTGACATGACGATGTTGCCAAAACAAGAGATTTGCTATATTCCACTTTGCAGGTAAATTGTATCTAATGTTCCGGGGCCGTATTCATAATGCCCCTAAGGAAAAAAACAACCTTTAGTTATATGAATTTTCCTTAAATTTTATAGAATTTTCCTGAAATATTTGAAAAATTATTAAGGAGATTTTATAAAGATTAGGAATTTCCTTACTTCAAATCTTAGGAACTCTGATCCTTGTAACTCGTCCGAGGTAGGATCGAAATTTATGAATATTATTCTACAATAACCTCACTCTGCTATTGTCTTTGATATCTGACTGCAGGCAAATGACATGTACCTACAACTGGTTTAATTACTTATTTACTGTGTAGTGGTGTGGCGTTAGACGGCCACCTGGTTCGCGCAGTCGGTAGAGCGCTGTGTACTCTAGTGTTTAGGGGGTTGAAGGTTCGAGCCCCACTTTTCCTCTTGACTTATTTCAACTGCTACATATTTATGATCAACCAATATGTTGATATACAAAGGTATTTTGCAATCAACAGAATATCCACTAACATATACTTAACAGGTCTTATTTATCTCCTGTTCTATCATTTACATGTGTATGTTGATTGCCAAGTAATATAAATACAATTTGTACATCTTGGGCATGACACGGTCATTAAACAAATGACCTCCAGCGATCAAACCAGACACTATCTCTTGAGTGATTTTTATCAAATACATAATTATTATATTCATATTGCCGGTTGCCATTGTAACCATTTTTTGTATTATGATCAAAGAAACATTTAATGTATTGTAGATTGAAATAAATTATATAGTAAAAACTGTTGTGTTATTGGCGCCAACCATGAGAACGGGGCCTTTAATGGAATCACGAACTTTTGAGACTATGGTAGGAGCATCTATTTATAACTGAATCTTTTTTTTTTATTAAGGGTTAAACTGCAGTAAATATTACACGTTACTTTTTGTATTTCTATGATTTAGAAATGAAATATTTTTAATGCATTTGTATTGTCGAATAAATGTCTTTTACAAAGTTAAAACGATATGTTTATGATTAATACTTGCTGATCCCCGAAATATAGGACGATTCTACATAAACAGCATGTATGTTAGGTGTCGAAGATAAAATAATAATAAATTAATTATGAAAATCTTCATTTTCACTTTACTTAAATCAATATTAACACAGTGGTACTTGTAACGTGGGTATTCATGCAAGTTACGGTGTTAAAAAAGAAATACACACCAATGATAGTGTGAAAATGGACTATTTCAAAACGGGCGATTCTACATAAACAGCATGTGTGTTAGGTGTCGAAGATAAAATAAAAAATAATTAATTATAAAAAACTTCATTTTCAATTTACTTATATCAATATTAAAACATTAGTACTTGTAACGTGGATATTTATGCAAGTTACGGTGTTTAAAAGGAAATACACGCCAATAATAGTATGAAAATGGACTATTCCAAAACATTACCCGCCATAACGCTATTCCAAAACGTTTCTTGTGGATATATGTTTCTAAATTCTGTATCAGTAAATGACAATACAGACTGAAATTTTCTGCATTTTTGTTTTCATAAAATCCTTGAATTTACATAATAAATGGTAATTTCCGGCAATTGATCATTTCTGGTAATTCTTCAGAAGTCGCAGTAAACTGTAAATAGCTCATTGTGCCAAGATACCACATTTGGACAAAGAATCTCATGGCAAAGCCAGTCAAACAGACGAAATACTAATTCGTAAATAATATTAAGTTTTAACGAAATAATATTACGCTTTTACGTAATAATATTACATTTCTACGAAATAACACTACGTTTTTACGAAATTATATTACGTTATTACGAAAAAATATTACTTTTTTTACGAAATAAAATTACGTTTTTATGACATAAATTTCGCTTTAACGAAAGAAAAAAATAAAAGGATAGCTCGAGAAAAAAGTAAAGAATGTCACTTAAGGGTCTCCGTAGGAACGGTCGGCCTTCACAAAACAGGGCAATTTCATACCGAAACTTATGGAACGAAATAAAACAACGATGGGAGAATATAAAAGAATAGGCAAGAGTCCAGGAATTACGATCAGAAAAAAAGTCGGCAAGGTATGAAATCAGACTTAGAAGGGGTGGGACAGAGTATAAGTTAAAACACTCATGCGAGTGGAATAGAGAGCAGTATTAAGCTAAACTGTGAGATGTATCAAATAAAATTTAAAGTAAAAGGAATGGGAAACAATGAAGGACTTCACAATAAATCACCATTAAGAGAAACTCGGCCAAACAACGGTTTAAATTTAAAATAAAATATTGACTTGACAACTGTCACTAATGGTTTGATAAATTATAATAAAATAATAAGACTCTAAAGAACTATTTGACCGTGGTATTATGCATACAATCTATTCTATAAATTTAGCAAATAATTATACAACTGTTATTTAAATAGTTATTTAAAATTTCTTCTGAAATATGTGAATAAACAATTCAATAAACATTCTCTTACCTGACAGGATTTCATACCATACTTAAACAGTGATGGACGCCCAGAAACTGCAGATGAGTTCCTAGTCATATTCTCAATGACTTTATAGCACATGTTACAAATTATTGGCTTTTGTAATTCAACACTCAAGATGATATCACTGATAACCGTATCATAACGCAGATACAAAAGACAACGTGCTAATAACATCAGATTAACAATGGTAAACAGTTCATTGTATTTATTTGCAGAATATTATTTTTTGTGCTTGTGCACTGATGAGAAATCACATATCGTCAGAGATTATAACAGTTTGTACGAACCTTTTGGTTGTCTTAAATAACAAATTTATCCTGGTGGACCATTACACACGACACACGTGTACATTAAATAACAATGTATATATGTAAAACCTTTTAGAAACTAATTACTTTACGGTATGCAGTGATAAACCATGTTCATTCATTCAGTGTGTTTGATGTTCTTGGTATATTGGCACAAAACGGCAACAGTCAAGAGGTATAGCGACAAATTCGGAGAACCCTGGTAAAGTAATCGTTGTTTTTTTATCGAATTACAGAGATTCAGCAGCAATTTGAAACATTGAATGGGTGCAGCAGTGTCCAAATAGTGAGACAATATTGTTCTGCCCTTAATTTGCAATTAACACATTATAGGTACATGCACATATAGTAGATATAAAATGTGATTTGAGGGTTTATCTCCTCAGATGTCTATATGTGTTTTTTTTAAACCAACATTCTTGTATTTCAGAGAAAAAAACATTCTGCATTTCAGAGAAAAACTTTTTAGCCTTTAAAAATAAACCGATATATGGAAAATCACTTTTATTTTCTTATTTCTTCCTATTTTCATGTACAATGAAACCACCTATGTACTAAACAGACTTGCAAATTTAAGAAAATAAGAAATATTTGAAACAAATCAAACATAATTTTTGGGCTGGACATTTGTGTCAAAAAATATTTAAAATAAGGAATATTTCATGCGAATATAAACTATTGACTATATAAGAAAACCCGAATATCCGTTGGGCATCAAATTGTCATCAATGAAAACTGTTTGTAAGATATAACATCAACTATATCCAACTTTCAGAGACATTTATCGTCTGTTTTTTGGAAAATTTCATTTTGAACAGAATGCTGCTTACATTTTACATACGTATGATGAAATTGGAATTTGAAATTTGCTTATTTCTTATATTATGTTTGTATGGCAAATGAAGTTCAGTATAGCTGTAAAACATAAGAAAATTAACATTGTTGCAAAAACACATCTTAAGGTATTAGACCCATAATGACGTCGGCAATTTCCGCCAAACGTCGACAAATATCGGCAGTCACCGTAACCGTTCTCGTTAGAAATCGCTAGAAGTCGTGTCGGGCAAAAATATATTTACTTTTTGTTAAAGTATTTTACTTGAAACAAAAAAAAGCTAATAAAGAACAAGAAATATATTTCTTTAAGTAAATAGTCGTAAGAAAACGAAAACTTAAGTCGATTATTTAACCCATTCCCCGATAATTACGCATTTTTTGTCCTCTATCTATCGCCGGTCAGATACGCGTTTCTTGGTATTTACCCCTTGCCGGATAACTTTACGCGTTTTTTGGCCTTCTACGACCCTGACATTTAATTCGAAATTAAACCGTAAATTATGGCAATCAAATCGCATAAAGTAGTTTGTAATAAACTTCAATCACTATTAAAACGATGCAAATAAAAAAAAGTATAGCAGTTATTTAAAGTTATGCCATAAATTACGTTTAAACTTGATCGGTATCATAATATTTTCACTACGTGAGAGTGTAGGTCGCGCATGCTCAAAGACCGAAAATATCGCATGACGTGGAGAGTTTTCCAAGATTCTCTAAATAAATTAACTCGTCAAGGTCGTATTTAAAAATAAACAACCAATGCACATTCGACCATCCATCGATTACGCGGGGATTTCCCATATTACACATGACATGTGCGGATATTTTCTCTGAAGTCAGCTGTCTACACAGATCGTTTCCTGTGTATATTACTGTGCAATCAAATCCCAAATACATGTATACAGTGTGACATGTTGGGTAAGATTATGTAGTTGTTGATTGTACAGATGCTTATTATTATGCAAATTAGAATAATTGGAGACTATAGAAACTCCTCATAGATCCGTGCCAAAAAGTTTTATTTACATTCAGATCGTGCGAAAACACAGAAAACATTAAAAAGTCGATCAAATTTGAATGACAATAATAGTATTAGAAATCGTGGCACATATTTTTGAGAGCGATTCTGATGAGTCTGATTTATCTGGCCTCGAGTATGATGATATTATGTCTGATGTTTAGGTTCCTTTGCTTCATGATGAATCCTCAGGCTCAGATGATGATACTGATATGCCTCATGATGAGTGGACACCAACGTTCACTGCTCCAAGGGTGTGTTTCATTATGATTTAATACATTGATTATTTTTAATAACTACATAAATAACTTGTGTCTACATGAACTCCAGTTATGCAGTACCACGAAAAAGATATATTTGATTTGAATGATTACAGCTGTTGTTGTTGTTGTTTAGAGTAGCATAAGAGAATCCAATTGTTGACATATATTTTATCATAATTTAGGAAAATATGTAAATCAATATTTCAATTAGCAATACTGATGCTGTCGGTTTATTGTGTAAGAAGATTTTCATGGAATATTTTTTTGTAATTACAGGTTTCTGTAAAATTTATTTCTTATTTTCAGATAGAAGACTTTGTACAGAAATCCCGGCCAAATCTACCCAATGATTTCAATGGTTTATATCAGTTTCACTGGAATTTTATTGACAAGTATATACCAAGCGCTGCTATTTATGTGAGAACTGTGAACTCAGAAGTATATATCACAAACAATGTGGAAGTTGTACAGTAAGTAATTTGGACAGTGATAATATTGGTGACATTTGGCAATTTGATTAGTTGAAATTGAGACCAGTCTCAAAACTCCAACTTTTTGATTAGGAGGATATGTGTCCGTTGTACTTACCGTATATCGGCTTTGAAGCATATTGGTTGTGAGAACCAGTTCTTTACAAGTGTGCCTGGACTTATGGAGTCATTGCCAATTTTTAAGAAAGTGTACCCTGGTCGTTCTTCTTACAAGCAGGAAGATCTGGTTTTGAGTTTACTTAAAACTAGGTATGAAGCTCATAACATTGTTGAAGATGTTAGGTCTCTGTGAAAGCTTTTATTGTTTACAAATTGTTCAAGTAAAGAACTTATAGGATTCAGTTTTTCTACCTAAGTCTGTGTTTAACTCAATTATGTTCAACAACCAGAAAGTAAAGAACATTAAAACTCTACATGTACTGGTAGCTGGAGGTGTGTGTAAGCTTGCTACTGCCGAGAACATTGCAGGATCTGTGCCCCAACTATGCCATCTTAGAAATATTATTAACCGGGATGGTGAAGACGGTTTAAGTAATACATTTACTGCTAAAAACAGTGAAGGACTGCCCAGAATCATAAACTGTAAAAGAATATTGGAAACAGTAATTCCAAAATTAGTGTAATACTTAAAAAAACATGACAAGTAATGTAAACATGACACAAGTCTGTCCACATGTTGATAAATCACTTAACAGTGTTAAGTTAAATTTTGATATTTAAAGGTTGAATATGTCTATTTTCAACATGCCTTATATAAATTATTTTATCTTTATGTGATCATCTTAAGAAACAAAATTATAGACACAATTCTTAAAAAATCCACTCTGAGCCATATTGAATTTTGTACAACTATTGGACGGTAAAGGTCTGATTTTTGTATATGTTGTCACCAAGAGCCTATAGAAGATTTGTATGTAGTCCGTTGGAAACGCCCATCAGTATTATTAATTTAAAAGATGATATTTGATCATGTATGTAAGTTTACTTCTTAAAATGACCAGTGTTTTTTTTATAAAACTACACACTTGTCTGGATATGGGTTAAATTGTCTAAATTGTTTCTGCAATTTTAGTCATGGTTTATTGTTCTCTATAGTAAACTGGACTTAAGCATGTATAACACTGTACTGGGGGTATACCTATAAAGATGTCCGTACCTTTTTAAATAAACGGTGGAATGTGATAACATTTTGAAAACTAAGTCAGGGAATATATATATTCAAATGATAATGTAATCAAATGGTTTCAAAATATTAACCATTATGGGTCTAATACCTTAATACATGTAGCTAAAAGAGAGAGAATACGTAACTACATGGAATGCCACATAATACTCATTTGGTACAGTCGTAATTCAGTTTTAGATTTCTTAATATATTTATTTTTTTATTTCTGTTTGGTATCTTTTTAACTTCAAGTTCCCTATAACTAGCTTTTAAGATGTTGTTTAATTATAAAATACATTTCTCCGGTTGACTTTACATAAGGTAGTAACTGAGAGCTGCTTAAGGTTGCTTCTTCCTTCGTGCTGGATTATGCACTGTGTATGTATGTAATGGTTAATTGCTTTTAATGATTAGATACTGCCTATTTACTAAATGTATGTGTATGTTTTTGAAATTATTGACCATATAGCGATAAAGTCTGAGGTAAACTAGCTGTTAACTAGATTTAAACTCCAGTATATTTACTGACAGTTCTAAAGCTGTAAATCGCTGTATGGTTATTATTTCTATTTGAATTTTAGATGTATGTTTGAAAGCGATCTCGGAGGTGCATAAGGACACTATGGCGGTCTTGGTGACGAGACGTCACTCTTTGGCGTCTTGGACGTTGAAGATCAGCAACATAGTCAGTTTAATGGTGCTGTCTAGCTAACCGCATGATAGCGGAGGGCGGACCATGCATTATACGTGCAAATCATGATATGATATTCCACTGCTACCTTACAGACGGCTTGATGATGTGAATAAAGTTGCAGTCTTTGTTGGCGTTTTGATTGTCAAAAGTTAAGTTATGAAACGCTATCACGTGTACATTTATATGGTTCATAAAACACATGATTATCAGCAAATTTACCATTTCGGCAAGGGGTTCAAGACTGTGTCTTGGACAGCGGATGTTTGTATATATGTAAAACAATTAATAATAATAACGAAACAGGTAACTGAAAATAAGTCAAATATGTTGGTGCGTTTTTATTGAACACGAGTATACGTTATATTATGTTTCTGAAGGAGATGGCTTTACATAATTATGTAATGCGAGTAAATAAAATATGGCTTCAGCGAATATATATCGTCTGAAAAGATTGTATAAATGGACACGTGAATGAATCGTATCGGCGACAGTAAACGCTAGTTGGCAATGAAATAGTACATCCGGTTATTAGCGCAATTGTATTATATCGCGATAAAAAAATGTTTATCTCCAGCACATGAATAGTTTAACGCGCATGGACTTGCATGATGTCAGTTTTATTTAAGGTAATGTATTTGTATTAGTTAACCGAATAACAACTGAGTAGTTATGATTCAAATTCAATCGGTACATTCACAAATAAACCCGTTTTTCATTCATAAAATAGCGCGCTAGCGATGATGACATCGCCACTCACAGACACCGAATCGCTCAATGAATCTCAAATAGAAAATTCGTTTCTTTGTGTTTCGATATAATTCTTGAAACACAAATTATTAACAAGTTAGAAACAAAGTTCTTTATCTCCATAGAAAACATGTCTACAAACGGATCCGAATATGTTATTCATATTTCGTATTGTAGTTTCATTTACAACTTCTTTATATATCCTTATGAACGTATGTATACCGTAGATATACGACCAATCATGTGTTGCATATTCTTGTAGATATATTTTGTGACCAATCATCCCGATAGGTCGAGAGACCGTACCATATTCTACATGGATTAAATGTTTATTTGATATGTTTAGTGCCAAAGTCCTTGTGGATACCATTGCGTTGTATATATAACGGTCTGGCTGGTAGTCGATCTTGTATTCATTCATCCAGAGTTGAAGAAAGGAGGAATTTCTCTCTGACATAATAAATGCCGATCCGAAAACTCCAGAACTTTGATTCGACAACACAAAGGGATAGTCCATTAGCTTCTCCAAAGGTTTGACAAGAATGGTGTCGGTATCCATGTAAATTCCTCCATATTCAGTCAACGCTTCTATTCTCATGATATCGCTTGAATGAGTTTTTTGCTTTATTTCAATACCAAAGATACTCGTCGGGCGTTCGCGTTTTAAATTAATGATATTGGGATAAAAGTACGTAACCGCATCCCAATATGGTCCAGAAGGTATTTCACCATGAAATACGATGGCACATGGTTTTACGAATCGTATAATACTTAAGATGCTTAGAAAAGGCACGAAATTCCATGTTCCGCGCATGTACCACACATAATGAGCCACCTTTGGAATTCGGTGGTCCATTCCACAGCATGTGTTCACGTAAATGCCCAAACAAGGGTCGCCATACTGAAAGGTTAGAACATCGCTGGAATTGAATGTCTCAGAATATGAAACATGAGCAGACCCATTGGAACATTTTACTGACAATTTTCGCCGTGCTTTGGAAGCAAACTGATCGCCGATATCATGTTTGTTACATTTAATGCGTTCTTCAAACGTCCAGTTATTCATATTGGTTTTTACTTCACCAAAGAACTGTTCCAACTCTTCAATGCTTGTATCTGCACACGTTTTCTGAACTTCCTTAACATCGTCTTTGCTTTTCTGCGTAGTATCTGATAGGAATATGTAGCAACTTAAACATGTATGACAGTTCTAGATGTCTCCATTTGTTAACAAAACTTAGCATGGGACTGTATGTGTGTTTATTGTAACAAATGAACATGAAGAAAAGATGTTAAGGTGAAAACCATTTTTTTAGAAGTTTCTAGAAATACCTAAATGTATATTGTTTAAATATGGTAATTTAAGAAAACGATTATTATCGTATGATGGCGTATATATGAGTTGTTGACAACAGTTGTGTATGTGAATCAAAAACACGCACGTTTTTACGTTTCAGTGCGCTTTTAGAAATAATTGAAATAAAAGTACATGTATGTAGAAATTTTAGATATTTAATACAACATTAACTCTGACAGTCATATTAGTGCCATTCGCGTTATTTTTGCACAATCAAAGTTTAAAGCAATAGTACAACAGAGTAAAAGATTCATTTTATTGGAAATTGTATCCCATATAAGTATTTTTAAACGCATTTCGGTCGTTCTTATTATGTTAAAGTTCACTTCTGTAATGTTCACTTATAACTGCTCCTTCACGAACAAAATGAAAAAGGAAACAAATAGAGGCTTATCAACATATACGCATTTAGTATACTTATGAATTACAGCGAACGCTTATAGCAAAATGTGAAAACGCATAAAAATAGAGGTGTATAAAATAAACCAGTATAGTAAGGACATGGAACATATCAAATGAATGTACAAACAGTTCAGTCACGTACGCTGGTCAGTTGACTCAAAAAATATTCCTGGATCACCAACCAGTACTAACCTGTCCTTCTGCAGGAAACTGGCGACTTACCACATGAATCAAATAAAGGAGATCGACTTTGGACTCTTCAACGTCAGTCAATTCATAACCGAGAACATTCGCCACATCCAGGGTTTGAATCTACGACTTACAGAATGGCTAGTAGGTGCACTACCGACTGAGCTGATACGTTCTTTCGAAGAAATGCAATCGATTGTAATAAGCTTATCAATTAATAATATTGAGATATCAATTGTTTTATGAAATTTGAATGTTTTATCTCCTTAAAAAGTAAAAGACGCAATGTACAGATATAAGAAATCAAAAGTAAAAATTGAAACTTCTATTACCTTCGATGAGCCTTGACATGCCCATGCTATTAAAGGCAATATGTTTTAATGCATGATGGTCGATTTGCTTGCTCATTGATACGATTAATAAGAAAGAAATAACAAGAAGTACGACAACCAGTGCACAACTTGGATTTAGTCGACGTTTAAGTCGCATCAACATTTTGCTGTCGATTCGGCTACTGAGACTGAAAATGAATGAAAAGATACAATATTAGAATGCATAAATATAATGTAGAGGATACCAGTTTTGCTATATTATCACTGCACTCTTTTGCGGTCACAATGTCTATACTAAATTCGCTGTTTTAAACAATAGGTCTGGTCTTGTTACCATATTGTAGCACACACAGAATTACCGTGTTTTAAAAAGCATGAACAATGTAGCTAAAATAAAATTAACTTATCCACTTTACTTTCATCGGTCACCTTTACGTTACTGTAATTTTGAATAATTATTAATATAGTTCAAACTATGCCCCCTGTTACTTAAATCAAATATACGACGATCCTGAACAACTTAATTTGGTCTCAAAGCTATAATCTGACTGTACGGCTGTATTAGCTCTAAAAGAAGTTACGCAATACCTGAGGCAAGACCTATCTGACGTAAAATGAGATGGGTAGTCTGAGGAAGGCTTCATACCCAATGAAGGACATTCCCACGAGAACCCCTAAGGAATAAAATTGGAGGAGGTGCACACAAGAAAGAGGTGGTAATAATCGATAAAACTTGTGCTGAATGTTAGAAAATGTGTATTTTTACTAAACAAACAATTCAACATGTGTTTGAAATTTAGGGTTTTAAACATGATATATTACTCATTTCTCTATTTACGTTAATTGCACAACCCTAGTGCAAATGACATAACAAAGAAATGACAATTTTTCTGTCTCTTATAAATCACTGTTTAAAGACTGACACAACAGTAAGTAAACAATACTGGTATATCTACTGTGTTTTTTTATTTCACCAATATTAATTAGCAAAATGAAAATATTTGTTCGGCTCAGCCGTACTAACATGGTTTAGCTATTTGCAAATCAGTTTTGTATACACCAATCAAATCTTGAGTTAACAACCAAGACAATGTCTCTTCAACCGAACAACGTTTGTGACCTGGACGCGGATTATTTAAGCTTTCGAAAATGGGTACGTTACCTAACCGAAATCCACTGAATTTCAGTGAATTTACCGAAATCCACTTTGGATCTTGAGTGACCAGCAATCGTAAAATATCAGCATTTTTATGTTGCACAACAAATATTAACCTTCAAATAGCGCCGACCATCTTTTTGCAAGATATGTCTTGTTTTCTACATATATGTTTATAGCTAAACATATTCGTAACCTCAATGATTGATGACGTTATAATTGATTCTGGTCAATGTGAGTAATGCAAAGTTTGCAAACTAAGCCTTCATTTATTACAAATTTAAGAAGTAATGTCTGTCCTGAGCAATAAGATGTCCAAATTTTGGCTTAAATGCTGATAAAAGTCAATTAGAGTTTAGAAAAAATAAAACAATGTTCCCTCAACATGCAGAAATATTGATGAATTCATATATCTATGATATGTTTTCAATGCTAACAAAATTGGGATATTTACTGTGCAAAAATATATCTTCCTACGCCGCAGCTGTGCAATTGATCATGAATGTATCATGAGTGATGTGCATGGGAAATGAAATTTTCTGTCATCGTTCCCTTGAATATCGACGGTTTGCGGAAACTCTTCTAAATTGAATAAACTCACATACTATTACTTTTTGTTTTATTGTCGACTGTTAAATTTTACCGATTGAATTATCAATAACGACAGGTACACTTCCACAAATACAAAATGATGAGATAATATTTTCCATGAGGTACGACGTAATCATGGATTTCCCATATAGTGAACGAAATGGTGGCTTTTCATTAAACGCATGACAACGGAGAAACGGTCCTTCATTTTTCAATGAAAAATAATACATTAAAGAATCGTGTAACTTAAACAGTATGTGCAATTAGGTGACAGTTGTCAACCGCGAAATCCTGGGACTGATTGTCGAGTTTGACATGACGATGGTGCCAAAAGAAGAGATTTGCTATACTCCACCATACAGGTAAATTTAATGTAAGGTTTCGGGGCCGTATTCATCATGCTTATTTCCCATAGTTATGTAAATGTTCCTTAAATCTTATAGATTTTTCCTGAAATATTTGAACAATTCTTAAGAGTTATTTTAAGAGAGATTTTATAAAGATAAGGAATTTCCTTACTTAAGATCTTAGTAGCTTTATGAATCCTTATAACGCGTCCGAGGTATGATCGAGCGAAATTTAGGAATATATTATTCTACACAACAATTATTTTACTCTGCTATTGTCTTTGATATCTGACTGCAGGCAAATGACATGTACCTACAACTGGTTTAATTACTTATTTACTGTGTAGTGGTGTGGGGTTAGACGGCCACCTCGTACTGTAGTGTTTATGGGGGTTGTTGGTTCGAGCCCCACATCGGGCGCCTATTCCTCTTGAATTATATCAACTGCTACGGATTTATGATCAACCAACATGTTGATTTACAAATCTATTTTGCAATCAACAGAATATCCACTAACAGATACTTAACAGTCTTATTTATCTCCTGTTAAATTAGTTACATGTGTTTGCTGCTTGCCAAGTAAGTTAGCTATAAATTCAATTTGTACATCATGGGCATTTCACGCACAGGGATTAAACTAATGACCTGCAGCGCTCAAACAAGACACTTCCTCTTGAGTGATTTTTTCCAAATACATAATTATGTACCTTTTATATTGCCGGTTGCTATTGTAACCATTTTTTGTATTAAGATCACACAGACACATTTAACGTTTTGCTAATTAAAACAAATTATATAGTAAAAACTGCTGTGTTATGGATATATGCTACTAAATTCTTTATCAGTACATGACAATAAAGACTGAACTATTCTACATTTTTGTTGTAATAAAATCCAAGAGTTTACATAATAAATGGTCATTTCCCATGATTGACCATTTTTGGTAATTCTACAGAAGTCGCAGTGAACTGTAAATGTCTCATTTTGCCCAGATGCCACATTTGGGCAAAGAATCTCATTGCAAAGCCATTCAAACAGACGACAAACTAATTCGTAAATACAAAATAATATTACGTTTTTAAGAAATGATATTACGCTTTTACGAAATAATATTACGTGTTTACGAAATAATATTACAGTATTACAAAACATTATTACGTTTTTTACGAAATAAAATAACGTAAAAAAATAAATAGGTAGCTTGATAAAAGACGTATGGAATATTGCTCCGTAGGAAACTTTTCATACCGGAACTTATGGAACAAAATAAAACACCGATGGAGTAACATAAAAGAATAGGCAAGGAATTACGATCAGAAAAATATACGACAAGGTATAAAATCAGACTAATAAGGGGTAGGACATATACGCTAAAACACTCATACGAGTAGAATAGAGGGCAGTATTAAGTTAAAATGTGAGATGTATCAAATAAAATTTAAAGTAAAAGGAATGGAACATAACGCAGTACTAAACAATAATTCACTATTATGAGAAACTCAGTCACACAACGGTTTAAATTTAAAGTAAAATATTGACTTGACAACTGTCACTAATGATTTGATAAATTATAATAAAATAATACTAAAGACTCTAAAGAACTATTTGACCGTGCGTATTATGCATACAATCTGTTCTATAAATTAGTAAAACATTATTCAACTGTTATTTAAATTGTTATTTAAAATTTCTTCTGAAATAAGTGGATAAACAATTCAATAAACATTCTCTTACCTGACAGGATTTTATACCATACTTAAACAGTGATGGACGCCCAGAAACTGTAGATGAGTACCTAGTCAAACTCTCAATGACTTTATAGCACATGTTACCCATTATTGGCTTTTGTTATTCAACACTGAAGATAATATCACACAATACTGTATTAACAAATGTATCCTGGTGGACCATTACACACGACACACGTGTACATTAAATAACAATGAATATATGTAATACTGTTTGGAAACTAATTACTTTACGGTATGCAGTGATAAACCATGTCCATTCATTCAGTGTGTTTGATGTTCTTGGTATATTGGCACATAACGGCATCAGTCAAGGTATAGCGACAAATTCGGAAAACTCTGGTAAAGTAATCGTTGTTTTTTTTATCGAATTACAGAGATTCAGAAGCAATTTGAAACATTGAATGCGTGCAGCAGTGTCCAAATAGTGAGACAATATTTTTCTGCCCATAATTTGCAATTAACACAATATAGGTACATGCACATATAGTAGATATAAAATGTGATTTGAGGGTTTATCTCCTCAGATGTCTATATGTGGTATTTTTTAAACCAACATACTTGCATTTCATTATAAAAAACATTCTTTTCGATTGATATTGATGTGATTCTAAACAGACCCGGGTTTATTCAAGACATAAAATCGGAGGTAAGGGAAGTAAGGATTTTCTGAGACCTTAATGGAAAATTCTGACTGACCGGAAACGATTTTCTGATAGATTGTTTTGATTAAGAACATGGAGTGACATTAGGTGTCATATTATATCCAAAATTTCATACGTGTTTTCACGTTTCACAGTTTATGCACATAATTCTTCAGGGACCACAAAAATGGTTTTCAAGGCAATCAGGAGTCAATCTGACTAAATTACACGATAATCCTTAAAAGCACGGAGAAATAAATCATGGATTGGAAACTTCCTAACGTGTCTATGTAGATTTGTTTGTACTCTCGCGTGCATCGAGATTTCTTCCGAAATCGTAGCTGCGATAAAAAGTTTGCGACGTTTCTTCTCTCTTAATTAATACATTTTGAATTAATACATTTAGATGATTAAGAATTACACAGATCGATATGTTATTACACTGACATATGTCCGTGCTAAAAGTAAGATCCGATTACAACCTTTTCAGATTCATAAAAATTCGATTGCAAGTCAGACAGATTAAGAGTTTAAACTGATCGATGTCAGGCTTGGTCAACATGTTTATGCATTGAAAAGCACTTTCAATCTGTTTTATGGTAAGTCGTACATCATTGGCGTAATGTCTGCGATAAATGAAACAGTAATTGTTACAATCTATACAATAATTCGGATTTGATTTTTTTTACCGTTCCACAAAAACATTATGGCTAGTTTTTTTCTCTGAAAAAAACTTAGCCTTTAAAAATAAACCGATATATGGAAAATCACTTTTATTTTCTTATTTTTTCCTATTTTCATGTATAATGAAACCACCTATGTACTAAACAGACTTGCAAATTTAAGAAAAGTAAGAAATATTTGAAACAAATCAAAACATAATTTTTGGGCTGGGCATTTGTGTCATAAAATATTTAAAATAAGGAATATTTCATGCGATTATAAACTATTGACTATGTAAGAAAACCCAAATATCCGCTGGGCGTCAAATTGTCATCAATGAAAATTTTGTAAGATATAACATCAACTATATCCCAATTTCAGAGACATTTACCGTCTGTTTTTTTGGAAAATTTCATTTTGAACAGAATGCTGCTTACATTTTACATACGTATGATATTTTTGTATGGCAAATGAAGTTCAGTGAAGCTGTAAAGCATAAGAAAAGTGACATTGTTGCATAATTATGTCACTTTCAAGACTTAAACTAACATATATTTATATATTTTGAAGTATTTTAGTAAACAATCATCAAAGACACCACAACACAATCCCAAAAGTGCTGACCAATAGTTTTAGGATGCTCAATGGAACATATTATGTTTGTTTCAGAGCAAAAGTTAATGCATTTAAAATCCCGAACATAATCCTTAAAGACATTTATCATCTGTCATATTCTGTTATATCAAGTACGGTTTACTGATATAACTCTATTTAGTCTCAAACATTAGTGTCAAGCGTGCAGTGAAAATAGATGTGAAAATATATAAAGTATTGATTTATTTAAACTCTTATCCCAGTAGTTCTCATTATTTAAGGATTATAACCCTTCCTTATGAACTTTATAATGCTGTTTTATAACACATCTTAATATATGTAGCTAAAAGAGAGAGAATACGTTACTACAGGGAACGCCACATAATACTCATTTGGTACAGCCGGAATTTAGTTTTAGATTTCTTAATATATATATTTTTTTATTTCTGTTTGGTATCTTTTTAACTTCAAGTTCCCTACAACTAGTTTTTAAGATAAAATTCATTTCTCCGGTTGACTTTACATAAGGTAGTAACTGAGAGCTGCTAAAGGTTGCTTCTCCTTCGTGCTGGATTATGCTAATTAATGATTAGATACTGCCTATTTACTAAATGTATGCGTATGTTTTGGAAACTTTTGACCATATAGCGATAAAGTCTGAGGTAAACTAGCTGTTAACTAGATTTAAACTCCAGTATATTTACTGACAGTTCAAAGGCTGTAAATCGCTGTATGGTTATTATTTATATTTGAATTTTAGATGTATGTTAAATTTCACTTTCCCTTGTGCAATTCTATCACTTCATATAGTGTTCATGTACCTTTTGTTTTATGGATTGTTATTTTCCCGGAGGTCTATGTGGAGATGCTCAATACTATAATTATCCCTGATGGTCGGCCATGTCATTCCTTGCGCCCCTGGGGGGCGTTTTATTAAACTTCGTACGAACGTTTTTATCGTACTTACTTCGTACGAACTATGTAATAATTCGTAGGTGTTTTATTAAAAATATCGTAGGAAGTTCGCACGTACGAATTCGTAAATGTACGAACATTTTCTACGAAAGGTAAGTACATATCGCAAGAAAAATTCGTACATGTCATGGCGGCCGTTTTACGCCACAGACGCAGAAGGGCCGAGCGAAATTTTCGAGCAAGAATAGAATCTGTTGATGATATGCGAGACACCGAAGTGATAGAGCGATATAGACTATCGAGGGGTCTCATCGTGTATTTGGAAGAGTTGTTACACGAGGATCTAGTTGCTAGTACTGACAGGGGTCACCCAGTAGAACCCATCACAACGGTAATAATTGTGTGTTGTATGTTCAGACTTTGGTCCGGTTGCCAGTCTACTGTATTGTTTAGGGAGCTAACTCTTCATTTGTTGTTATGGGATGATGTACAAACTCCAAGCAGCAGTTATCTTTCCTTGCAGTGCGTCATTAACCCATAACTGTAAAGGGAGATAACAGCATAGGAGATTGGAGAATTTAAGTGTTGGCTTTCATTTGGATTTTAACAAGCCTGAAGCGACTTTTTGAATGATTTGGTCGTACATTTATCTGATCATTCATTCAAGGAACGTTTAAGGCATGTTGCATTCAACACATTGCATGGAAATAGATATTTTGCGTAGAAGTTAACCTTCCAGCTAAGTCATTAAGTGGGTGGGGAAAGAAAAACATACCAAGTGAGTTTATGTTTTAATCACATTAATATTGACTTTAGTCTATAACTTAACATTGGTGATGCCTTAATCTGCTATTTAATATCTACTATTTACTTTACTTGATTTTTCAAGGCGCTCATATCCCCATAAGATGTTTACAAATTCCAGTTAACTCAACAAAATGACCATATTTATTATTATACTGACATAATGCCTGTGAAGATGTTAATATTGTAACCACAAAGTCAATTTCTTTATGACCGGGTTTGGCAGAGAATACTACAATTGAGATGGAAATGTAATGCAGCATAGTTTGTTCTAGGGATTTTACGGATCATGAATTATGATAAATGTCACTTATCAGGCTGGCACATTCTCCTTTTTTCAGACCAAGATGTTATATATATCTGTATGATCAAGATACCTATTATCGATGGGTTTACATATGTATCTCACTCTGTACGATTCGCCCATAGTCGTTTCTCCCCTAGTCATTTATCCCCCATGACGAGTCTACCCCAATATTAAAGTATAAGGAAAAAGGTGCTAATGGGTGTTACAGATTAATGATTATAGACAATACCAGTCATGTTTAAAAGCTTTGTACTTGTACTAAATAAGTGGTATTGAATTCCAGATTCTCATGTCATTGCGATATTTGGCCAAGGGTGATTTTTATTCTGAAGTTGGGGATCTCCATGGAGTGTCAAAGTCCAGTATGACAAGGCTCTTCAACAAGTTCTTGTCTGCACTGAACCTGATACTCGACAATATAAGGTACGTACATGCTGCACATAACCATTTTCGTGGTATTCAAAAGTAATACCCTTTTCACAATATCTACTCTGTCAGTATGTGTGTCAGAAAGATGCTTTTACTCTTATGTGTAAGTCTGGCACAAACTTTTGGCATCTCTATATCAGATTATTGATGGATAATTAAGTGACACAGAAAACAGAGCATAGCACAATTCACTTCTTTACAAATATCAACTCTTAACATTCACTCTCTCAAGATGATTGCTTTTATTAGAGTATGATTATTAACACAATTTAAGTTAATTTCTTTGTAGATAAATATTTCTCTGAACTTAATCAATTTTAGATTCCCAGTTACTAGAGTTGAGAATGAAGCAGTGAAGCTGGCATTTTACCAGAAATGCAGAATACCTGGTGTGGTGGGTGCTGTAGATGGAACATTAATTCCAATAAAAGCCCCATCACAACAGGAGCCAGCATATGTATGCAGAAAGGGCTTCCATGCTATAAACGTCCAAGGTGTAGTGGACAATAACATGATGTAAGAAACCAGTTATATTACAACTTATTTGTATTTTAAAGATGCATATAATATTTAGATGCATGTGAAAGTCTAATTAACAATATTAATAATATTTATTACTTATAAAATTTTAACTAAATGCAAAGTGAAATAACAGTTGGTAGTATTCAAGAAGTGTATACACTGCATGAAATGATAAAACATTTAAAATTGACGAATAACGTGTGTGTCTTCATTATCCTATAATACTATTTTTTTTCCAGTTTCACACATATTGTTGCACGATGGCCAGGCAGTCAACATGATGCCAATATATTCAACATGTGTGGATTGAAGGTTACTATTATTGATTATTATGCTATACTGCAGTAAATTATGCATCATATAATTTCCATTTTGTCTGTCCTTGTTGTGTTTTACACTTTATGGCTAGAGTATATGTCCAACATTTCTGAAGGAACAACATGAATCTCTGAACAACGACAAAAGCTTAATGAAATGTGCAGTCCAAATGAACCATAACTCTACATGTAGTATTTACATAATTGTATCATGTTCGAATTTTTGTCTGGTGCATAATTCAGGTGTAATGAAAGGGTATCTGACTTTTCTCTTGTCGGCAGGTACTAATTTGGTGAGTATGCTTATTATAACATATTTCCTTGTAAATTTTATTTGCAGGACTACTTGGAGACCCACAATATTGGGCACTTACTTGGTGATAGTGGGTATCCCTTACCTGCTAGTTCCCAAGCTAAATGCAGCCACTCAACAAGAGACAAGCTATAACACGGCCCATGCTCGAGGGAGAGTTGTTGTAGAGCGTGCATTTGGTCTCTTGAAGTCAAGATTTAGGTACTTGTGTTTATGATATAATTTTTTTTTTTTTATTTAACACATTGACTGAAATCAATAATTCACAGGATTGATATCTACCAAAAATTGTTCAAATTATATATAAATTGTAGTCCATATTATCCATATTCAGTCATATATGACTGTTTTGGAGTATTTAGTTACACAAATAAATATGTCCAAATTCCAATGAATCTCACTAGAACCACTTTTGTTCATTATGTGTGGAACCAATTACCTCCAGGTTAGGAGTCCGGCATTCTACCCATACATAACAATCTCTCCCCGATAGTTTTATTTTATAATTATTTACCTCATCTGCAGGTGCCTGCATAGAAGCGGTGGATGTCTACCTTTTACACCTGAAAAGTGCAATGCTGTTGTTACAGCATGTATGAGATTGCACAATATGTGTCGCCAACATGGAGTTCCGGAGCCTGAAGATATGGGGAACAATTTGGCGAATAACCTTGCAAATGACCATGTCGTGGCAGATGCTGATCAAAATGCAATACAGTATCGCCAGAATGTAATTAATACCTTTTAAACATGAAATGAATGTAATTTGAAATTCTTTATAATTATTTTTTTCAAAATTAAATATTTATTTAGTGTTAATTATAATCATACCACATCTTTGATAAATAATATCTTATTATTCAATTTACACAGATCATGCTGTATGTACACTTTTATACAATATTTAGAAATTTCATGAATAGTCTTCAATTTATGACTCTTGTCTTAATAATTTAACCTTTAAATTGCAAAAGTCAACCTACATGCATTGAAATGGGTGACTGTATTAAATGTATATATAGTATGTCTACTGTAAATACCACAATGATATTGTGAATATATCAGTGATATTGGCTTTGTATAGGAATTGTTAGTGTGTACTTAATGCTCAGGTATACTTGTATACTGAAAGGTTGTTACTGATAACTCTCACTTTGGGTTTACTTGTAAAAGATGGCTATTTATTTGGCAACCTTATTTTACTTGACTGTAACTCACCACTTCTTCTTAATATAGCTTTAACTTGAAAATGACATGAAACACAAAGTATTATTACCATTGCCTATTATTAGTGAAATAACAATTAACTCATGTGTACAAGACTTATTCCCAAATAGTGTATATCAACATAAATAATACTGTAATATTAGTGGTATTTTGTTTTATTTATTAATCAATGTAAAATGTCATATCTTGATGTATAATTTTATGTACTGCAATGAAGCATACAGTTATCTGAATTTGATAATATTAATTCATGATTATTATGATATGTTGTTGATTTGTATACTCTGTGGTATTTTCATGGATGCAATATTGATAACCAGTAAACAATGGTTAACAAATTGACTGTATTTTTGTTTTGTTTTTAATGTGATCAATATGCATTGCCATTATAATGACAATTATAGCAATAATCACAATTATAACAATTGTAAGTGTAACATGTAATTAATTAGGACAAACTAAAAAGAGTAATAATGTTTTTACTACACTGGTAACTTAATATATGCGGCTAAAGCATTACAAGAACAAGCAGTGTTAGGAAAACTTGGTCGATACCCCCTGTCAGTGATATGTAAAGAAAAAGCACTCAAATATTGGCTAAAAATACTAAATAATCCGGATTCTGTACTTTTTCAATTATATAATGAACAATGCTTAATCAATGCAAGAACAAATAGCTGGGTTTCTAATATTAGATCAATTCTTAACACCTTAGGATATGGAAATATTTTTAACATGTATAATATGAATGTAAATTACTTCAGTATGCTTAAACAAATACTTCGGGATCAGTATGTACAAACATGGAGTGATACACTCAATAACCAGCCCAAAATCTTTTATTACAGAAAGTTCAAAACAGATTATACATTTGAAAAGTACCTATAAATTATTAAAAATGAAAACATTAGAAAAGAACGAATGCGTTTTAGATTAGGATCACATAGTTTGAAATCGAAAATGGCACAGTTATTGTCAACTCTGCTAAATTAGTTTTTAATGCAATGTAATTTAAGCAAACACTGAACAGAACAAAGCTATTTTTGTATGTGAATGAAAATTAATATAAGCAGTAATGGAATACTATTTCAGTGTCTTAAAGTTACACAATACTAAATATATGTAACTATACGTTAACATAAGAATATGTTTCATGAACAACAAATATGACTATGGAGCAATTAATGTAAGTTTCTCTTGTCTCAATTTCAGTGCATTAAAAACTAATTTAGCATAGTTGACAATAACTGTGCCATTTTTATTAGATAAAATATTATAAGATTTGTTCAATGAAGGTAAGGTCAGGAAGGTTTTTTAATAAATTTTGTACTTAGTTAATGTAAAATCAATTTTCATAAAGGTATGTAAATGGAACATCAATATTGTTTTGTTCCAGACTATTTTGTAGTATGTCCAATTTTCTTTTCTTCATTTTCAACTTTTCCCACTCGATGTTAAGATACTCCCTCTCAAATGCAGGAAGAGCTGGAAAACACATACAAACAAAGGAATGCAAAGAAATGTATAAACATAAGCCCTTCCCTCAAGATTTTAAATGAACTATACCATCCATGTAATGGTCACCTATACCAAAATTATTCCAAATACTCCATAATTAAAATTGTTCATTTACTGGTCACATCAAACCTGCTGTCTTTAGAACAATAATTTATTTCACAACCCAATTGATGGACTTAGTATCTATACAGGTTGAAATGCCTGTGCAACTTTTTATTCATCCATATAAATTGGCACAATGAAGTTAAAAATGCTTTATAATAGTTCTGATCAAAATATTTTATTTTAACAATCATACCATTAACAGCAAACTCGCTTTTTCTTCAATTGATTTGTTTGCACTGAAGCTTAAGCAAGAAAATACAAAAAAAAATGTCAAACAGATACCTTTAAATTCTTTGTCTGTGATTTTACGCTTATACCCTTCTGGCATGTCAACATCTGTAAAACAATCCATTCAATACAGAGCACAAAAAGCAGAGATATGATTACATTAAATTTGTAATAAATTAAAATTATTTCATCTGGAGAGGCACATTAATCGCCTGACCATAGGCCTCGCATCGCTGTGCAATCAGACTATAAAGTACAAAAGCATTAAAAAGTCTTGTACACTTGGAAATGACTACAATGTTGCTATATGATATACATAATTCTTAAGCAATAACTATTTAACCCTTTACTCCATGATCACTCGTTTTCACGCCCTAATGACAATCAGTAGGATGCGGGTTCGAGTCACACCTATGCCTGACATTCATTCACTGAGGTTATAAAACCTAAGATTTTTTCAAAGCGCTTAGTAGCCTCCTGCATTGGTTTCAAATGGAAGAGCTTGTAAATGTATAACTGTATTATATTTTATATTACCTTTTTTTATTTCTTCAATTTCTATTACTTCATTTATAGAATTAGATCCAGCTTCACATATTGCTGTAGATGTCTCTGGAGTCTAAATTATGTATGTTTTTCATTAATTGGTTACAATTTAATCCATATTATCCATTTTTTGTCACAAGTACTTAATACAGACACATATGTATATCATTAATCTACTGTTAAAATTAAAATCAGTATACAAAAGTATTCAATATTTCATCAATATAATGTTACATGACTTAGTTCTAGTTGATCACATGTTAACAGTAATATTATAAATTTTTGTTCACTATTAATGATATATATAAAGGTATAATAATAATAAATATACAATTATTAACACCATAAATATCACATGTACTAGCCAATGGAATACAAATATTACTTTGGCACCATAGAATAAGAGATAAATTTGTGCCATATATGATTATTACTTGACAGCACATGTACCAGGATTTGTGTCTGTAGATATAGGTTCTTCTAAAAATACATAATATATAGGCTCAAAATCACCAATATACAGAATCATGATAGAAAAAGCTACTACGAAGTCAGTTATCAACTACTACAGGTAATTAATTATTCTGTATAATTGTTTTACCTTTGCTGTCAGTTTAACAAGATAAAGCTACATTTATTCAGCTAAAAGTATGTCTAAATCTGATTATTACAAATAAATGTTATCATAGGTGCAAACACTACTGATCCAGATCAGTCTGCACACAAGTACTATCTAATTAATATCTACAAACTATCATTTCATGCCATATAATCCCAAATATTGAATGGAATGAACCACTTTTCAAAGAAAAAATATAAATCACTGCATTGCCTTACCAGTAACTGGAAAGGAGTCATAACCTCCCTCAATACCCACAACAGTTGCTTGTGGAATGTATCCAAGGATCTACAAATATACACAATATCTAATTGATTTAAATATGAGTATCTTTCATTCATTTTTATATTATTTTACTTATATTATATTACCAGTAGATTCAATTAAATAAATATTACATGAATGTTATATTTGAACACACACTGGGTAAGAGGAATAACAGGCTTTCACTTGTTTTTATTAGTTTATATAATAGCATAATTGTGATATTGGAATATGGAATAAATACCTTTTCTTCATACTCCTTCAAAGTAAAAGGAGCAGGACCACCACCCGTCTCCTTACGCCATTTTGAGATTGATTGTCCCTTTTTCTTTGTAGATGACTGAAATAAAAAGGAACTGGTTGAAAAGAGCTTATAATAATAATATTCATCTCAATAGGTATTTCATATTATTATTAAAACTTGTATTTTGCCCTTTTTTATATAAACGGCTTATTTGTTAACCACCATCTTAACTTGTTTTCATGATGTTACACATGGTCATTGTAATATACTATATTGTAATATACTGTATGCAGCAAGGGAGCTAATTCATGTAGAAACTGTTGTGCAGTAGATTATGTTTATATGAGCCGGATAATAAACGTTACACAATGGCATCGCTCTTATAGTTATTACATGGTGTTAGAAGTGGCGAAATATCCGAAGAAATCGGCTGGCAGAAGGTTTTATTTGTAATTATAGTGTGCCCGACACATTATTGAAGCATTCATTGATATACAGGACTAACGATGTCGTCCATCGGCGTAAGGAATCTGCCTGGATTGAATCCAACCGACACGACTACCAGTGCACCAGATTGGGAACAATACAAACGTGATTTTGTGGTACATTTAGAGACGCATTGGGCTTGCACGACAAGCCAGGTCGCAGGAAAGTTGCTATATTGTTGTGTAACATGGGTCGAGAGTCTGTGAGAATATATGATACATTTGTTTGGGCTCCTGAGATACAGAGGGACGATAGTAAAAATGTGCAAGCTCGCCCAGCCGAAAATAAGTACGATTTGGAGGAAATTTGATATGCATTTCGGTGTTCACAGCTATAGAAACATTAAAAGACAGGACTTTTTGAACACGAAGCGGTGTAACTTGTCCATCATGGATCATACCAGTACCTCATATGGCTTATCAGCATGAACAATCAGTTCGCGTTAATGTCCAGAATGAATCCAGAATGAACCCAATGATGTCTGAGAGAATTCCACCGAGTACTGAGAATCTGGACAGTAGTCAACCTATCGGTCGGTTACGTTTTGGACGTGAACTCAAAAAGCCCAAATATCTTGATGATTATGTATAGGACTATCAGGGTTATATGAGCTAAGAACAAAGTTTGAACAGTGTTAAATGTAGTGTGTAACTTGTTTGACAGGTGTTTGTCTTGTATGATGCTTAACATGTGTTTTTTATAGTAATATGTTGCAAAACATTGTATCATGTAATGCTTAATTGTCGTCCTTACATGATTTATCAAAATATATCAACTGTCTTTTACATGATTGGTAAACTAGTCACATTTTGGAATAATCTAGTCGTTTATGCTCTTGAAATTAAATACATAATAAAGTTACTTTATGTCTTTATCTAAGTTTTCATACCTTCAGATCAGCCCATTTCTTTTTTATTTCTTCTTGTGTCCGCGTACAGACACATATACTATTTATTCTGAAATAAATACAGACATACTACATGTATTAAAATGTTATTGTTTTTATTTCCACGTATTAAAGCTGAACACTACAAGACGTGTCTGACAAACTAACTAGAGTGGGCTATGTGATTGATGATCATGATTCAGCCTGTGTTGAGTCTACTTTTTTCAATTTTCAGACCAATATAACTCAACCATCGTTCAGTATTATAACTACAACACTTCTTCACCTATACATTGTATTTTCTGAACTAATAACGAGTCAAATTGATTGTGAATTTCACTAATCACTAACAGGTTTATAATAACGGGTTTGACTTAAGAGGCGATAAGTGCAGCTCCCTTAGTCGTCGTCATATTGAATGGATGGACAGACTTATCCTATTATGAACTAGTCGATAGTGTGATGAACGTCGTTTTCAGCAGGGTAAATGGATAAATCAAATATATCTCATGATGTAAGCAGTCAAAAAATGATATTCGACTTACCTTTCCTCCACTTCATCCCAAAATCTGTGCTTGGAAGACGCCGTCACGGTGCTACTAAATTTTTTATCTACAATATCGGCAGCCGTGACATTGTCTACCAAGCAGAGAACCTCAGCCTCCGACCAATTCGGTTTTTTAATCTTGGCACTGACAGCTGTCATTGTTGTCAATATGCAGACGACTGTTTGTTTACACTAGATGTTTGACAGTTCTCTCGTAGACGCTTGTTATTCTACCTCCGTTTAGAGAGTTACGATTTTTTTTACGTACGAAGTTCGTACGAAAGTCAGTTCGTACGAACACTTTAATAAAACACTCGTAGGAAAATTCGTACGATTTTTTACGAAAGTTTAATAAAACGCCCCCCTGTTCCTTTACGTGTGTACCCATGAGCCTACTAAATTCCTGATGTTTTATAGATTGTTGTTTTCCCAGAGCTATGCGTGGAGAGGCACTGTCTTTCATATGTGGCGTTTCCTGTAGCAACTTATTGATTCTCTTTTAAGTGCACGGTAATTCAGACTTTCATTTTTAATTTCAAACTGAATAACAGCAGAAATCCTTAAACGTGTGAATGTGTGTTCATGTAGTTCCTTACTTGACGTCTTCAGATCCTCATGCGAAGCGTTTTCTGAGGAGATCATTAGTCTGGCGTTAAATGTCATCTTTGTTGCAAATTACGACACTACAACTGACGTTAACCCTATATTGATTATGGTGTCAATTCGACAACTAACAGACGTTGTCGCACGTTGGATCGACTAAACCTGCTGCTGATTATATTTCCCTTGTTTCCTGGGTAGTCCGTGTTGCTGCTTGAAAGCGATCTCGAAGGTGCGTAAGGACAATATGGCGGTCTTGGTGACGAGACGTCACTCTTTGGCGTATTGGACGTCGAAGATCAGCAACAGAGCCAGTTTCATCGTGCCGTCTAGCTAACCGCGTGATAGCGGAGTGAGGATCATGCATTCTACGTGCAAAAGCATGATATGATATTCCACTGCTACCTTACAGACGGCTTGATGATGTGAATAAAGTTGAAGTCTTTGTTGGCTTTTTGATAGTCAAAATTTAAGTTATGAAACGCTATCACGTGCACATTTATATGGTTCATAAAACACATGATTTTCAGCAAATTTACCATTTCGACACGGGGTTCAAAACTGTGTCTTGGACAGCGGATGTTTGTATATATGTGAAACAACTAATAACGAAACATGTAACTGAAAATAAGTCAAATATGTTGGTGCGTTTTTATTGAACACGAGTATACGTTATATTATGTTTCTGAAGGAGATGGCTTTACATAATTATGTAATGCGAGTAAATAAAATATGGCTTCAGCGAATATATATCGTCTGAAAAGATTGTATAAATGGACACGTGAATGAATCGTATCGGCGACAGTATCCTCTAGGTGGCAATGAAATAGTCCATCCGGTTATTAGCGCAATTGTAATATATAGCGATAAAAAAATGTTAATATCCAGCACATGAATAGTTTAACGCGCATGGACTCGCATGATATCGGTTTTATTTAAGGCAATGTATTTGTATTAGTTATCCGAATAACAACTGAGTAGTCATGTTTCAAATTCAATTTGTACATTCACAAAACAAAAGTTTTCATTCATAAAATAGCGCTAGCGATGATGACACCGCCACCCACAGACACCGAAGAAAATACTTTGTACCTTGACACGCCCGACAGACAACTCCAAACAATATTCCGGAATCGGATTCTGACCATTAATTTATAGCACGAATACTGTAACGTTATCCTATACACCATGTTATATATTAGTTGTTGTTATTGTTAATCTCTCTAGTGTGTTTAAAAAAACATGCTATGTAAAACAATTCCGAAATGTACGGAAATTGCCGAGATGCTGTTATTGAAGGTCAATGTCGCGCTGGAAGTAAACATGTCTACTTATATTCACTATTTAACCACGGAGAATGGAGATAGCAAATGCAAACAGGAAAACCCAAACTGACAACCATATCGACTTTCGTATAAACATGGAAAACGTGCCTTTAAGAGGATGTTGTTCGCTCTTGTCGTCTCGATATGGTGTTCCATGACACGAAAAGAATGGTCACGATGTCTATGAGCAGTCTTCAAACAAAGATTAGATTAAACGTGAGCTTAAATACCTAATGTTTGATTGTTGACTTGTGGTATGAACAATTTGCTAACGCTTACACAGATATGACGCCAGCCGGGCTAGCTCAGTTGGTAGAGTGCTAGTCTGTCACCCGGTAGATCCGGGTTCGATTCCGGCTCGTGATTACATTTGGTTTTTATAAAATAACAACATCGATTTTATAGGCAACTGGCCCTGAAAAGTCCCGCATTTAAATCTGAAAGAGCATCTTTTGGATAATCTTGATGAACGCCAAAATCCACATGATAACGTCAATGAGCTTCGAGATACATAATGGAAAAAGTGGAATAATGGTCCCTCAATCCGATATCAAAAAGCTTGTTCACTCAATGCGACGTCGCTGCCAATCTGTCATCAATGCACTCGGTGGTCATACACTTACTGATGTCAGAATTTCAAATCAGACCCATATTTAGGTTGAAATAAAATAAAATCCCCAGATTTAATGTTTTTAATGAACTGATAGTAAATGATTTCACAATTATCTAATTTCAAAACGATCACTCTTAAAAGTAACGAAATATTCCCATTCAAGTTAAGCGAAAGTTTCTTGTTTTGTTTAGTATACTATAGATCTACTTTCAGACGCAAACTATATTATGTTCATTTGGTTTTCATACAACATTGTCATGTTTACAGTTATAGGAATAACGAATCTATCGTGATCAAAATGTTTTCTTTGCAAACAACACTATTGCAAAAATTATGTTCATTACTTTGCTTCGGAAGACGAAAGACATAACAATAAACAAGCTACTGTTTTTTAAGTTTGGTAAACACATACATAGGCCTTATCGAACGGTACGTTACCTTACCTTAATCCACTGGAGACGTAATCGTCTATTTATTTCTTAATATGCAATATTTTCCTTCGATTTTGTTGTATGTACATTTGAATTAACATAATATTTAATATCATTTCAACAAATTTGCAATGTATAGTGCCGATATTGTATTAGAAGTGGATTTCGGTTATGGTAAACTATATTCAGTACGTTTACCGACATTCAATGGATATCGGTAAGGTAACGTACGCCTTATGGAAAGGTTAACGATTAACGTTAGATTTGATTGGTTTACACAACACTGGTATGCAAATTGCAAAGCCATATTAAAAAATTTGCTTGATTGTGTGTGTTAATTTTTTACCTAAACGAGCATGAAACTATATTTCATATAGTTTAAAACATAAATAAATATGCATTATAAAGAATGCATTAATAATGTTTTTTCTGTTGTTGTGGAAAAAAGGAGTTTGTAATATCTTTAAATTAAAACTTCCATGTTTTTAATATGAGGGGTTTTACGAGTTTTTCCATTCGTAACATGAAGAGATAATGTTTTCTTTTTGAATTGGTATTACATTAAAATTGTTCTTATTACAATGTCTGAGCCAATGTTGCAACAAAACTAAGTGAAGCCCGTTCAAATGTTTTACGCCCAGATGGGCCAGATTAGTCTTTAAAGAATATCGATTTACCCCCATTGAATATGCCTTTTTAAAAGTTGGCGAGTTGCTGCTTTGACAAATTAATTTCCGCTTCGGAATATTACAGTTATTTAACTGATATTTTCCTATATAAAAATGCATAGTTCAAAATAAGATAGCGGTATATATAAAATATTGAATTAATGAATAAATAAATTCCAGTGATGCGTTGGTGGTATAAACATTAGGCATTTGTTGAAAGGTGGAAAATTTGTAATAGTATAATGTAGTGGGTTCCATTAAATTTCAATGTACGAGAAAAACGCTTTAGCTTTTTTCCTCAAAACTTGGAAATCTGGAAGATTGTATAATTATATATTAGTGTAGACAATAGAAGAACATCAGAAGTATGGACAGAACACATCGATTCACTACAATTGATCATACATGCACAATCACAGTAGCTAATGCATTTTTAAGCGTTCTGTCAAAAATCGCTCCATAAATATCAAGCAAAAAATTGTTTCTTTGTGTTTCGATATATTCTAGAAACACAAATTATTAACAAGTTAGAAACAAAGTTCTTTATCTCCATAGAAAACATGCCTACAAACAGATCCAAATGTGTTATTCATATTTCGTATTGTAGTTTCATTTGTAACTTTTTTATATATCCTTATGAACGTATGAATACCGTAGATATACGACCAATCATGTGCGGCATATTCTTGTAGATATATTCTGTGACGAATCATCCCGATAGGTCGAGAGACCGTACCGTATTCTACATGGATTAAATGTTTATTTGATTTGTTTCGTGCTAAATTTTGTGTGGATATCATTGCGTTGTAAAAATAATGATCTGGACGGTAGTCGATCTTGTATTCATTCATCCAGAGTTGAAGAAAGGAGGAATTTCTCTCTGACATAACAAATGCCGATCCGAAAACTCCATTACTTTGATTCGACAACACAAAGGGATAGTTCATTAGCTTCTCCAAAGGTTTAACAAGAATGGTGTCCGTATCCATGTAAATTCCACCATATTCAGTCAACGCTTCTATTCTCATGATATCGCTTGAATGAGTTTTTTGCTTTATTTTAATACCAAAGATACTCGTCGGGCGTTCGCGTTTTAAATGAATGATATTGGGATAAAAGTACGTAACCGCATCCCAATATGGTCCAGAAGGTATTTCACCATGAAATACGATGGCACATGGTTTTATGAATCGTATAACACTTAAGATGCTTAGAAAAGGCACGAAAGTCCATGTTCCGCGCATGTACCACACATAATGAGCAACCTTTGGAATTCGGTGGTCCATTCCACAACATGTGTTCACGTAAATGCCCAAACAAGGGTCGCCATACTGAAAGGTAAGAACATCGCTGGAATTGAATGTCTCAGAATATGAAACATGAGCAGACCCATTAGAACATTTTACTGACAATTTTCGCCGTGCTTTGGAAGCAAACTGATCGCCGATATCATGCTTGTTACATTTGATGCGTTCTTTAAACGTCCAGACATTCATATTGGTTTTTACTTCACCAAAGAACTGTTCCAACTCTTCAATGCTTGTATCTGCACACGTTTTCTGAACTTCCTTAACATCGTCTTTGCTTTTCTGCGTAGTATCTGAAAGGAATATGTAGCAACTTAAACATGTATGATAGTTCTAGATGTCTCCATTTGTTAACAAAACCAAGCATGTAACTGTATGTGTGTTTATTGTAACAAATGAACATGAAGAAAAGATCTTTAGGTGAAAACCATTTGTTATCAGAGGTTTCTAGAAATACCTAAATGTATATTGTTTAAAACATGGTAATTTAAGCAAACAATTATTATCGTATGATGGCGTATATATGATTTATTGACAACAGTTGTGTATTTGAGTCAAAACACGCACGTTTTTACGTTTCAGGGAGCTTTTAGAAATGCTTGAAATAAAAGTACATGTATGTGATAATTTTAGATATTATAATGTAATATTAACTTTGACATATTCGTGTCATTCACGTGTAAATATTTGCGTTTTGATGAGCCAAGTCTAAAGAGTTTATTTCCTTCATTATCTGATGCTCGTGCAAATTTGTGATTTGTGAGCTGTAATTCAAGATTCCACTTGTGTCTAGTCTCATTACTTTACGTACATGTTATGTTCGTATTCATATATACCGTGAAGATTAATAGTGTTTGACCTAGGGTATCATTATCATAAGGAGTTGAATCAAATGCTTGATTGTCTGCGCAATTTGCAAGTTGTCCCTTAACAATTGAGAGTCGTTGTACATGTAAGTTCTACGACATGTTGGCGATATTCTTCGCTTCATATTAAATCTAACATTGCTTCCGATTTTTAAAATGACAGGCAAAGTTGACATTTCGGTTATTCCCAATTATACAGAATGCAAGTATTTTCATTGGTCATCGACGTTGTATTCCTACTTCATTTTGTCCGCTGGAGAAGCAGTTATTGTTTAAGCGATGTCAAAACGTTACAAAAAGGAACTGTTACATAATAAAATCAAAATACTTAATATGCATACATTTTCTATGAAAATGTTATTATGGTCAGTTGATTGTATACCTGCTTGTACTAAAAATGGCTTTTGATAGTATTCCGAATTGCTCAGTCGATAGAGCGTCGTTAGGGTTCGAGGCTTCTAATTTCAGTGTCCCGAGTTCGAGTCCAAGGTTGGGCGCTTTTTTAAGCTAGATTATTTTCTGTATTTCAAATTGTCTTGAATTTTCTTAAACCTCCAAAGACCGCTTTTCTTGAGAAGTATTTAACTCTTATATATTATATCAGTATACTGAAGCTGTGAATGAAAATGATTTTACCTTGTCATGTATGTAGTATAATTTATGTACAATTTTTAACTAGTTAAGTTTGGACTGAAATTTACCTTCCATGAGCCTTAACATGTCCATGCTATTAAAGGCAAGATATTTTAATGCATGTTGGTTGATTTGCTTCCTCTTTGATGTGATTAATAAGAAAGAAAAAATAAGAAGTGCGACAACCAGAGCACGTCTTGGAGTTATTCGGCGTTGAAGTCGCATCAACATGTTGCTGTCGATTCGTGTACAGAGACTGAAAATGAATGAAAAGATAAAATATCAAAATGCATAGTTAGAATGTAGAGGATAACAGTTTTGCTATGGTAACACTGCACTATTTTGCGGTCACAATGTCTATACTTAATTCGCTGTTTTAAACAAGAGATCTGATCTTGTTACCATATAGTAGCACACACAGAATTACCCTGTATTAAAAAGCATATACGACGATCCTGAAAAACTTAATTTGGTCACAAAGCTAAAATCTGACTGTACGGTTTTATTTGCTCTAAAAAATGTTACGCAATACCTGACGCAAGAGCTATCTGACGTAAAACGAGAAGGGTAGTCTGAAGAAGGTTTCATTCCCGATGAAGAACATTCCCACGAGAATCCCTTAGGAATTAAATAAAAAAAATTGGAGGAGGGAAACACAATAAAGAGGTGGTGATATGGTCAATATCAAATGACTACGCAACCATTAACCATTTCCATCATTAAGAGAAACGAAGCAGCACTTTTGCCTTGTAGTATCGGAGCTGTCAGAATTAATACATGGGCTTATGTTTTGTCGAATCTGGGACCAATATTGGTCCGTGCTCTAATCTTCAATGAATCCTTCAAGATATATTTCATCAAATACCGGAAATAATACCTTTAAAAATCAGAAACAGTGGCAGAAGCAATGCCAATATTGGATTGGACAAATTATCAATTGTTATGCAATAAACAATACTGTCCCCTGTGTGTACTATCTAGATATCAATTTTATCCAGACTCCTAATCAATATTTCCCAGTGTCTGTCCCTGTAGGAGTCCAATATACATCCAATCAGCATTTGCTGTCACCATCTGACACTTACAGTAAAGTTGAGAAGTGTCCATTATTTTATAAATATATTTTTACAAAGGCAATTTATAAAAATAATCGATCAAACTTGTGTTGAATGTTAGAAAATGTGTTTATTTACTAAACAAATAAATCAACATGTATTGGCTATTTAGGGTTTTAAACATGATATTTTACTCATTTCTATATTTACGTTAATTGCACAACCCTAGTGCAAATGACATAACAAAGAAATGGCAATTTTTCTTTCTCTTATAAATTTCACCCGAATATTAATTACCAAAATGAAAATATTTGTTCGGCGCAGCCGTACTAACATGGTTTAGCTATTTGCATATCAGTGTTGTATACACCAATAAAATCTTGAGTTGACCACAAAGACAATTTCTCTTCAACCGAACAACGTTTGTAACCTGGACACGGATTATTAAGCTATCGATAAAGGGTACGTTACCTTACCGAAATCCACTGAATTTCGATAAATTTACCAGAATCCACTTTGGATCTTGAGTGACAAACAATATATAAATCTTTGCTTTTTTACCATGTGCAGCGTTCTGGGATAAATATCAAGAATGACCTCCCTTGATTATCGGCTTTGTTTAAGCAAATTCCTCTAACTTGGATTGCCTCCCTTCCCCACGAAAAAGACACCTGTCAATAATTAAGAATCGATATTGGCTCCATGCTATAACCGAATATACTCGGATTTAACGTCTCTTGATCATTATCATTAGCGACCCCACTGTGTTTCGACAGCATGTTTAAATTGCCTTGGGCAATAGTTTGACTTTAGATATTATTGGGGGTGTATAGAACAACAATGACTTGAACGTGATATTTCAAATAAATATTCAATCACGGCAACAACTAATTTGCTTGCTTCAGATTGCGTCGACAATTTTTTCTCAAGAAATTTCTTATTTTCATTTTGCTGGAATTAGTCTAAATAAAATTGTAGCTGACGTACTTGATTAACGTACATGTATATACATATTTATAAACATTACAATGCTCGTGATATACTTTACATATATAACCATCACATCGGAGATGGAGTCCAACAAGTATTTATTATGAATAAACTAGATACTCATGTAGATGTTATAGACATCATCGCATTTATTCAAAATGAAAACTCGGTATTAAAAACAAAATTGTTGGAATATGACCAGTCCGCTGTAATGATTTCAAGAAGAACATGCTGTTTTCGAGAAGGTGGCTTATTTACATGTATTCATTTAATTATCATCAATGTACAATCATTGATATATGCCACACATGTACATACTAATGTTTTGTTTCTGGAATGTTCTATACACTTTTTGGAAGGTAAACTTGATGTGACGTCCGCTGTACACTCACCACCCAAGATGGTCCCACAAATTCTCAATGGCGAAAACAATGGCTTGGTCAGGGCTTGAACGCTATTTTAACCCAGGTTATCTTGTGTATTTTGGCTGAATGCGCCCTCTGTTTGTCCTGCTGAAACAACGTGATGTCGCGATAATCTCGAAGCAAGGGCACATCGCACGGTTTCAATATTTCGTATTGTCGAGCCGTCTGTCGTAGAAATCTGCGCAACGCTCACCTCGGCGACGCCAAACCGTTCGCATCCCATCGAGCATTTCTATACAAAACCTGGACGACTCATCAGTGGAAAGGTGTTCTTTTCTCTTATGTCCATCGGAGATGCCGACGACACCACGACTCACGGTTGTGTCGCCTTTCTGATGTCAATATGTTACCCCTATATGTAACATGGGGTCAAATTCCGGCATCTAACGGGCGTTGACTCACTATGGATCGACTAATCCGCTGCTGGTTTAACCCCTCTTGTTTCCTGGGCAGTCCATGACACTTTTTGAAAGCAATCTAGGAGGTGCTTAAGGACAATATGGCGGTCTTGTTGACGAGATGTCACTCTGGTAAATCACAAGACGAAGTTCGGTTAATCGGTGCAGCCCTAATCACAAGTGTGTGAATAAGTCGGTTAGATGGTCTCCTTAAATATGGAACTATTCTTGATGATGCATATTCTAGATAAATTTGTGTTTACGACACTCATTATTGTGAGTTTATGACCTACTCCGAGTATAATTACATACTGAATCAGATCAGTTTTCCTGTTATATGTATTTCATTGTTTTTTCTATAGGTCGTGCTTTTCGTCCCTGGCAAAATAGATATTTTCTTTAAAGTAATTTTACATGATAAAGACACTTATTTGTGTTTCTTCGCATTTAAAGCTGTAATTTATAAAACAATCATTTTTAGCAAGGTGCACGTCAGATCCAGTTCTTATAGCAGGCGAAATCCGCGGACACTCACCCAAAGCCTGTAGTTCCGAACAATTAATTCTGCTACATACTCCTCACGATAGTATTTATTGTCGAACAAAAAAAAAGCGATAGGCCTTTGCGATATCAGTTGGAAAACGTATTTGAGCTGACATCACTTACGCAAAAGAAAGAACCCCAAAGGAATTTGCTGTTAAAATATTGCAAATAAAGAAATATATGTCTTCCTGCGCCGCAGCTGTGCAGTTGAGCATGAACGCATCATGCAGAAGTGTATGGGAAATGCAATTTTCTGTCATCGTTCCGTTGAATATCGACGGTTTACGGAAACACTTCTTGAATAAATTCACGTAGTATTACATTTTGTTTAATTATCCACTGTTAAATATTAACGATTGAGTTATTAATAACGACAGATCAAAAATAACAATTCTACAAAAACAAAATAAGAAAATAATATTAGCCATGGGGTACTACGTAATCATAGATTTCACATGCAGTGAACGAAATGGCGGCGTCCACGAAAACGCACGACACCGGAGAAAATACGTGAACTACTGTGCGCAGATAAGATAAGTTTGAATAGCCGCATAGAAACAGAATACTATTACGTTAGCAATGCCATATGAATATCTTCATTTTATTTCAAGCTGAGATAGTCAATGAGGTAAAAATTATGAAATTTTAATCATTCACAATAATGTTATAGCCATTCCCAGGTAAAACGAGAGATAATGAGCATCGAAAAATGACCTACTTTGGGACCAAGTGCTATATGTTCTATGATTTGTTGTTTTCCACGGAGGTCTGTACGGGGAGGCACTGTCTTTTGTATGAGGTGTTAACCCTGTAGCAACTTATTCGCACTCTTTCACGAATATATTATAATGTTTTATTAAGATTCAAACTGTGCATGGGCGTACAGGAATAAAATACAAGTGCTCAGTGGTTACATAGGAAGCTGATTACTGAAAATAATGACCTTCCTAAAATGACGTCTTTCAATTAATCAAAGCGCTGTGAGCGCTCAATGCATGGGCTTTTGCTAGCTGGATTGTGGATTTGCTTGCTTGGTATGGATCTAGTGACGTGTTTGTAAACGAATTATCACATTATTTACTGTATTTTTCCATATTATATCAGCACTAGTTTTTTACAAGACTATACGAATAGGTACATCTTGTGCATCAGTGACACTCACAAATTGTCTATTATATACAATTACAGTATTTAGCAATCATTCCTGGATGGTATACATTGATTAGAAAGTTGGCAATTTATTGAAACAAAAAAAATGACAAGCAGTCACACTTAAACACATAAACATTGCATTGATCTCTTCAAACAACCAAACATCCGAATCCTTTATTACAATTTAATTGCAAGTTTCAAAATAGATCACAATACATTGTTCGCTAATTTGTCAGCAAATCGTCAATACAGTATTGACAAGAGGAAGTTGATACAAGGCATCAATATCGCCGGGAAAAAATCATCCATACCTGCCAGCGTTTGGCTAAATATGTCGTTTTTATTAAAGTTAAGGCATTCGTATTAATTATCTGAATAACATATAAGTAGTTATGTTTTAAATTCAAATATCTCTTTCAGGAACATGATATGCCTTATACCCATTAGTGACAAAAACATGCATCATATGACGTGCACGCAACGATCAAGTATTTGCAATATCATTGTTTTATTTTCAAATAATACCGACCATCTGTTCAAACGAGTTATCACATATCCGTGTATGTTTCTACGATACAATAACAGTAAATATCATATTGCAGAGTGTGCATATACTATGCAAATGAGCGGAAAACCTAAATAAATCCATACGCTTCTTGTTTACAATTTACAAAACGAGTAATGATGAAACATATTAACACTTTTGATGTATTAAATAAGAACCCTCATGAACACTGCAGCAAACACAAAAATAAATATAGAAACATTTACCGTTAACATGCAAGTTACTTATATGACAGATTTAGTATGCATGTTCAGCAAAATTCTTCCAACGTACATATCCAATTAAGTGAGTTTATTCCATCTCAAATGATTCATGTTTCAGACGACATCAACACATCTACAGTTTACACAGGAACTTTTAACAATTATATTTATCTTTGCACGAGGAGCTCAGTCCTTTATCAATCAAAATGTATTAAATTCCGTACACTTGATTGCAATCCGAGTCAGAGAGATTGAACGGACTCGCTGAACGCGTGTATACTGAATGCCGTCAGAGAGTTTTTAATGTGATTACGTCATTAAATATATTTATCGATGATTTTTTTTCCTTTATTTACGATTTACAGTTACGCTTGATATAAGTGAATTGTTAGATACTAGTATATTTAATAAAATAAAAAAAGGATAAAAAAAGAAACAAAGAAATAGGGGTTGAAAAGTCTTCAAAGTAGGGGTTGAAAAGTCTTCAAAGTAGGGGTTGAAAAAGATAAATGTAGGGGTTAAAAATATTCAAACTAGGGGTTGAAAAGTCTCAACAGGTAGGGGTTGAAAAGTCTTGAAATCACGGGTTGAAAAGTCCTAGGGTTGAAAAGTCTTCATTTGAAAAGTGGGGTTGAAAAGGCTTGGGGTTGAAAAGTCTGTAAGCCTAAATGGTTTCGTGTATTTCTCAAAATGTCAAGCCAATTCAATTGCGTTCGGATCTGAGGGGTTACTTTCACGTCACAGTATACACGGAATAAAAAGCACACATCGTACGGGTTTCGGAAAAGGGAATTTCCGGATCCGAGGGGTAATTTGTATTATAAAACTGAACAGACATTTCGGGGTCGACTTAAATGTTCGGTTTAGAAAATATTCCGGATTAGCGGAAAACGGATTAGTGAGGTTCCACTGTGTGTCTTTCCATACAAATCCATCGTTGTAAATGCATATTTATAATCAATAAAAGTGACCCACAAGAGTTAAACATGGATGGACACGGGCATCCAGCAATAGGAATTCTATGCATTTCCCAACTCCCACTCTCCCACCAATATCGAAGCACATGCAGTTAGTTGTTGGCCTGATTTATATCACAAGTCAACAATGAAACGTTACGTAATAAGCTAGCATTCAATCCCATCTTTGTTTTTCTTCTGCTATTGTCTTTGATATCTGACTGGAGGCAAATGACATGAACCTTCAACTGGTTTAATTACTCATTTACTGTGTAGTAGTATGGGGTTAGACGGCCACTTACTTAGCACAGTCGATAGAGCACTGTGTACTTTTGTTTTTGGAGGTTGTTGGTTCGAGCCCTACATCGGGCGCACTTTTTCTTCTTGACTTACTCGGACTGTTACATATTTATGATGAAATATGCTGATATACAAAGCTATTGTGCAATCAATAGAATATCCACTAACAAATACTTAACGAATTATTTCTCTCCTATTGTTTCTTTTACATGTGTATGCTGATAACCAAGTAAGTAAGTTATAAATACCATTTGTACATCTTGGGCATGACACGACCAGGGATTAAACTCATGACCTCCATCACTCAAACCAGCCACTACTTCATGAGTGACTTTGTTCAAACACATATAGACGCGTTTATTTGGAGTTTACATATGTTGTGTTAGTTCACCGTGAACAAGACGCTCGATAATAAAATATTTTTGTTGAAAAAGATTTTTTAACTGTCACCAGTACCAGAAGATGATTATTTTTACAAATTATTGACATAGTTAGAACTGTTAAGTTCTTTTCTTATACATAGCTTCAAAGTTCTTAATTATGACAAGCAAGACATAAATGTGATGTGCATCCATCAAAATGTTTTAGAATTCTGTCCCTTTGAACTGAAGTCTCCTTTTGGAAGATATGTAATAACATAATAGATTATGTTGCTGAATGTTGTTGTAACTACGTTAGTTTTCAATGGATTACATTGAAACTTGGCCTATAATCAACATTAAGATATTGTTTACTTCTTCCCCATCCATCCGTCTGACTGTCTGACTTATTTGTATACAATCTTGTTTGTTCAACTCCTATACTTTTCAATATACTCACATATATAAGTGTTTTTGATAGATAGACTATGGTGATAGGTAAATCTATGTTCAAGTGACATCAGATTCTTTGATCTGCAGTGAGTCCTATGCTGTCAACACGTTCAGTGCTTTGATATATTCTTCTATTGATATTCAAAGTGTATGAGAGCTTAGCAGGAAAGGTCACCTTCACAAAACATGTCTTTTCATACCGGAACTCATGGGACAAAATAAAAACATCGATGGGTGAATATAAAAGAGTAGGTAATAGTGCAGGAATTACGTTGAGAAAAAAATACGGCAAGGTATAAAATCAGACTAAGAAGGATTGGAACCGAGCTTAAAGACTCATACGAGTGGAATAGAGAGCAGTATCAAGCTAAAATGTGAGATGTATCAAATACATTTAAAGGAATGGGAAATAATAAAGGACTACACAATAAATCACCATTATGAGAAACTCAGTCACACAACGGTTTAAATTTAAAGTAAAATATTGACTTGACAACTGTCACTAATGGTTTGATAAATGATAATACAATAATACTAAAGACTCTAAAGAACTATTTGACCGTGCGTATTATGCATACAATCTGTTCTATAAATTAGCAAATAATTATACAACTATTATTTAAATAGTTATTTAAAATTTCTTCTGAAATAAGTGAATAAACAATTCAATAAACAAGCGCTTACCTGACAGGATTTTATACCGTACAGAAACAGTTATGGACTCCCAGAAACTGCAGATGAGTTCCTAGTCATATTCTCAAGGACTTTACAGCACATGTTACCAATAATTGGCTTTTGTAATTCCGCACTGAAGATGATATCACTGAATACCGTAACATAACGTAGAAATAAAGGACAACGTACTTGTAATGCTAGTAACATCAGAATAACAAGTGTATACAATTCATTGTATTTATTTGCATAACATTCTCTTTTGTGTTTGTGCACTGATGAGAAATATGACTCATCTTCAGACACGTGTACACTAAATAACATAGTTTATATGTAAAACTTTTTAGAAAATAAACTTTATGGTATGCAGTGATAAACCATTATTATTAATTCAGTGTGTTTGAAGTTTTTGTAATATTGGCACAATACGGCAACAGACAAGAGGTATACCGACAAATTCGGAGAAACCTGGTGAACTATATTACTGAAATTCAGAAGAAATTTAGGGCATTATATGCATGCAGCAGTTCCCAAAAAGTGAGAGAGAATAAGTTGCTACAGGGAACGCAACATATATAAGACAATGTCTCTCCACACAGTCCTCCAGGAAAACAACAGTCCATTGTGAGTTTTAAGACAGAATTGCTATCCCTATGAATCATTATGATAACAACATTTAATGCAAACAATTTTTCTCCCTAATTCCAATTAATACAATATAATTTTTTGTTTATGTTTATGCGTATGTAGTAGGCATTTTAAGTGATATGAGAGTTGTTTCACCTTATATGGCTAAATTGGTATTTCAAACTAAACGACTTTCATTTTATTTATTGAAGTGTTTCTAAACAGAACGTAACTGATTCTCAAAAATGAAGTAAGGATTTCTGAGATCTTAATGAGAAAATCTGAAAAATCCCCAGATGATCTTCTTATTCATTGTTTTGATTACGATGGCATTATGTGTCACTGTATATCAATCAAAGCGCTGTTAGCGCTGAATGCCTGTGACTGCAGATAGATAGATATATTTATTTCAGCATAAGATGCATATATACATGGTAGATAAGACAAATATGTTTCATTTATAATGAAAAACACATGAGTTATTAAAAACCATGCCTCAAACATCCGTACTAAGGATTACACAAAAAAAATCCATTATTTCCATTGTGGTCCTTCTTGTGGTTCAGATAGCTGAAATATGGATTTGCTTGCTTTGTGTAGATCTAGTTACTTTTTTGTAAACAAATTATCACATAAACTATTGTATTTCCGTATTATGTTAGCAGTATTTTTACCATTAGTTCTTTTGTGCAGACTATAAAAGTCGGTTTATCGTCTGCATCAGTGATAACCCTAACCCTGGTTTACATGTCCGGGGTTATAACATTCACAACATGTATTTTACTGCATTTAGCAATATATACTGACCAGAAAGTTGGCAGTTTGAAGAAACAAACATTATGACAAGCAGACATACACGTATCCAGTATGGCTAATAGTTGCTATGTTCTAGTTTCCGTTTATTATCTCCATTTATCAAGGTTTAATTGTGAAAATTGCATTCACGCTAATAGGACATGTTTATTTCTAACGCGACCTAGACATAGGCCCATATTCAGAAACGCTACTCCACTTACACTCACTGAGACAATCCGCTTTAATCATCTAACGGTCCGTGCTTTTGAGTGTGACTTTGCCCTAGCTAGAAATTGGGATTTCAAAAAGGTTAGGGTAGCTGGAGTACACTCGAATGAATGAGAACTTTTCGAGTGAAGTTCCGTTTCTGAATGACGATTTAATAGACTCGGATTAAATGAAGCACATTTATAGTATTTTTGTATTTATAAAGAATTAAACAACATTTATAAAGATTCTACGCATCATTTCCTTTTATCCAATACATTCATTATGCTTGTATTGTTAGAAACTGATAATAATTAATTATATCATATTTAACTGTTTGTTTATATGCATGTAACGAAATGTGAAATGTTTGAATATGCACTGTATAACATCATGTACTCCTTTTGTCGTAATATACATTATGTTGCTATGAAACATACAATTCATGTACTATGTTTTAATGCAATGAACTATTTGTACTGGTGAAAGTGAAAACAGTTTATTTAAATAGAAATGAAGGTTTCATGAAATAAACTGAACTGACTGTCCCAACAATTTTGTCTTCGGGAGTAATTCATTTGGTTTGAGTGTCACCCTCCACTCTCAGACTTTATAATTACTCCATGGTCATATAATATATTATTATATGTTAATAAATAAGTGATTTGATATTGGCCCTGTTATTTGTCCGAGGGCAGTCGTATTGGCACGAGGCCGAAGGCCGAGGGCCAATACGACTGTCCCGAGGACAAATAACAGGGCCAATGTCAAATCACTTATTTATTGACAATTTTATTAAATAACTTCATGTACTTATAAATAAAGGATTAAAAATCGTGTTTTTTTGCTGTATACGCTAAAACTATGAATTAGCTCCGTGCTAAAAACTGTCGACGAACGTTTAAATACTGACTTTAAAATAAATAGGCTGCCGTTTCCGAATTTCCAGCTGCGAATCTGTATTATTTTTGGCCCTGTTTAATTAGCCAATCAAATTCTTTAAAATGCGGGCCAATATCAATATCACTTTTCGGCCCGGGGCCGCTAACTGATATTGATATTGGCCCTGTTATAGAGGAGGCAAATGCTGTGTTTAAGGGCTAATAATTAATAGTTATTTAATAACTATTATTATTATTACACTAAACTCTATAAGAAAATGGACCATGCAGAATTTTCAGTTCTCATATAACATTATCAAACATTTTCAAACTCAATAGGAGACACTATCAGACTAATGAGAATATGTTTTGTGATTTGAATGCTGCGAATAAGTATCCGTTATAATACAAAGCCCAGAAGTGACCAATTAGATAAGCATTGGAGTGTATGTTGCAGTTAATTAGAGCGATGCGTAATATTTACAGCCACTGCATCAAATTCTGGTTTCATATTGCACACGTGTCATAGCTTTTAACTCCGGGTATCAATATAAACAAATCAATGGGTTTCGGCCTATTGATACCAGCTGTGTTGACTTGTCCTGTGATCTTTTCCATCCGTTATTCCCCCTGTTTATCCTCTTTGATTATCCTAGTTATCCCTTATGGTCGGCCAGGCCGTTCCTTGTGCCACTGTTCCCTTATGTATTAGCCCTTGGGCCTCCTCGGATGCTTTGTGTTTTATGGATTGTTGTTTTCCCGGAGGTCTGTGTGGGGAGGCAGTGTCTTATGTATGTGGCGTTCCCTGTAGCAACTTATTCTCTCTCTTGCTTTTCATTTCGTTACTGTCCTCCAGGCTTACGTCTTTGTTTAAGTGTTTTACATGGATTCCAATATAGCTTTATATATATGATCATCACATAGTGTAAATGTGTGTGACATGATTTTATATTTTCTAATAATGCGTTTCAGGTTAAACGCCCTATTCTGCCCGACAAACTTGTCTCGCTGAGGGCAATAATCACTTTCCATAAATGCTTTCGAACATCGCTGTTTGGTTATGATTTCAATTTATGTTTATAGATGTATGTTAAGTTCCCTCCCCCTCCATGTTCTCCATCCACCAATCTTCTATTATTATTGTCTTTCATGATTTGTTCCGTGATATAGTTCATCCTTTAAAAACTTTCCCGCTCGTTGTCCCCTACAGTCTCCTTAGTTAGTTTTAATGTCGGCCAGGCCATTCCTTCCACCCCTGTTCACATGCATGTTTACCCTTGCACCTTCTATGGCGTTCCCTGTTACAACTTAATCTATCTTTTGCACTGTAAAACTTGACAAATCAGTGGTAGTATTCGTCAATCTCATACTTTATATATATACTATTATTATATTATTGTCCCCTTAAATTATCAATGGTTGTTTTGATAGCCAGCCAGATAATTCCTTACTTCCCCATTACCAAACATGTTTGCCCTGGCACCTCCTCAATCCCTAATGTTCCGTTGGCTGTTGTTTCCCTGGGGTATGTGAGGACAGGCATTGTCTTGTTATGTGGCCTTCCCTGTAATAACTTTATCTTTCTCTGTGGATTGAGTTATTTTCATCAGGGAATATCTATCTATTACAGTTGTGACTGGATTCGGGTGCCTACCGTAGTCACCAGAGTTCGACGAACGGAAGCGAAAACTTTCAATGGTTGGAACATAGTGACGTCATTGTCGATAATAGTCGAACATTCGCTATGCGTAGTTTGTCTAGTTACAATATGGCGGAACCCTAGTTACGGCGGCATGTTAAATAAAAATTGGTCTTTGTTACAGTTATTGTTGGGAGATGTCAATCAGAAATACAAGTTCGGTTATATTAATACATGAAATACAGTGAATTCTCAATAACTTTTAGTAATGACTTGTAATGACCAGACATGAACATTTAAATAGGTAAGTAGCATAAAAACAATGACTGGAAATAGAACTTGACGTACTATTATAAACGTGAACAGTTCCTATGGATGTGTTACTGAAATATAATAAGTAGAACTTAATGAGCTATCTGACTAGAATATCAGAATATCGTACCGAACCAAATATTCGCAAATCAGAATCAAACCGAACCTTGAAAAAAATAACCGAACTTCGGTTAATCGCTGCAACATTATGATTTCATTACTGTAATTTATGTATTTCGAACATGTTTGTATGCGACAATCAATTGCAAATGTTTCTCATTGACATACAGTACATGAATATCACATGTGCAGCATGTGTTATATAGATAATATTTGTATAGTATCACTTGCCAACATCTTTTACAGTCGTATGGACGACGAGCTTGTTAATAATGTTTATTGGAAAGTCAAACCGGAATAACAAAGAACAAGGAACACAAATAAATCAATTTGCTTTTTAAAAGTCTCCTTTGTCTAAATACATGTATGAAGTAATTGATGCACCGTCTGGCTCATTTAAAATTACAATATTTGAACAGACTTCATTCCGTGTTATATTATTTAAAACAACTTTACGACGAATACTTGCAATGATTACATAAACGTTTGTTTTATCATGTTACGCACGGACAAGGTTGTACAAAAACCTGCTTGTAAATATCTGGAATATTTTGTGTCGAGCCGGCTAGCGGTGAGCTCGGCATAGTCGCCACAATGACGGTTTGGTGTATGTGCGTGCATGGGTGCATGGGTGCATGCGTCCGTCCGAATTTGTTTTGTCCGGTCCATCACTCTGTCCTTTATTTGGGGATTTTCAAATTACTTTGAACAAATGTTCACCATGCTGAGACGGTGTGTTGCGCTCAAGACCTGTGTCTGTAGCTCAACGGTCAAGGTCACACTTTTCATTTTGTCCGGACCATTATTCTGGCATTTATTGTGGCATTTTCAAATTACTTGACACACATGTTCATCACGATGACCCGGTGTGTCACCTGTAAGACCCGTGTTCGTAGCGCAAAGATAAAGTACAGACTTACAGGTCTAACTTAAAAACATCTTGTCTGGAATATTATACTGTCATTTATTTGGAGGTTTTCACCATGAAGACACAGATTGTCGTGCACATGAATCAGGTCAATGTCACATAAGGGTCTTAAACATCTTTTTTTTAGGAATGCGACACTGTCATTTATCATTGAAATAACTTGGTGAGTTGGATGTGTTGCATGCAACATCCGTACCCAAAGCTCAAAAGGTCAAAATCACACCAATGATTGCTTCGCAACTATAAGAATGGCTTATAAAAAACTTTTCTATTTAAAATTAACATTAATGATTGATAGCATGGGCTATTATTCATGACATTTAAATATGTATAACTATGAAACCTCGAACGAGTTGTGAATCGAGTTACATCAGGACGAACAGCATGCCAAAGAACAGGAAAATAACTTAAAGACCACCTCAATATTAAGACCACACTTTTCAAATCCATCTTGAATGTTCCGCTCTTCAATCAACCTCAATGTTAAGACTAGTTTTCAAGGGTCCCAACGGTGGTCTTATTATTGAGGTTTGACGGTATTCTAAATAAACAGGTGAACTTTCACTTCAATGCGTGTACTTAGGATGTATGTTCGCGTATTTAATGTGGAATGATGGAAGATAGACTTTATTGTTACAGGGAATTCAGTCTACTGAACATTGGAGACTGAGGAGATGCAAGGGTTAACATGTAACGGAATTAAAGAGCAAAGAATGAAATGGCAGAGTATCAAAACAACCATGAAGAATTAAGGGGGGGGGGACAAAAAGGGGGGAGGAACTGAGTTGACGGAATCCACCACTGGAAAAGCCTAGAAAGTCAGTGGTCACGGGCCGAAAAGAAGGGGGGAGAACATAAATATTATATCAAGCCTAGGAACTGTTCATGGCGGAACTTAACATACACCTGAAACATATATAGAAATAATAACCATATAGCGATTCACAGCCTTGATACCCTGGGCAAATTGGCTAGCGAAACTTCAAAATGCATGAATATTCATTAGCATTTTTCGACCAATGAAATGGACGATAAAAAAAGTAGGAATCTCATTTCTGAAGAACTATCTGCAAATTCGACAAAATGGCTGCGACAATTGAAAAAATGTGCAATTTGAAAGTCGCGATCTCATTGGATCGCTCAGAACAGACTCCTCGGCAATATCCGTATCCGACGAGGCGTGTGTCACGTGACCAATCAAGCGGGTGGATTTCACTTCATGAGTTATTCATGAGTACGAGATTGTTACAGTCAGTTTGCCCAGTGTCTCAGATATGTTATGAATAACCTGGGTACCGAGGATGCACATTTGAGTGCTGTAAAAAAATCCTTATAGACTCATCCCATGCTTTGGGTTCTTTCAGTACTTTGATTCATTTATGCAAATTCCTCCGCAGAAATAAATGAGACCGTAAATTATTTTCACTCACTTCATAATTAGCCTATTTGGATTAACTGAACAATCACGTTAAACCTGGATTTGGTTTTATCAGATTCATACGCCAGTTATAAATAGAAATAACTTAGAACTACTTGATATATTCTATACGTTTATTAGTACAATCGGCACATACAGCGTCTTTGACCATTAACAAAATAAACATAAATATGAGATGGCCAAGACAATAAATATAGATATTACATATGGAATACAAGCATACATAGAACAATGATATTCGCGTGCAGTGGAACACGCTTATTACGAATTTCGGGGGATCTGGAGATTTACTTCGTTATATCCAAACTTTCTTATATCCATACAACTAAATTTCGTTATAACATCTTATTTTCACACCCAGACAAATCGAAATTGTTAATTACGATATTACCGAGCAAGTTTGCGTTTAAATATGCCTTTTAGTACCTTTTAATAACGCTTTATCCAAGTTCATTATAACCGTGAAAATAAAAAATTGCTACGTACTATCCGATATTTCGTTATAACCGAGTACGTTATTACCGTGTTCCATAGTATCAGTATAATAAAACAGCAGCAATGATCAATAATATCCACGAAATAGCAGCACGAAATTCGAACAATTTCTATATGAGCGCCGATGTACCATTTCCAACCTCATCTATATAATGACGTCATATCCAGAAAACGTCACATCTGACGTCACCATGAACTGACAGTAAGCAATATTTGCCCCATACAGCAATATGATAAACGAAGTGAGCGTATGGAGTAAATATTGTTTCCTGCTTGCACATTATGACATCTTCAGGTGTTTTTACAAAATATGTCATGTTTGACCTAGCCCATATTTCCGTAAAATGCTGTTGTTTCAGACGACAAACTCAACAGAAACAACAACAACAACTAATCAAAATTAAATTTGTGGCCATGAGACGAGGCGTCACACATTTATGCGCACCTGTCGCAGGCAGTCAGATACAGTGAGCGAAAACAAAAACACCCGAAACTAGGTTAAACTGACCGGTCGAAGAGATAAGAAATCTTGCTTTTTGGACTGATGTCTTATCCTCCGGTTATCGGTGGGCCAACGTTCAGTCATGGATTCACCGGGGCACCTGGGCAGTCGGCCGGCAAGTGACCGGGCACAGCTACCTGAATAAGAATGATTTAAAAAAATAATTTTACGCAAAAATGGACGTGCCCCCCTCATTCGCCTTAACCTGACTGGGTATCGTCGCCTTAATTCTACACTGACGTAAGTAGCATTTTGTTAGTTTTGAGAAATAAACATTTAAAGATTGAAGAGTCAATAACTTTTTCGTAAAGAGACGATTTTTTCTGATTTTTTCTGTCAAGTTTCTGGTTACCATGATCTGCCTAATTCATGATTTTCATAAATATTTCAAAAAAACTTTTGATTTAAGAGTTTTAAAACAGAAAAAAAATTTTTTTATATCTATTGGTACATATTCATTTTGAAGTTGTATCAAGCTTTGTAAATGCATTTACAGTGAAACCTCAAATAACGACCACATTAAGAATAAGACTACAAAAATTAAGAACACAATTTTCATTATTTTGCTCGTTATTCAATCTCAATATTCGGACCACCTGCAGCTTACACTAGTGACCTCATGTGCTCAATGAGTCGTCTGTGAACAATTGCCGTAAACGACATCTCCTCGGAACCCACTGGGGCGATTTCCAATAGAACTTAATATTTTGACGTCGGGTACCTAGTGAAAGTGGAATATAAAAAAGAACCATAACTCTTCCCAAAGAAATAAGTTATTATCTCCCTTTGTCAATTTCATTTGTACAGGTCCTAGGAAAAAGTATTGTGGAAGAGACATGAAGATTAAGCCATGTTATAATTTTTGGAATGATCTTTGTTGAATTACCTTAACATTGAATTTGAACATCAAAATACAGGAAAATAAATCTCAGTTCATAGTCATTTCCAAAACTCTCTTCATCAGGAGGGACCCCTGCCGAGCGTCTCACCTCTGGAACACTTCCCATATGTGCCCGCTCTCCTTTAGGTCTAGCTCAGGATCCACCCCTTACGTAAGTACGTAAAGAACTTAGTTTTAGGGTTTGCATTGAATTTAAATGAATGACTGTTCTAGATAATGCAGATCTTCTGCAATAAATTGAATTTGTAATTACGACCCTCAATTGGACTGTTGTGAAGTTTTGTTCTTTATTCAAGCTTAATGTTGCCTTGTATCAATTATATATCTTTATCAAAATACATTCATCTCTAAGGTTAGATAATTACGCTAGAAAAGGAGTACTGCAATGCGTTGTATGAGTTTTGTCCCCTGTTTGTGTTCAATACAGCGACGTGGAAATAAGGGGAGTAACCTGTTATACAATCCTACATAAGTCTTGTTAGAGTAGTGTCTATATTTGTTTATAACAAGACTTCCGCCATTCCACAATTGATATAACCCTGACAAATCAGTACTATTTTCTTGAGATGATGAATATGGCGGTACTTCGAGTAGACCATCCGGTTGACGATGATAGCAATGAGACGCTAAAGTGCTTCAATAAACAACTGCGCATTCATCTATATGTTGGCTGCTTACATGCAAATCTCGACTAACAATACTATAAACACACGGTCACTATTTTGATTAGTTAAACACTGAACCAAGCTAGGAGTCCCACAGTTTCCGCGCATTGATATCCATTATCTTGGGTGTGTACAGTTAAATTATTTAAATGCTGTTGATATGTCATTCGATCGCTTGATCTTGTGCCGAAAACAATAGACCCTGTAAGCATTTATAGCAGACCATGTGCGGTATATCAATGATGGAGTCATTTTTGTCTGCGACAATCTATTTTGTTTAGCAAAAGAACACGGATCGGGCTTTTTGTCACCCCAGTTTGAATTGCTGACTAAGTTATAAAACTTTGCGCCGTGAATTTGTCCTGCAATAATTCCGGTTATGAAGACATCTTCATTATGAAGGTACGGCAGATACCGAGCCGTGGACACTATTTTCCGCGCCAGATTCCCGGTGAGCGTGTATGACGTCCCCTGTGCGTACGGCGGGTAAACACAAAGTGGATACTCATCTAATGAAACAGCCCACTTTTCGGGATATTCAGTATTTTCTGGCCGAATCACGAGATGATGTGCTTCGTCGTTAAATACTTTACCGAAAACTCCACCCGTTGGTGGGGGTGAATAGTGATCTAATTGTTCGAGTAAATTCACAATATTGACAAAAACATCAGAGTCAGCTTTCAAAATATATTTCACACCACTGCAAAATTCGTCGACCCATTTTAAGCCGTGAAGTATTTTATGCGCTAAATTATAATAAGATTCCTCAAGATCCACTTGAACAATGTCATGATACATGTTATCCTCTTCTTGAATCGAAGTATCTGAATCTTTGTCCATCTCACGATTTAATACTCCTAACAAAAATATCACTCTCGTGAGGTGTTTCGTCCTCAAATTCCTTCGCGCTGGAACTTTATCGCTTGACAACGAACCATAGGTTTGTCGAATGGAGTTTCTGATATGGATATCACGGGGTAACGATGGGACTAACACTATAAGATATGGTGTAGTATGTTTACATATCGCACTGTTTGTTATAAGAAATGTTTTATTGACCGTGTTGATAACTGATCGGTTTGATAAATTATAGTAAGCTTCTATAAGCTTTTCATTGTCATAATCACATACATCAAATGGTTTTCTCATTGAATCAAACAAACAGTACAGCGAAGCAAGCAGAAAAATGGAAGTTGTAACGAAATATCGCATGTACAGCTTAGCCATTGTGAATGATACAATATATTTTCAAACTGAAAAAAGTCGGCAGTTCTTTCATCTGAACATAGTGTGCATCCGGGTGTTGCTTTCATGTCCCGGAGACATCTGCTGGGTCTGAAATACAAAATAGCCATATATTTATATAAACAAATTAACAATATACCCTCAAATAGCGATATACCGTAAAACCTCAATAATAAGACCACCCATGGGACCCTTGAACACCGGTCTTTATAATGAGGTTCAACACAGAGCAAAGCAATCAGAATGGACTTGGAAATTGTGTACGTAATTATGAGGTGGTCTTATTATTTGCGTGGTCTTTAAGTGAGATTTCACTGCACATGTATGTATAAATAATCTTGAAAATTAACTTGTTGTACCCTAAAATAGCGATATATACAGTATATAAATTATCTTAATATATAAATTATTAGTACCATCTTACCAGCTACGCGCCTAAGTTAGCGTTATGTATCGACACATATGTCGAACTCATGTTTGGCCGCTAAAGGAAATATTTAAGAAAAGTTATAATGCAGTGTTTTAGAGTACGTCTATATGGAAGCATTTATATGTTATTTTCTCAAAATTATCACTTAGCATATCCTGACTATCTACTTGTAACACGGTTGACCACACTACACACTAATTTTTCGAGCGGTTTTTTGGTACGGTGAATATTTGCACTATTGCATATTGGAGCGGTGGTAGGGGATTTACAACCTCTTCTGTAAGTGACGTTATTTCAATACAACGCGACATGTGATGTCAATATTTGCAAGCAGGAAACACTATTTACTCCATATAGTCACTTCGTTTTCATATTGCCATATGGGGTAATATTGCTGACTGTCAGTACATGGTGACGTCACATATGACGTTTTCTGAACATGACGTCACCTATAGAAGATGTTGGAAATCGTATAGCGGCGCTCATTTAGTTCTTCTTGTTCATTGTATAATTTACAACTGATATATTTTTTTCTTTTAAACATTGATGAAATATAATGCTTTTGAAGCATAAAATAATGTCTCCGAATGTGCGTATATTTGTTCGGAAAATTGATAGAATATTCGAATACCAAAGCTATTCGTGGACAACTCTTTAATTATTATAATTAACGACTTTTAAAGTTATTTGAAATTGTGAATAATGCGTAAATATATTATACTTGCTGTCAATACCATTGCGTTTATCATTTGTCTTCTTTTTCGTCATTAGTGTAAAAATCCAAAATATTTGTTTACATAACTGAAAAAGAATTGCTAAATTATTCAAAAAAAATATGGGATATAAGTCCAAGTACTTTTTTACTAATCTCTGGTTTATTGACATAATTATCTCTTAAAATAGCTCTCTCATATTAACCACACGAGGTTATCAAATAACCGTTGTATTTGTATTGCATGATTAAATAAGTTTTTAAAATGATAATGAAGCGAGCTTATGGTCACGCAACCCTTGTTGTATTTACCAAAGAATATAGTTTACCAAATTCTATTTAACAAACGAGATGCGTTCAAATAATATAAATAGTAAAAATAATCGGCCTATATGTATTTAATGAATATGATACGCTCGCCGATGTCGGGGCTGTATTTCTGATTAGATTAGAGATAACCTGATCCATCCGACACCGATAAGATTACAGAAAAAAAACATAATCATGCGACTATATACGCTAAGGACCCTTAAAGATTTATTACGCTTTTTTATTCGTTCACTTGTTTCCCTTAAAAACAGGAAAATATACTTTATCTAGTTAAAACTTCAATAGATATGCATTATAACAGAATACAGTTATAATGCTTTTCTCTGTATTTGTCGAAAAAATACTTTTTTATCATAAAATTTAAAAAAAACAAGCGGGTGTTTTTTACTAGTTATATATGTTAGTTATATGGTTAAACAATATTGCTTTAAATGGTTATACATGGCAATAGTTCTTATTAATGATGTTTTAGACCATTTTTTTTATATGTGGTTTTATGGCGCATCGACAGCTTCGGTCATTTAGCGCGCAAGGAATGTAAAAAACATGTGAAACTAAAAAGGTTTACGACATATACTTGTATGTGTTAAATAGGTGTAAATATAGTGGGTAAAAATTGGGATCATTAGGGTAAGAATATATTTTATGTACCAGGGTGAGCGAGGCAATCCTCATTCACCGGTAAATGTTATATATGTAAGTAAGGATTAAAAATTTATCATAGTTTGTTGTAAAAGCCAACCTCTTTGATGTAGCTTATAATTTTTTCAACTTGGATAGTCTCAAAGAGACTTTTAATGTCAGTGGTATTGAAAAATTGGGAACGGACTGGTTTTAGACTATGTAACAACAATACTGGATGAAACCCATTTAGGTTCAGATGAGCCAGATACATCTTTAAAACTTGTCGTATTATTGAGGCGGTCTTTAATATTAAGGTTGAATACACAGTGAAATAGTAAATATGAGCTTGAAAATTGTGTTCCTAACTTTAAGTTTGTTCTATATTATACCATGTCGGACAAATCAAATTTAAGACATATTCTAGTCTATGACAACAATCTAAAGCCCTTCCTAGATCCTGAGTCACCTCATATCGTTGACATCGAAATAAATTAATTCAACAAAAGAAAGTTGAACTAAGGCATTGATAAACGTCGCTGGATAAAATGTAGCAAAATACTTATTGAGAAATATTTGAGGGGAACATGTTGAGAAAAAAACAAAGTGATGTAATAACACAACGGAATATTAAACATGCATCATTAATGTGCAAGAATTGCACATATACATTACTGATGGAAATAAAAACGAAAAGCAAAGTCATCGTCCACTTCGCAAAAAAATGATATGCAATGTACAGGGTGTTAAAAAGGTTAATTCACAAAGTTGGAATTTTAGTACTATTTTAGTTGCTCGTTCCATCTGTGTCGCTATATACCTATAGTTTACTTCTGCGCGAGAGTTCAATATTAAACAGATATTCATGAAAAATCAGTAGGTTTCATTATGCGAAATAAAAACGAGTGTACGCAGCATTATTTTCATTTTATCGAAACTCAATTTTGTGAAAAACTTTTTTTACACCCTGTATATAAAACCAAACTACTTCTTCAGCAAACAGGCTTTTGCAGGGGTTAAACATTTGAAGACTATATAAACAAGATACTAAACCCCTGACGCAATATATTTTTAGGAAATAATGAGTGAATACATACGGAACGTTTCGTATAACACTAGGCGGCGGAACGTTGCGATGGTACATATCATTTTTATCAATACATGTATTGTGATATTAAACAATTATTATTGAATTATTATCTTGTTGTGCCTTCAGTCATCTTCTCAATCGTGACGGTTTATTTTTTTCCGTGACGATAACGTTTTGCCAAACCTACTCGCATAAATTTGACTGGTTCCGAACACAGCTCAAGTCATTATACTTAAAGGACTTCTAAGCGCTGTGAACAGTTTGGTCACGACCGCCCCGGGCAAAATTAAGGTCAAAGTTAATTCTATCGTATGATGATATTGCGAAACATCTAACCTGTTTGGTATGTGTATCTAATATGTTTGGTATGTGCATCTAATATGTTGGGTATGTGCATCAAATATGTTGGGTATTTGCATCTAATGTGTTGGGTATTTGCATTAATGTGTTGGGTATTTGCATCTAATATGTTGGGTATTTGCATTAATGTGTTGGGTATTTGCATCTAATATGTTGGGTATTTGCATCAAATATGTTGGGTATTTGCATCTAATATGTTGGGTATTTGCATCAAATATGTTGGGTATTTGCATCTAATATGTTGGGTATGTGCATCAAATATGTTGGGTATGTGCATCAAATATGTTGGGTATTTGCATCAAATATGTTGAGTATTTGCATCTAATATGTTGGGTATGTGCATCAAATATGTTGGGCATTTGCATCAAATATGTTGAGTATTTGCATGTTATATGTTGGGTATTCGCATCAAATATGTTGGGTATTTGCATCAAATATGTTGAATATTTGCATCAAATATGTTGGGTATTTGCATCAAATATGTTGGTTATTTGCATCAAATATGTTGGGTATTTGCATCAAATATGTTCAAACTTGGTTATTTGCATCAAATATGTTGGGTATTTGCATCTAATATGTTGGGTATGTGCATCAAATATGTTGGGTATTTGCATCAAATATGTTGGGTATGTGCATCAAATATGTTGAATATTTGCATCAAATATGTTGGTTATTTGCATCAAATATGTTGGGTTTGTGCATCAAATATGTTGGGTATTTGCATCAAATATGTTGGGTTTGTGCATCAAATATGTTGGGTATTTGCATCAAATATGTTGAATATTTGCATCAAATATGTTGAATATTTGCATCAAATATGTTGGGTTTGTGCATCAAATATGTTGGGTATTTGCATCAAATATGTTGGGTTTGTGCATCAAATATGTTGGGTATTTGCATCAAATATGTTGGGTTTGTGCATCAAATATGTTGGGTATTTGCATCAAATATGTTGGGTTTGTGCATCAAATATGTTGAATATTTGCATCAAATATGTTGGGTTTGTGCATCAAATATGTTGGGTATTTGCATCAAATATGTTGGGTATTTGCATCTAATATGTTGGGTATGTGCATCAAATATGTTGGGTATTTGCATCAAATGTGTTGGGTATTTGCATCAAATATGTTGGGTATTTGCATCAAATATGTTGGGTATTTGCATCAAATATGTTGGGTATTTGCATCTAATATGTTGGGTATGTGCATATAGTACGTCATCTGTATCTAAATAAGCACATCCTACTAACAACATATTTATTGTTATGAAAAACAAAAATGTACCAATCAAAATTCTTTTACACGATATTTTAAAAACTATTTGTCTCTCATTAAATACTATTTTATTTAATTGCCTTTAATGACTAACCAAGACAATTCTCCGACTTCTTTAAAGTGTCATGAGACAGTTCTCACTTGGCAAAAAAACAGCTTTCAGAAATTGGAAATTTCAAATTCTGAAATAAACTCCAGAAATTAGAACATCTAACATTTTCTCTGTACGACGTATATGGTACTATCTTAGTAAACAATTATGTTTAACAACGTTTTCAAAATAAATCATTAAATAAAATAAAATACCTTTTTTTGCAATAAAATAATCCAAAAATAACAAGTTTAAATCAATATTGTGAAGATGAGAATTTGAACGACCGGCAATAAGACTGGTTATGTGATAAAATAACGGCAGCGAGATGGTTCAAGGCTATTAGATCGACGTTTGTTGTAGCAACATTGATAAAACAGATTATAATATATGGGTATCTACTGCTAGTATTTGGGTAATTAAAATGGCGGATATCAATCTCCTGAAATATTATTTTTAGATCATTGAGTTTGGTTAATTGATAAAATATCTGCTACCTGATATGGTGTGAATCGGTCGACTTAATATTAAGTCGTCCGTTTTCACTGCTCGGTAACAATCGCCACTGCAACCATTAAAATTACTTAAAATCTTATTGATAGTGTTTATCAAATGAGTGTTGTATTAGTATTGAATTTATAGAACGAATTAAAACGAGTGGGGATGCTGTGATGATCGATTTTGATCGAAAATTGATCGAAAATTTCCAAGTCTCCGACTATCGATTATGGCTTTGGACAATTGATTGTCGCTGCTGCGGCACCCAGAGAATATGGACTACTCGCTATCAATCCAGGACCACTCGCATTCAGTCCAGGACCACTCGCCACCAGGCCTGTACTACGCGCCACCAGTACAGGACCACTCGCCATCAGTCCAGGACCACTCGCCATCAGTCCAGGACCACTCGCCATCAGTACAGGACCACTCGCCATCAGTACAGGACCACTCGCCATCAGTCCAGGACCACTCGCCATCAGGCCTGTACTATGCACCATCAGTACAGGACCACTCGCCATCAGTACAGGACCACTCGCCATCAGTCCAGGACCACTCGCCATCAGGCCTGTACTATGCACCATCAGTAAAGGACCACTAGACATCAGAACAGGAACACTCCCCACTAATACAGGACCATTCGCCACCAGTCCAGGAACATTCGCCACTAATACAGGACCACTCGCCACCGGTCATGTACTACACGCTACCAGTAGAGGACCACTCACCATCAGTCTAGGACCACTCGCCATAGATCCAGGACCACTCGCCAGCAGTACAGGACCACTCTCCACCAGTTCAGGACCATAAGCCATCAGTCAATGACCACTCGCCAACAGTACACGACCACTAGGAACCAATCCAGAACCACTCGCCACCGGTACAGGACCATTCGCCACCAATACAGGACCACTAGCTACCAGTTATGTACTACTGGCCACCAGTCATGTACTACTGGCCATCAGTCCAGGTCAACTCGCCATCAGTTCAGGACCACTCGCCACCAGTTCAGGACCATTCGCAACCAGTACATGACCACTCTCCACCTGTTCAGGACCACTCGCCACCAGTACAGGACCACTCGCCACCAGTTCAGGACCACTCATCACCAGAACAGGACCAATCGCAGTCAGTCCAGGACCACTCGCGTCCAGTACATGACTACTTGCCACCAGTACAGGATTACTCGCCACAAGTTTAGGACCACTCGCCACCAGTACAGGATTACTCGCCACAAGTACAGGATTACTCGCCACAAGTTTAGGACCACTCGCCACCAGTACAGGACCACTCGCCACCAGTACAGGACCACTCGCCACCAGTACAGGACCACTCGCCACCAGTACAGGATTACTCGCCACCAGTACAGGACCACTCGCCACCAGTACAGGACCACTCGCCACCAGTACAGGACCACTCGCCACCAGTACAGGACCACTCGCCACCAGTACAGGACCACTCGCCACCAGTACAGGACCACTCGCCACCAGTACAGGACCACTCGCCACCAGTACAGGATTACTCGCCACCAGTACAGGACCACTCGCCACCAGTACAGGACCACTCGCCACCAGTACAGGACCACTCGCCACCAGTGCAGGACCACTCGCCACCAGTACAGGACCACTCGCCACCAGTACAGGATTACTCGCCACCAGTACAGGATTACTCGCCACCAGTACAGGATTACTCGCCACCAGTACAGGACCACTCGCCACCAGTACAGGACCACTCGCCACCAGTGCAGGACCACTCGCCACCAGTACAGGACCACTCGCCACCAGTACAGGACCACTCGCCACCAGTACAGGACCACTCGCCACCAGTACAGGACCACTCGCCACCAGTACAGGACCACTCGCCACCAGTGCAGGATTACTCGCCACAAGTTTAGGACCACTCGCCACCAGTACAGGATTACTCGCCACAAGTTTAGGACCACTCGCCACCAGTACAGGATTACTCGCCACAAGTTTAGGACCACTCGCCACCAGTGCAGGATTACTCGCCACAAGTTTAGGACCACTCGCCACCAGTACAGGATTACTCGCCACAAGTTTAGGACCACTCGCCACCAGTACAGGATTACTCGCCACAAGTTTAGGACCACTCGCCACCAGTACAGGATTACTCGCCACAAGTTTAGGACCACTCGCCACCAGTACAGGATTACTCGCCACAAGTATAGGACCACTCGCCACCAGTGCAGGAGCACTTTCCATCAGTCCTGGTCCACTCTCCACCAGTACAGGACCACTCTACATCAGTACAGGACCACTCTACATCAGTACAGGACCACTCTACATCAGTATAGGACCACTCTACATCAGTACAGGACCACTCTACATCAGTCCATGGACCACTCTACATCAGTATAGGACCACTCTACATCAGTACAGGACCACTCTACATCAGTATAGGACCACTCTACATCAGTATAGGACCACTCTACATCAGTATAGGACCACTCTACATCAGTACAGGACCACTCTACATCAGTATAGGACCACTCTACATCAGTATAGGACCACTCTACATCAGTATAGGACCACTCTACATCAGTATAGGACCACTCTACATCAGTACAGGACCACTCTACATCAGTATAGGACCACTCTACATCAGTATAGGACCACTCTACATCAGTACAGGACCACTCTACATCAGTATAGGACCACTCTACATCAGTATAGGACCACTCTACATCAGTACAGGACCACTCTCCACCAGTACAGGACCACTCTACATCAGTATAGGACCACTCTACATCAGTACAGGACCACTCTACATCAGTCCATGGACCATCACATCAGTCCAGGACCACTCGCCACCTGTACAGGACAACTCTCCGTCTGTCTAAAACCACTTTCCATTAGTCTAGGACCACTCGCCACCAGTACAGGACCACTCTCCATCAGTCTAGGACCATTCTTCATCAGTCCAGGACCATCCTCCATCAGTCCATGACCAATCTCCATCAGTCCAGGAACACCCTCCATCAGTCCATGACCAATCTCTATCAGTCCATGACCACCCTCCATCAGTCCATGACCAATCTCCATCAGTCCAGGAACACCCTCCATCAGTCCATGACCAATCTCCATCAGTCCAGGACCACCCTCCATCAGTCCAGGACCATTCTCCATCAGTCCAGGATCATCCTCCATCAGTCCAGGACCACTCTCCATCAGTCCAGGACCACCCTCCATCAGTCAAGGACCACTCTCCATCAGTCCAGGACCAATCTCCATCAGTCCAGGACCACCCTCCATCAGTCCAGGACCACTCTCCATCAGTCCAGGAACACCCTCCATCAGTTCATGACCAATCTCCATCAGTCCAGGAACACCCTCCATCAGTTCATGACCAATCTCCATCAGTACAGGAACACCCTACATCAGTTCATGACCACCCTCCATCAGTCCATGACCACCCTCCATTAGTCCAGGACCAATCTCCATCAGTCCAGGAACACCCTCCATCAGTACAGGACCACCCTCCATTAGTACAGGACCACTCTCCATCAGTACAGGACCACTCTCCATCAGTCCAGGACCAATCTCCATCAGTACAGGACCACTCTCCATCAGTACAGGACCAATCTCCATCAGTCCAGGAACACCCTCCATCAGTACAGGACCAATCTCCATCAGTACAGGACCACTCTCCATCAGTACAGGACCAATCTCCATCAGTCCAGGAACACCCTCCATCAGTACAGGACCACTCTCCATCAGTTCATGACCAATCTCCATCAGTCCAGGAACACCCTCCATCAGTACAGGACCACCCTCCATTAGTACAGGACCACTCTCCATCAGTACAGGACCACCCTCCATTAGTACAGGACCACTCTCCATCAGTACAGGACCACTCTCCATCAGTCCAGGACCAATCTCCATCAGTACAGGACCACTCTCCATCAGTACAGGACCAATCTCCATCAGTACAGGACCACCCTCCATCAGTCCAGGACCACTCTCCATCAGTACAGGACCAATCTCCATCAGTACAGGACCACCCTCCATCAGTACAGGACCACTCTCCATCAGTACAGGACCAATCTCCATCAGTACAGGACCACTCTCCATCAGTACAGGACCACCCTCCATCAGTACAGGACCACTCTCCATCAGTACAGGACCAATCTCCATCAGTACAGGACCACCCTCCATCAGTACAGGACCACTCTCCATCAGTACAGGACCAATCTCCATCAGTACAGGACCACTCTCCATCAGTACAGGACCACCCTCCATCAGTACAGGACCACTCTCCATCAGTACAGGACCACCCTCCATCAGTACAGGACCACTCTCCATCAGTACAGGACCAATCTCCATCAGTACAGGACCAATCTCCATCAGTACAGGACCACTCTCCATCAGTACAGGACCACCCTCCATTAGTACAGGACCACTCTCCATCAGTACAGGACCACTCTCCATCAGTTCATGACCAATCTCCATCAGTCCAGGAACACACTCCATTAGTACAGGACCACTCTCCATCAGTACAGGACCACTCTCCATCAGTTCATGACCAATCTCCATCAGTACAGGACCACCCTCCATTAGTACAGGACCAATCTCCATCAGTCCAGGAACACACTCCATTAGTACAGGACCACTCTCCATCAGTACAGGACCACTCTCCATCAGTTCATGACCAATCTCCATCAGTACAGGACCACCCTCCATTAGTACAGGACCAATCTCCATCAGTACAGGACCACACTACATCAGTACAGGACCACTCTCCATCAGTACAGGACCACCCTCCATCAGTACAGGACCACCCTCCATTAGTACAGGACCACACTCCATCAGTACAGGACCACACTCCATCAGTACAGGACCACTCTCCATCAGTACAGGACCACTCTCCATCAGTACAGGACCAATCTCCATCAGTACAGGACCAATCTCCATCAGTACAGGACCACCCTCCATCAGTTCATGACCACTCTCCATCAGTCCAGGACCACCCGGGCACATACATATTTTATTATAAACATTTCAAAATAATTTAAAAAACATATTTTTGTTCAACAATTAATTGAATTGAAAGAGATCTAAGAAGGATCTGATTTCAAGGATCGATCTTAAATTATCATATACCATATTTGTTTTGTATAAATATGTGATCAGAAGATAAAATTTGGGATGACATCGACCCGAACATTTTTACGAGGAAGATAAAAATATTTCCATCCAAAACAAAATGTAAATGGTCTGAAGAGTACGGTGGCATAGAGGTGACACGTGTGAAATTATTTTTATCTCGATACCACGACTTACTAACTCGTTCCCACGACTTACTAACTCGTTCCCACGACATACTATCTCGTTCCCACGACTTACTAACTCGTTTCCACGACTTACTAACTCGTTCCCATGACATACTATCTCGTTCCCATGACATACTATCTCGTTCCCACGACTTACTAACTCGTTCCTACGACTTATTATCTCGTTCCCACGACATACTATCTCGTTCCCACGACATACTATCTCGTTCCCACGACTTACTATCTCGTTCCCACGACTTACTAACTCATTCCCATGACATACTATCTCGTTCCCACGACTTACTAACTCGTTCCCACGACATACTATCTCCTATGATTCCCACGACTTAGTATGTCGTGGCAACGACTTAACTATCACTTTCCCACGACTTACGAACTCGTTCCCACGACATACTAACGACATACTTTCACAAATTATTTCACCTCATTGATGTCGTACTTATCTTTCGTGTCATTTTAAAACCATTAAGGTCAACAACAAATTGCAATTGCTTTTTGCTGATTCTGATCATGAAAATCTTGGTGAACATGGGGCTAGCAAATGGGCATGTTTAGACCAATTCCATGTGTCTGGTGCGTCTATTGAATCTCTAACAGTAATAATGTTGTAGTTGTAAAATTACAGCAACACCTCAATGATAAGACCACCCTTGGTACCCTTGGTAACTGGTCTTAAGATCTAGGTGGTCTTAATATTGAGGCTGAATAAAAAGCAGAACTGTCAAATTTTGAGGTGGTCTTATAATTGAAGTGGTCTTTAAATGAGGTTTTACTGTAGTTAAGAATACCGTTATACTGTACACAATGCCTATTGGTCAATCGTTTGGAAAACATCTTTTGTTGACGACCACTCTAATATAAACGGACGACTATAATTACAATACTATATACTTGAAACCTAACATCGATACTTTAGTTCATAATAAAATTATAACATCGCTTTGGGTTCAGTAGATTCTTTCATCCGTTATTGGTGCACTTGATTATGCCCGTAGTACACATTTCCTCCGAAATCTATTTGAATCAAATGGAATAATAGACACATTGCGTGCTACATCCTAAATGTTTAAATCATCAATTTTTATTTGAAATTTAAAGACAATCAACAGATTATAGGGAGGACTAGCTGGAAATGTTTCAATACACAAATATCAATTATCTGTCGGTACAATAACGCATTCCTGGTACTTGTTCATCAACATCTAGTGGTAGTAATCTTCATTTACATCTTATCATTGTACATGCATTGATTGCAATCACCACAGAATATAGAAGCAATTTAAAAATACAATGCCACTCCTTAGTGGAGTTAAAAGAGATGACATAAGAATCATATCACAAAAATGCTTATCATTATTACCGTATATATAACACAAAATTGGAATAGCCCTGCTAATCTGGTAATACCAAAAATGTATAACTATTGCTCTAAAGCACAATAAAATAAAATTTAAAAGAACTCGGAAATAAACACTTTAGCAGGGTTATATGTGATATAAACGTATTTATCGATATACAGTCAAACCTGTCTGTAAAGACCACCCATGGGAACAGCAAAATGTGGTCTTTGTTTACAGGTGGTCTCTATTAACAGATTAAATATCATTGAAAATGGTCTGATGGGAGATGAAATTGGTGGCCTTTGCAGACAGGTGTTGCAATAGTGGTCTTTGTTCGCAGGTGGTCTTTAACACAGGTTTGACTGTATAGTCTAATTAAAAACAAACACTATCTACGATGCATAAACGTTATTTACAAAGTAGAAATTGAACTCTTTGAAGAATTACAAAACCGGTTTTGGCACAACTACGTATCATGTCTGGATTTGAAAACAGGAAACAATATTTATCAGAATCTGACAAATGATAAAAATTTATATAACATGTATAGGCTTTTGTAAACATATCTTGTCTTACATCGTTATATACTTGACACTACCAAATAACATGTAACTCACTTTCTATTGAATTATTGTCACAGAAAGGACAGGTCCCAGACATGTCTATATATTGGATGCACGTCTGGCAATCTGAGCTAAATATTTGATCAGCAATATTGATCTATTTCATTCCGCATCTATGTAACAGTGATGGATAATCGGACACTATTATTTCAACCGTGCAGTATTAAAATTTGGACCTCATATGCATTTATCTTTCACAATTCATTTCGCATTAAATTATTGTGTATAGAGTTGACATTCATATAGCGTTCATTTCCCTTTCACAAAAACTGTTGGTTTTGTAATTAATTACCTTCACAACGTAGTCATTATTTATCAAAGTTAATGCAATAAAACGGATATAGACTCCTCAACTGAGCAATATGATATGATATTGACCTCAAAAATAAATAATGATCTACTCTTTGTTTGCATCGTGTACTACACATCCTTGTACGTGTTTTTTCATGATATGAACTGTTTTATGATAAAGACCACAAATGAAATGAAATGAAAAATCGATATCTCCTATATTTGTTCTGTACACTCGGTTTACAAGATTTAGTACGAAGAAACATGTTCTGTCAGGTATTGCAAAAATTCATAAAAAAAAAAAAATTATGATAAAAACCACAAATGAAATGAAATGAAAAATTGATATCTCCTATATTTGTTCTGTATACTCGATTTACACGATTTAGAACGAAGAAACATGTTCTGTCCGGTATTGCAAATATTTATAAAAAATAAAGAAGATATCCGAATACATACGTGAAGCAAAGACACTTAACGAAATGGATTTCTTGACTATCAAGTAGTCAAAAGGACATACCAGGACCCGTATTCACTAACATTCCTAAGCCTGAAATAGAGATTTAGACTTTGATTTTAGACTCAGACTTTGTAAAGTCAGAAACATTAGCCTAAGTCTGTAAGTGAAGTCTGAGTCTAAGTTAATGTTAGTGAATACGGGCCCAGGTGACCCAACATTATTTAATCTTGGGGAAATACTCTGTTCTAACTACAGTAAAACCTCACTTAAAGACCACCTCAAAAATAAGACCACCTCAAAAAAATTAAGACAACATTTTTGCAAGTCAATCTTCACTGTTCCGCCCTTTATTCAATATTAAGACCACCATTGGGACCCTTGAAAACTGGTCTTAATATTGAGGTGGTCCTAATATTGAGGTTGAATAAAGAGCAAAGCAGTGAAAATGATTTTTTAAAAATTGTTTTCTTAGTTAAGAGGTGGTCTTATTATTGAGGTGGTCTTTAAGTGAGGTTTTATTGTATTCATTTATATCTAAATTCGCGTAGATAATATAGATGATATGTTGTCAGTATAGTAGGATTCTGTTCGATTTGCTCTTACCCGACTCTAGTAACCAGTTGCACTCGCCCAATATAACAGTCGCCCATTGTATCTCGCCAATGATAATTTACGAATTTGTAAGAATATTCATGAGTACCAGGCATGAGTCCAGCGCGATAATATACAATACAAAAACAATCCAAATCAAAGGACTGAAGGTACCGGGAGGCACTCCCGAGGCGAGACTGCTCCTTTGATCGTACTAGAAATTAATACGCGACTATTCGGGTAAACTCATGCGTCAAAAATATCTAGACTCACGCCATTCTCGGTTAATATGTCCCTGACTGTTAGCCATTATACTCATCAAATATATAATAAAATCAGATGACTTTACAATGTACTATTTTCTTAAGACGATGAATATGGCGGTACTTCGAGTAGACCAACTGGTTAACGATGATAGTAATGCGACACTAGAGCGGCTTAAAAACTGTTTATATTATGGTTGCGGATACATATTTGGACTTTGGCATCGTCCCAAAACGCACTTACATACCGCCCAGCATAATAAATACAGAAATTCAATCTATAAAAGAGAAGAACTTTAACAATTTAGAAAGGTCGCTTTGATTGATATATACACACGTTTGACATTCAAACAATATTTACACAATGTACAAAAAACACTTCACAGGTTAAATTTAGAACCGAATGATATTAAAGCACGTTAAAACATATCAGATGGCGGTTCGTTAAAACCTATTTCTTTTACGTCTATTGTGAAACCACTTTTGAACTTATACTAATTACTTTCGAAGCATGAGGTGCGTTTTAAGAGTTAGGAAAAAGAGAACTCTACCTAACGCTACGTAGGGCAAGTGGCGGCGCCATAAAGGTAATCCCTATCTTAAGATAGGTAGCGTTATCTGACAGTGCAAGCTTTGCTAAGTTAAATGTCGTTCATGCGCAAAATGTCGTCCATGCGCAAAATGTCGTCCATGCGCAAAATGTAGCTAGCGAAGTCTTCAAGCGTTTTTAGACAGCTACCTTTCCTCTCTCTCTCGATTACCCCAAAACGCGTCTCAGTTTTCGAGGTTACAAAACACGTCTGCCGCCAAATTCTAGGCGTTCGGGGAACGCAGTTCGACCTGGCCTAAAGCAGAATTAGAACCCACAGCCTTCGGATCAGTAGTCAGGGGCAGTGTCTCCGCAAGCAGTATAGACCCCTTTGAAGCATTCATACTTGTTATGATTATACAAGATGGTATGATCTAATTGTAAAATTGCTGGAACATAAGTTTAGAAGTTTCTATTTTATATATCTGTGATTCTAGTAGCTTTACTACTTGATACGTTATCAGTATATATTAGCCATTCGTAGCATTTTCGTGAAACTTACGAATTCGTAGCGTCTGTTTGCGTACGAAAATATTGATAAAACGCTCTTTCGATCGTAAAAACGTCGTAAGAAAATCTTACGAAAGTTTCGTGAATAAGAACGTTGATAAAACTGGCCCCTTAAACTTAGAAGATAACAATAAATACTTATTAATATATTTATTTATTTTTTTCAGAAATGCCAGACAATTTCATGTGATATGAATAGATGAATTGATAAAAAAAGTTCATAACTGTTGTTGATTAATGTGAAATATTAATACATGTATCATTTTTATAACGAACGTTACGAATGCCTATAACCATTCGTAGCATTTTCGTAAAAACTTACGAATTTGTAGCGGACTGCATGCGTACGAAAATATTGATAAAACGCTCTTGAGATCGTAAGAACGTCGTAAGAAAATCTTACAAAAAATTGTGTTCTGCACGATTAATCTCGCACGCGACGTTGTTTATAACGGATCTATTACACGAATATGTGTCCATAATAAATTCCATTTCAGTACTTAAATAGTTACCATTCGAATATGTTTGGCAAATCCAGCAAATATAAATTGTCATTTACAAAACATTCATCTATAGCAAACAAAAATTAATACTAATGACAAGATAAATACAAGAATTCCATCAACATCGTGAGATGTCATAAACTGGGGCGACAAAATGTTGTTTGGACAAAACGAAAACGCCAAAAGTGCGATTAATGACATAGCTGTACACTGCATTCCATTAAAAGGAGCAAAAACATCACAACCTTGAAACACCGTAACTTGAATAAATATCTACGTTACAAGTACCAATGTGTTAATATTGATATAAGTAAATTGAAAATGAAGTTTTTTATAATTAATTATTTTTTATTTTATCTTCGACACCTAACACACATGCTGTTTATGTAGAATCGTCATATTTTTCGGGGATCAGCAAGTATTTATCTTAAACATATCGTTTTAACTTTGTAAAGACATTTATTCGACAATACAAATGCATTAAAAATATTTTATTTCTAAATCATAAAAAAACAGAAAGTAACGTGTAATATTTACAGCAGTTTAACCCTTAATAAAAAAATAGATTCAGTTATAAATAGATGCTCCTACCATAGTCTCAAAAATTTCGTGATTCCATTAAAGGCCTCCGCCCTCATGGGCGGCGCCAATAACTTCGCAAGATCAAAAATAGTTACATGTTTAAGGGTATCCATACGAAATGACATTAGTAGAGCTATATGAGCGCTGCTGTACGATATCCAACCTCTTCTTTAAGTGACGTCATTTCCAGAAAACGTCAAATATGACGTCACCATGTACTGACAGTAAGCAATATTTGCCCCATATGGCAATATGAAAAATGAAGTGACCATATGGAGTAAATATTGTTTCCTGCTTGCAAATAGTGACATAACATGTTGCTCAATTATTTAAGCCTAAAAAATGTTTGTTTCAGGTTTCATGCCCCCAAAAATTAGGGTAGGTAGTTCGGAATTTTTTTTGGGATTATTTTTATTTTCAAACTTTCTAATATCCGTTGTATAGTATTTGTACAGTAAACATATACTATAGAAAAGAAATGGGAGAGAAATCGTGACATTCTCTTGTGATCAAAACTGTAAATGAGAGTTAGTTGTACATGTACATTTTGTATGTATCCTTTGCATTTTCACTTTTACTTTTATTGTGTAATTTTAAACTTTATAAAATTTGATACTTTTCATTTAGAGAAAATGGTTTCCGATTTTTACTTGGCGTTGTCATTTCATATACAATTTTAACGAAAATTAATGTACATTTGAAATTTAAGTGGAGCTGAGTTTATTTACCCTCGCCACCGGGATAACCCTACCATACTATTCTGATTTACCCTTAACCGGAATGGAAGGGGCATAACAAATGGACACGACATCACAGATGTATAATTTCCATTAATTTTTTTTCGATAATTTGGACTTTGCGTTTTGTTTTTATTGATTTTTAGTAGATTTTATAACGCGTTTATTCATCCGATTATGTCTTAAGTCTAAACACCAACTGTGTGCGAGTCCTTTGACTTCAACATTTGATCGCCATGATTGTTGACCTGCGTTTAAAATTAGACAATGGATTAAACACAATTGATAGTTATGTGCTATTTCTACTCTCTGTGTGTAGGAGGGGTGAAATTTTATGTACAATGAACATATACTTTGTGAATCTTTTGATCGATATAACAGAGGTCTTGCGTTTGTTTGTTTTTAAAACTTCGAAAAAAACTGTATACATATGCACGTAAAACAAGCAATACCTTTAAAAAGATGGTCGGCGCAACTTGAAGTATGCAATCTGAAGTTTAAAATTTGATGTACAACATAAAAAAATGCCTAAATGTTACGATTGCCGGTCATTCAATTACGCTATACTACAGAAACTCCGATACCTGTAAGGGGAGATCACTGCGTAGGAGACTGGATAAAATGACGCAGAATACTCTGTTAAGGTCTGTATAGTTCATCGTTACTTATTGCATAAGTCGTGAACTCACACATTCATGTTAATAAACTTGTTACATAGCGTTTATCTGATTAAAACAATATAAATGTTCGCGACTGGTACATAAAACCAAGAAAGTCTTCTTAATTCCATCCCCGGACAATTCCTCGTGGTCATGACTAACAACACTACTTACTGGATAAATCTTGAAATACCCTTGGAAAAATGCCTTGGTGGTTAACGTAAGATTTGATTGGTTTACAAAACACTGATATGCAAATAGCAAAACCATGTTAGTACGGCTGCGCCAAAATATATAGACGGGATAAAGGGAAAGAACTGTACAAGGGATAATGGGAGATAACTCGTGACAATCTCATGTGGTGTAAAGAAACGCACACACAAATGGTACAAAATCATGTTCTATTAAATCGTTAGATGTTGAATATCATATCAGTCAAGCAGCATACAAACTTATGTGGAGTTTTGTTCCAAGTAAAAGGAGAAATGGGAAATCCTATGTACAATTGGTATTATTTAGACTAGGTCTAGAGTTTGTAAATGCATGACAAGTTTTGACAAGTGTTGACACATTTATTTCATCAATTCGAGAAGGTTATAGACCACATACTATATGTACAGTGAATTTGTTGACTGGAAGATAGTATGAATTATTATACACAGACAATGAACATCGAAATTACACAAAAACACATACTTACACAAACTATATACATTGCTCTAGAAATAACACAAATATGCATAATTACACAAACAATGTACATTGCACTCAAATATGCATAATTACACAAACAATGTACATTGCTCTAGAAATAACACAAATACACATAATTACACAAACAATGTACATTGCTTTAGAAACAACACAAATATGCATAATTGCACAAACAAAGTACATTGCTCTAAATTGACATAATTACACATTCACAAACAATGTACAAGAAAAATTGGTATATACAATATATTAATAAACATACACACTATATAAATATTTGCCCTAGACAATAGCATACACGTACAGTAAGACCTCAAAAAATCAAAAAATAAATGTTTGAAAAAGTCAAGTTCTGTTCTGTTCGGTTCTGTTCTTAGTCGAAAACCACCTCAATAATAAGACCACCTCAAACTTAAGAACACAATTTTTACGTCCATTAGCACTTTTAGCTCTTTATTCTACCTCAATATTAAGACGACCTCAATAAGAAGACCAGTTTTCAAGAGTCCCAATGGTGGTCGTATGATTGAGGTTCAACTGTACTCATAAACAAAATATGGATGAGATAATTATATTACTAATTGATCACAATGAAACATCGCATGTAAGAATACATGCGTCCTGAGTTTAGACTAGTATCAGTGTAATCACAAAGTTAATTAACAAGCAACACAAAAACAGTGTTTGACCTCATGACTAGGATTGCGCAATCTCACACAACATCAAATGAATTTATCAGATCATCGGATAAGTGAAACTCATCAAGTCCATCTCTTATCAGAATTACACGAGCAATCTTAGATCTGCGTTGATGACACTATTTTACTCCACACACATAATTATGAGCGCTGCTGTACGATTTCCAATCTATTCTTTAAGTGACGTCATTTCCATAACGTGACGTCACCAGTAAGCAATATTTGCCAAATATGGCAATGTGAAAAAGATATGACCATATGGAGTAAATATTGTTTCCTGTTTGCAAAGAGTGACATCACATATTGCGTTTTCTTGAAATGACGTCACTTACAGAAGAGGTTGTAAATCACATAGCAGTACTCGTATATATATATATATGAGCTGTGACACGACAAAACCTGTTTTGGTGACAAAAATTCCGTTTTCATTTTTTTTACATTTTTTCTTACAGATATATTTTACAACTTTCATTTAATACAAACGCATCATAATCGGACTTCTACTTTTCTTTTCATAGCAATTCCAATATTGGGAAGAAAAAGACACAAATGTAAGCTACAAAATGATGTTCTTTTGTATTTGCGTTTATTTATCGTCGCCACCGGTTTCCCACATGGGCGACGCCTCCAGAAGAATGTTAGTCATATTAGATTTTTGGAGGATAGTGCATGATACAGAAGATGCCCCAGTTCCAGAAGCACACCTGGTTCTTTTACGTGCTCGATGTAAAGCATCATACACGGGACCTCGGTTTTTTAAAGTCTCGTCCGAAAGACTGTTAGTACGGCCAGTGATGGAGCGGGGAATCGAACCAGCGATCCCTGGATTACAAGTCCAGCGTTTTACCACTGGACCACGGATCCGCAACTACAAAATGATGTCTTCGCGTCACAATGTACATCATTCATCAAAATATTTCGCTCTTCAAATGGAAAAAAAAAATTATACAATACTTATAAATGTTCCTATCCTCCTTCGTTTAATTCTATAAATCACAATTAAGCTTCCAAAACATCTTATGGACAACACGCTTTGTTTGTGACGTCAAAACTTTGTTTGGGAAGTACGCAACGTCATACTTAACGTCACTAAATACAGGTTTTGTCATGGCAACGCTCGTTTATAATTGTATCTAATCTGTATATGACAGCATGTCCTTCCACAGTGGATAGTCATGTACAAAAAATCCCCATTGATTTAGGAATGTTTTATTCACACGTGTGTTTATTTCGTTCAGTGATCGACAATACATCAGTCTGTTAAGAATCTTACACAAACGTCGAGTAGGTGATGACGATGTTTTGGACAGAGTGTAGCGCAAACACTCAAAGAATCTTTCTTGTAGACTGTGAATCTTACTACTCTCTTCCAATGGACATCGATCTGAAATATAGTGATGGCGTGATTATCGAAAATAATCGAAAAATCGTCGCTACAATAATCGACTATAATCGGACATTTTGACTTTTTTACATCTGTAAATTTTGACTATATATTTTTCCAAGCTATAGATCAAATCTTTGTTAACAACCATACTTAGCCTAGTACTAATCTGTACATTATAAGTAAATAAAATATAATTGTTTTCAATTTATTCAGTCAAATAGTAATTTACAAAGTAAACATAGAAACAATTATTTTTTATTGAATGATAAAAAATTAATGCTCTTATTATACAAGCGTAATGTAAAACCCAATAGATGTTAAATGTAGTTACAAACAGATAAATTAACTTGTATCAATGAACTACCAGCATCATACTTATACTAAAAAAAAAAAATATTTCGATTATTTCCGATTCGATTATCGATTATGAGTTTTCAAACCAATCCAATAATCGATTGTCCGATTATCCATCACTACTGAAATACACAGCGATTGATTTTACACCCAGTAACGTTTAGAACTTGAATGGTATATTCATGAAATATCATGATTCTTGTATTATGTGGAAACACGAAATGGTATGATGTGGTCTTTTCGCCGATTGTTAACAGTATGTCAGTTATATTCGACAGTGAGTAGACCGAATGGGAAAACAGCACACCATAGCGTGAACAGTTTGCCGCACACTACATACACGAGTGTGAAATTATGTCAGTTATATTCGACGGTAAGTAGACCGAATAGCAAAACAGTACACCATAGCGTTAACAAATTGCTGTACACTACACACACGAGTGTATCAATATATCCGTCATATTCGACGGTAAGTAGACCGAATGGCAAAACAGCACACCATAGCGTGAACAAATTGCTGTACACCACACACACGAGTGTAACAATATATCCGTTATATTCGACGGTAAGTAGACCGAATGGCAAAACAGCACACCATAACGTGAACAAATTGCTGGACACCACACATACGAGTTCTCAAAACATACAATTTGCTGCAAAGCTCTTATATCAAGCCAAATATCAGTGTATGAAGCACAATTAATTTAAGACACCAAGCTCGAAATTAAGACTACAGTGTACAGTACCGGACCGTTATTGGCGCAGTCGTACTAACATGGCTTTGCTTGTTGCATATCAGTGTTGTGTAAACCAATCAAATCCTACGATAACCTCTAAACCCACTTCTCTTCAACCGAACAACGTTTGTAACCTTGACGCGGATTGGTTAACCTATCGATAAGGGGTACATTACCTTACCGAAATCCACTGAACTTAGGTGAATTTACCGAAATCCATTTCGCATCTGGAGTGACCAGCAATCGTAACATCTTGGCATTTTTTTTATGTTGCACAACAAATCTTAACCTTCAAATCTCGCCGACCATCTTTTTCAAGATAATTAATATAACACACACATTGTAAGGATATATAAATAACCTACCAGCAGCTGTAAGGACTATAGCACGTAGCAGAGCAATTTCTTCAAACGTCAGACGAAGCTTTGAGAGACTGTCAGCAAAGTCAAAGTTCGAATCAATCCAGTCCTCATCAAAATATTTAATCATATGTTCTTTAGTCCCATTTTGAGAACCATCGAAGCTCATGGCCACACCAAGCTTTTTATTGAACAACATGTGGCTCCCGAAAAACCAGAATTCCAAATGAGCGGCTGAAACGAAAACGAAGACAATATAAATGTTATATATAGTGCTGTTACATTTACAGCCAACAGGTGAATGAACTGTCATCAATGGAACCAAAACTGCCATCACTGCACACAACTTGGAGATACAGAACGTAAATAGCGCCTTGATGATACACATTGTCGTATACACCTTTCATTCCGCCGTTATGATACTAAACAAAGCGTTAAAGGTCTAACATCGCTGACAGATGAAAAAACAGTTCTTTAACGATCATCATTTCAACATTCAAACATTTAAATCAATGTAATGATAATGGGAGGTAATTAAGGGATTACATGTTGCTGAGTAGATATATCACGGTTACCTCCCCTAGTTTTAACATTACTTTGATTTACTTGGAGGCGGGCAGAGTGAAACACTCTCGCATGTGCGTTCTTCAGAAAGGAGGTGGAATATAATCAGCTAATGTATACTGTCGATGAGTCTCTTTTACAATAAACCCGAGATTAAGACCCTATTTTTGATGTTACCATACTGTTTCCTAGTTACGTACCTTTAATTAGCATCGATTTGTCGAATTGACCAAACGTATTGAATCCAGGGAGTAACTCGCAAAAGTTGTAATATTTAGCGATACTATCTTCCATAGCTTGGCCATACACATTCAGCTGAAGTAATCTCTCATCTACATCTTCACCAGTAACTGCAAACACACGCTGATGCTCCTCTGTAGATATTTCGTTAGATGAACCAAACACACGCTCGTATATTTCTCCCTTCAATGTGAACTCATCCTGAAAATGATAATAAAATTATGCTTTATTTGGTCTATAGTGCAACCTCTAGAGAGTAACGCTCTCTATCAGATGTTGTTGTCGTTGTGATAATAAATAAACAACAAAACGTATGCCAATGTTGCAACTATCTTATTATATATTGATTACATTTTTAACTTATATTTATAATTATCGGAGGTAGTTTCCTGGGTAATTAAGCAGTAGCCATGCCAAATTAAGGGATTGTAAGAATGTGTTCGAATCTCAAACGCGAATATAATGAGTAAGTGAGGAAGCCAATCAGACGGCTTACGGAAGGTCGGTGGAACTACCCAGGTGTCCCATGATGCATTGCTCTAATAAATACAGTTGGACCTCGTTTATTCGACAACCCTTTATCCGAATACACGGTTTCATCCGTATCATAAGTATCAGATCCCGATGTGTCTTCTTATACATGTCGAATTGAAATGGTCTATACAAAGCTATGTATTATTCGAAATAAATTTTCGGACCCGATGAATTCGAATTAACGAGGTTCGACTGTATGACTCTTGCTGGTAATGCGTGTTGAAGCCACATCATTACAATTTGTTTTCAAAAAGGGGCTACCACACAAACTCATGTACGTACAGAAATTTTCTTGTGTATTTCTCCGAGGGGTTGAGTGAAATAGTTTCTCAGGCATGGATACACGGCATCTTGGGACGACACTACAGCATCAATAAGGTATACCATCTCACTTCGCTTTACAAGTCCTAACTCTGCGTCCATCGACATTCCATTTTCAGTCTGATAAATGATTTCTGTAACTAATTAAGAAAAGACGTGATTAGTCATACATGATATAACATAACACAAACTGTTCTATGTCAACTCTATTTTATCACAAAGAATTAACAAGTAGTGCATGAGTTTAAAGGGAAAATAGTGTGCAAATAGTGTTATATGTGCCAGCTAGCATCTGATAAAGATAAAATATGGCTCAAGATGTCTGGTAAAATCAATAAAATCGAACGTACAGCATTGCATTTGTAATAAAACACCAATATCGATCCATTTCAAGAAACCAGTCGTAATTACAGCAAGATCAATCGCGTATGAAACGGATAAGAATTGATTTCTCATTTTCTTGTACCATTACATGTACATTTGACAGTATTTATTTGACATTGATAGTAGATTTGCAATTATTTCATAAAATAAACCATAATTTGCATTCAGAACATTTATTGCATCAATTAAACAATTACGTGAGATATCTTTACACAAAACGTATTCAAACGGTATTCAGTATATAAGAACCAGCATACACTACAGTCAGACAGACATGTTATTAATCGTTTATACACAACAGTCAGACAGACATGTTATTAATCGTTTATACACTACAGTCAGACAGACATGTTATTAATCGTTTATACACTACAGTCAGGCAGACATGTTATTAATCGTTTATACACTACAGTCAGACAGACATGTTATTAATCGTTTATACACTACAGTCAGACATACATGTTATTAATCGTTTATACACTACAGTCAAACAGACATGTTATTAATCGTTTATACACTACAGTCAAACAGACATGTTATTAATCGTTTATACACTACAGTCAAACAGACATGTTATTAATCGTTTATACACTACAGTCAAACAGACATGTTATTAATCGTTTATACACTACAGTCAGACAGACATGTTATTAATCGTTTATACACTACAGTCAAACAGACATGTTATTAATCGTTTATACACTACAGTCAAACAGACATGTTATTAATCGTTTATACACTACAGTCAAACAGACATGTTATTAATCGTTTATACACTACAGTCAAACAGACATGTTATTTATCGTTTATACACTACAGTCAAACAGACATGTTATTAATCGTTTATACACTACAGTCAAACAGACATGTTATTAATCGTTTATACACTACAGTCAGACAGACATGGTATTAATCGTTTATACACTACAGTCAAACAGACATGTTATTAATCGTTTATACACTACAGTCAGACAGACATGGTATTAATCGTTTATACACTACAGTCAAACAGACATGTTATTAATCGTTTATACACTACAGTCAGACAGACATGGTATTAATCGTTTATACACTACAGTCAAACAGACATGTTATTAATCGTTTATACACTACAGTCAAACAGACATGTTATTAATCGTTTATACACTACAGTCAAACAGACATGTTATTAATCGTTTAGAACCAAATCCGATCTCAGCTGGTATGTTGAAATCAAAAGACTCCAGGATGCGAAGTCAGTCATGTGGGCGCCATTGTATCTGGGGACTAGTTTGACTAATGCGGCCATTTATCGCAGGTGATCTTTCTACCACAGATTCAGCTACAATTGTTTAACTTACTATAATTATCGGCGTCCTGTAGCATACACGTGTCTATCTCCATAGTTTTATCATCAATGTTTGAATCCGCAGGAGATGATGCCTCGCTGTCTTGTTTCGCTTCTAATGAGTTTGCTTCTATGATGGTGTTGGTTCTTAGCGGCAGTGAGAATCGTCCTCGTCGGACAGCTGTGTAAATATGTATTGATATTCATTACAAAAAAATACACATGTTATATGTACTTCATATTTTAACAATTTATCCTCTCACACAAAGCGATAATTAAAGTCACTGCCAAAGCCTGATATAACTCCTTAACATCGTGATTCTGCATATCTACATACACTATATGGCATTTTCACCAACCTCCCTTGCTAATAAATAAATGTCATTACTCTTCAGTTGTAAGATCAATTCGAATACCAAACTATGTTCCTAATGGAGCATCTATTACTTCGAGTGTACACAATCTATGTTTGCACTTCCAGTACTTTGATTCTACATAATCAATGTTAGCACTCCCAGTACTTTGATTCTACACAATCTTGTCAATTCGTAAATATTGCATTCGGCCAATTCCGACATTGTTCGGGTTAGCCCTCGTAGGTTTCCGGGAATTTCCGTTGACAAAAAATAAACATACAGCATTTCCTTTTAAAATATTAGTATACATGTAACATTCACCCACCACCTCCCTTGCTTGTATTTGCTATATAGATTTCCTTAATTAATTTAAACAGGTTTTTAAATTTGCATATATTAAAGGGAGGTAATTCAACAAACTGGTGCAGTCCGGGTGTTTATTTAAATTGTTATATATCCGTCCTGAGAGATCGAAAATATGTTTCTTGTTTTAAGTTTTTATTCTGAATAACAGTATGATACTACATGTTTATGGAACACGAATCATGATACGCTCCCTGTCTGATTTCGACGTACTTAATAGGAAACACATAACACAAGTATTAGAACCTATCTAAATCTACGGGCGTGGTAACTGGTCGGGGTAAGAACCTTTTTGAATTTTAAGTCATATCAAATTAATTAACAATTATTTAAGCATACACACATCTTATTTCATTAATGCTACGCTATTTGGCGAAAACAGACAAGGAGCGTATCATGACCGTACAAGCATCATGCAGTTTGTTCGTCTCTTAACTTATCTCATTAATGCTACGATATTTGAGGAAAACAGACAAGAAGCGTATCATGACCGTGCGACCACATACACGCATCATGCAGTTTGTTCGTCTCTAACAAGAGGCAAACTGAAATATGCGTAAAGACGTCTCCACAAAACCCCTGGCAAGGTCAACGGCTACCCCTTCTTATCTAGGAGGGAAGAAGGGATATAGGGAAATAACCGCCGACCAAGCAAAGTGCTAAGCAGAATGCGTCCTACGCTGGACTATACAGTCAGATAATGAAACATAACTGACACCTTATATACAACTGCTAAATAACTTGCGAACGACTTTGAATGAATTGACTCGTCAAAGTGAATCTTATGTCAAGAAATTTCAATTTAGCAGTGTATGCGATATATTTCAATGGGAAGCTAAAGCGTCAATTGAACAATATATTTTCAAAGTTTCGTGACAATTTGTCATATAATAAAATAGATATAAGCAAAATTATCATAGCTTAGTTTGTATTTACCTCCCTGAAGTTAATATTAGCACGGACCTATATGTACATAGGTCCGTGATATTAGTACCCCCGGGGCATATAACGCAAACGATTCGTAGCTATGTATTAATAGCGCAATCCTTTTCACACCATTATATAGTTTACGTTATTTATAAATCTTTAGTTACCTGCGATATCTTCATGACATAAGACAAAACGACAAACAGACTATGAAGAATATAAAGACCACGTGTTGAATTTTTCATTATATTTGGATAAATAGCAAAAAACGACACACATGGCAATTTAATACAGTGGGCAAATTTGAGACTATGGTAGATTAAAAAAAAATATTCCAAATAAAAAGAAAATCATGCTCATACTAGGTTAATTTAATTCAAGCGACTTTGAGTATGCTTGTAAATTCTGTCCCAATATCAATCTATTAACTAATTTGAAGGAGCGAATAATATTTAGGTGGATTTGAGTACATTTGGGGTTTCCGCGAGGGCTATAAATAGCACTCCGAATTGTGATTAGTCACATACTTTATAGTCTGTTTCAATATAGTCCACCAGTACTCATTGTATACAGTCGCCAAGCAACATGTTTAACTAACTAATTGCATATCGATTTATCTGATCTGATTAAAACAATATGAATAAACCAAGAAAGTCATTTTCTTAGTTTTGGTAAACAAATCCATAGGCCTTAACGAAAGGTTAACCAATCTGCGTCAAGGTTACAAACGTTGATCGGCTGAATAGTATTTGGTTTAATGGTTAACATAAAATTTGATTGGCTTACACAACGCTGTCAATCAAATAGCAAAACCATGTTAGTACGGTCGCTCGGGAAAAAAAACCAGAGCAATAGTTTACCTTCTAGTGACATTCCAAGATCGCAACATTTCTTAAATCTGCAGGCGGAGCAACTGTTTATTTTGTTTCCAGTGGCTTCACATTCTCCATTGTTCTTGCATTTAATTTTCGGTCGTTTCCGCATCAGTGATCGACGAAAGAAAGCCTAATGATTACAAAACAAACATTGTCAATACAGTCGGACCTCGTTCATTCGAATTCATCGGGTACGAAATTTAATATCGAATAACACGGGGTTTCGATTAGCCCATTTCAATTCGACGTTCCTAAAAGACACATAGGGACCTTGTATATATTTCGGATGATACAAAGTATTCGGATAGAAGGTTGTCGAATAAACGAGGTCCGACTGTATTAGATAAGAGGTTACCACGGCAAACCACTATTAAAACATTGCTATATACAGTCGGACCTTGTTTATTCCACCACATTCTTTCCAAATTTTCGGTATCGTCCGAAATAAATATCAGATCCCGATTTATCTTCTTAGGCACGTCGAATTGAAATGGGCTGTTCGAAACCACGTATTATTCGAAATAAATTTTCGGACTCGATGAGTTCAAATGAATAAGGTCTGACTGTAGCTTCTTCCTGTATGAAAAAAACTTTTAAAATTATAACTGATTCTCATGATTTAAATGATTTATTTGCAAACATAACATCATTGCAATAATTGCGTTCATTACTTTGCTTCGGAAGAAGAAAATACAATAAACAAGTTATTTTTTAGTTTTGGTAAACAAATGTTCAGGCCTTAACAAACAGCTAACCAATCCGCGTCAAGGTTACAAACGCTGTACGGTTGAAGAGCATTTGGTAAAATCATAACTGATTCTGCATAATTAACATACTGCTTATTCATAAAGTCATTTAACATTGTGAATATCTTTTTCATTCAAGCAATACCTAGAATGTCCCCTTATCGATTTCAGCAAGGGAAATAACTTGGCGAGAGCAAACACGCCGCTATTGACATGAGTGTATGAGCGCTGCTATGGGATTTACTACCTCTTCTGTAAGTGACGTCATTTCAAGGAAACGCAACATGTGATGTCACTATTTGCAAAGAGGAAACAATGTTAACTAGTTTTCATATTTCCCTATGGAGCAAATATCGTTTTCTGGTAGTACGTGGTGACGTCACATGTGCCTATTCCTGGAAATGACGTCACTTAAAGAAGAGGTTGGAAATCGTACAGCCGCGCTCATATTGACATATGTCTTTACATTGTAATAAGAGTTTGAATGCAGTATGGATGCAATTATAGATTCAGAAAACGTTTATAACTTACCTTGCATGCTTCACACGTGATTACGCCAAAATGGTACCCGGTCGCCTCAGCGGAGCATACCTTACACGGGGGTAACACTACTGTAGTATAATGGGAACCAACGATACCAGTTTTTCTACTTTTCGACATTCTGTGTTCGAATACGGTTTAAGCAGGATGGCACTGTAAAAAAGATGAAGATAAGATATTAAACTTAAATTATACCTACAGTAGGACATCGCTTATTCGACAACCTTTTATCCGAATACACGATATCATTCGAAATATATATATCAGATCCCGATATATCGTCTTATGCATGTCGAATTGATATGTTAATCGAAATTTTCGAACACGATGAATTCGAATGAACGAGGTCCGACTGTATAATTATGTGCTGAAGACAGCCCCAGTCTATTCTTTGATCGACTTGGTATTTCTGTATTCACGTTCGATTTCGAGAATCCAGAAAATTCTTAAATACACTCATTAAATCCGTACTGCTTACTCTTACTTACAATTCAAGAATAATTGAATCCGACCGCACGACTAGGACAAAATTGAGGCCAACTTTTAAGTGCAGAATTTCCATCACTATTTCGTCTAGGGTTGAACCAAAGAAGGTTACTTATCAGTACCATCACGGATCTTTTACGTCGTTATAATCCACGACTAAACGCAGTGACATCGCTTAGGAGATAGCGCTTTAATTGCATAGTCTCAAAAAATTTCGATAATTTTTTATGACATTATCGCGTGCCTTATTTTTCCACCCTATTCATGTTATACTTTGAAAGTAATTTTTACGCATGTAAAAAATGAAACGAGCCAATACGTGGTCATGTGATCCAGGTATAAAATGTCTTGTGTCACAGAGTATAAAACGTTACACCTAGTTTTGCCATTTTCAGAAAATAAAGTCGACAGTAAAACTTCGAAGCCTCGAACTGCCGACGGATCTAGCAATTAGTTCGTGCCATCTATTGTTCGAGGCAACTATGGTATACATGTGTATGTATGAACTGACTGTTCTCAGTACGAGAGTACAGTGCACGACGAAAATTGTTAAGATAATAAATTTCGGGTCGAATTTATATTAATTTTGAGACTTCTACGGACTTTACTCGATAGAGCTTGAACTTGAAAAATTGATGTTTTAGAGTTTTATTTACTCTGCAGTTCAATAGAAATTTAACAATTAAAAAATCTCCACAGGGACTTAAGAACCTGTTTGAGGTATCTACTGTGTTCGAGTCAAAACTGTTCGAGGTTTCGAAGTTCTACCGTAACGCCTTCAACCAATGCAAATTATTATTACAGACACAAAAACTAAGGCTAGTTTAAAGTAATATTATGCTCATATTTTGAAAAATACATTCCCTACAGTTAAAACATCAATAAAACTTGCATAAACGAAAACTGAACTCATAATTTATTGATCCATATTTGTTTAAGAAAGATGTTTGTACATCATAAATTAAAATAAACTTCATGAAACGATAACGATCAGGCTTTTTTATAAGCTTTGTCTGTTAGTAATATGGTAATAAAGATTTTTTCAATCGGTTATACTTTGCAATGGTTCTTAATAGAGATGTTTTAGCCAATGTTACAACAATACTGGATGAAGCCAATTCAAACATTTTATGTTCAGATGAGCCAGATACATCTTTGAAGCAATTAAAAAATCAATGAGTGTTTTACTCCATTTACAATCGTTTGTCGGATAATGTAACAACAGATCGAGGGTTCAGTGCAAGACTATCCTAACTCCTATATAAATATTGGCTACGTGTCGAATTTATCGGTTAAAATAACACGATCATTTTTAAGTAGGAGCTGCAGTATTGATTGTTTTCGCATCATCACATTTAGTGATTTTATTTGTTCAATCTGTGAATTTATGACATGAAATATATCAAATGTTATTCCATGTATCTACCTTATATTTGTTGAAAATTTCAGCAAGATCATACTTATATTGACCTAGATACGATCATATTTATACCTGAAGATTTATAAGTTTTGTTAAGTGTACAGTCAAACTCACCAATACTGTCAATGTCAAGGACATTGTATTGTATTATAAGTTTTGTTAAGTGTACAGTCAAACACACCAATACTGTCAATGTCATGGACATTGTATTGTATTATAAGTTTTGTTAAGTGTACAGTAAAACATACCAATACTATCAATGTCAAGGACATTGTATTGTATTATAAGTTTTGTTAAGTGTACAGTCAAACACACCAATACTGTCAATGTCAAGGACAGTGTATTGTATTATAAGTTTAGTTAAGTGTACAGTCAAACACACCAAAACTGTCAATGTCAAGGACATTGTATTGTATTATAAGTTTAGTTAAGTGTACAGTCAAACACACCAATACTGTCAATGTCAAGGACAGTGTATTGTATTATAAGTTTAGTTAAGTGTACAGTCAAACACACCAATACTGTCAATGTCAAGGACTTTGTATTGTATTATAAGTTTTGTTAAGTGTACAGTCAAACACACCAATACTGTCAATGTCAAGGACTTTGTATTGTATTATAAGTTTTGTTAAGTGTACAGTCAAACACACCAATACTGTCAAGGTCAAGGACTTTGTATTGTATTATAAGTTTTGTTAAGTGTACAGTCAAACACACCAATACTGTCAAGGTCAAGGACTTTGTATTGTATTATAAGTTTTGTTAAGTGTACAGTCAAACACACCAATACTGTCAATGTCAAGGACTTTGTATTGTATTATCCGGGGTCAATCAGAAGCAGGTGAATATTACATGCAAATATCAAGTTATATAAAATCCCTAAAAATTACATAAAGCACATACTGATTACATAGTCGTCACCTTGAGTGTAATAAACATTAGAAGGAAAAAAATATTATCGCATACAAATTGTATGGACGATGACAATGCACATAGTTTCTTGTTACTGTTAATATTTTATAAAATTATTGTATTACATGACTTGCGTTCATATTAAATCAACACCCCTATAAAAATGGTATTGTTTACACATAATTTACAACAAGAACCCTATCAGTTTCACATTTATCCGATTAAAATTCACCCCACTGACCCAACAGTTTACAGCGTATTAGCATATCTAAGTTCATGTAAAACATGACAACATGAGTACATAATATACAAAATACTAATACAATGGTAATTACAGAGGCAATTACAATTAGAAAATCAATGCAGCATGCACAAGAAACGCAATTGTACCATACATATACAGTAAAACTTCGAACCTCGAACTGCCGTCGGATCCAGCAATTAGTTCGAGCCATCTATTGTTCGAGACATATATTGTTCGAGCCATCTATTGTTCGAGCAATATATTGTTCGAGGCGTCTATGATATACATGTGAATGTACGAACTGACTGTTCCATGTATGAGTTTACTACGCGTTATCAAAATGGTTAAGATAATACATTTGGGGTAGAATTTATACTTATTTTGACTTCGACGGAATTAGTCAATAAAGTTTACACTTTTGTTTAAGAATTTTATGAAATACCAGCTAGGGACAGCAAATCATGTTCGAGTGTTCGACCAATCTCTGTTCGAATGTTTATCCTATCTCTGTTCGAGTGATCTACTGTTAGATAATATGAAATAAGAAGGAATTTCGCCGCGACTAAACGGTTTTAATGCTGTGACCTCTTTATTTAAGATAACATCGTATGTGTAACTAATTGACCTACAATTCTTTCAACATATACACCATCTTGTACATTTACAATTACTCTCGGCCCGTCCGATTAGCTCAGTCGGTAGAGCGCTCGACGGCCAATCTAGAGGTCGTGGGTTTGAAACCCAAACGAGGCGTAACCGTGTCAATTTGACTGCATATTATGGATCTAAAGTCATTTTTCTACATCTGAATTTTGATTTATGTGGAGAATTTGTCCGCTGCTTGTGGAGTCTAGTACTGGCTGGCAACCCAGGATCGCTGGTAAGGTCAATGGACCACCGTACATAACCGCAATATTGTTGACAATCGGCGTAAAACCCCCAAAAAAACAAATACAGTCACACTGTGCCTTCATACATAAATTTGCATTGTATATATTATACGTCTGCATAATCCCATAGAAAGTATGCTGTTACTGCTACTACTACTGTTGTCACTGCTACTGCTGTTGTCACTACTACTACTGTTGTCACTGCTACTACTGTTGCCACTGCTTCTACAGTTGTCTCTGCTTCTACTGTTGTGACTGCTACTACTGTTGTCACTGCTTCTACTGTTGTCACTGCTACTGTTGTCACTGCTTCTACTGTTGTCACTACTACTGTTGTCACTACTACTACAGTTGCCACTGCTACTACTGTTGTCACTGCTTCTACTGCTGTCTCTGCTTCTACTGTTGTCACTGCTACTACTGTTGTCACTGCTTCTACTGTTGTCACTGTTACTACTGTTGCCACTGCTACTACTGTTGCCACTGCTGCTACTGTTGCCACTGTTACTACTGTTGCCACTGCTACTACTGTTTGGCACTGCTATTACTGTTGCCACTGTTACTACTGTTGCCACTGTTACTACTGTTTGGCACTGCTATTACTGTTGCCACTGTTACTACTGTTGACACTGTAACTACTGTTGTCACTGTTACTACTGTTGGCACTGTAACTACTGTTGTCACTGTTACTACTGTTGTGACTGTTACTACTGTTGTCACTGTTACTACTGTTGCCACTGTTACTACTGTTGACACTGCTATTACTGTTGTCACTGTTACTACTGTTGTCACTGTAACTACTGTTGTCACTGTTACTACTGTTGTCACTGTTACTACTGTTGCCACTGCTTCTACTGTTGGCACTGCTACTACTGTTGTCACTGTTACTACTGTTGGCACTGCTACTACTGTTGTTACTGCTTATACTGTCGTCACTATTACTACTGTTGTCACTGCTTCTACTGCTGTCTCTGCTTCTACTGTTGTCACTGCTACTACCTGCTACTACTGTTGTCACTGCTTCTACTGTTGTCACTGTTACTACTGTTGGCACTTCTACTAATGTTGCCACTGTTACTACTGTTGTCACTGTTACTGCTGTTGGCACTGCTACTACTGTTGTCACTGTTACTACTGTTGTCACTGTTACTACTGTTGTCACTGTTACTACTGTTGTCACTGTTACTACTGTTGTCACTGTTACTACTGTTGCCACTGCTTCTACTGTTGGCACTGCTACTACTGTTGTCACTGTTACTACTGTTGGCACTGCTACTACTGTTGTTACTGCTTCTACTGTCGTCACTATTACTACTGTTGTCACTGTTACTACTGTTGGCCCTGCTTCTACTGTTGTCACTGTTACTAATGTTGTCACTGTTACTACTGTTGTCACTGTTACTACTGTTGTCACTGCTTCTACTGTTGTCACTGTTACTACTGTTGCCACTGCTTCTACTGTTGTCACTGCTACTACTGTTGTCACTGTTACTACTGTTGGCCCTGCTTCTACTGTTGTCACTCCTACTACTGTTGCTACTGCTACTACTGTTGTCACTGCTACCTCTGTTGCTACTGCTTCTACTGTTGTCACTCCTACTGCTGTTGCTACTGCTACTACTGTCGTCACTGCTACCTCTGTTGCTACTGCTTCTACTGATGTCACTCCTACTACTGTTGCCACTGCTTCTACTGTTGGCACTGCTATTACTGTTGTCACTGTTACAACTGTTGGCCTTGCTTCTACTGTTGTCACTCCTACTACTGTTGCTACTGCTACTTCTGTTGTCACTGCTACCTCTGTTGCTACTTCTGCAACAACTTCTACTACTGTTGTCACTGTTACTACTGTTGGCACTGCTATTACTGTTGCTACTGCTACTACTGTTGTCACTGCTACCTCTGTTGCTACTTCTGCAGCAACTTCTACTACTGCACCTACATTTGTTACTATTACTACTGCTGTTACTGCAACTTCTGATGTTATTGCTACTTCTGTTGTTACTGCTAAACCTTCTACTAGAGCTGCTTTTGCCTCTTCTACTATTACTGCTACTTCTGCAGCAACTGCTACTACTACTCCTGTTTCTGCTACCCTTGTTGCTTGATACCGGCGTTTCGTAAAACACACATAGTCCAGTATCGACGTGACACATCTTGTCTTTGTACGTATAGACCACTTACATTGCCATGTGTTGTTTTAATTAACACATAAATATCGAAGAGAAAAGAAGAAAAATATCTCAAGCGATTACATGGCGATCAGTAAGCACCGTAATGTAGCATTCTTTATATTTATGTTATGTCCTTGTACAGATCGAATTTCTCTAGACATTTTCGACTAATAATAAATGGAAATCAATATAGTATTATGTTTACACAATGTAGATCAACTTGATTTGACAAGTGTTATGACATTTTAACGACACAATTACATACTTAACCGATTTAGTCATACATGTAAGACGCGACTTCGAGAACATTCATTTAATGATCAATGTTTAACTAAAATGTGTTTCGTTTATGTGTGATTAGTATGTGATAATGAAATACATACAGGTTGAAATAAAATACTTAATACGTGTCACACACACTTTATATGTCAGTATGACAGTATAATATATACTGAAACGTCTTAACAAACAGTATTTACACGGTCCAATACGGTTAATCTTTATTTAGGTACACACAAAACATTTAATTTTTAATCTACAACCTCGCTTATCCAATGAATTAATATTGTTTAACAGAATACATTTGTTCAACTTACCTTAGCACATGAACACTCGCTTCACGTTTAAGTCCTGTATGAGCATATTTCATAATAATATATTAAATCTATTTATAGTATCGACAGTATTCTCGTCTGAAAACCGGCATTATTTAATCGTGATATTGTTAAACGGGTGTCTATTTCAAACTAAATCAGCATAAAGCGAATCATATTGTTACACGGATGATATGTTTTAACTAAGGAAATTCAATAACGTATATCGTTGTAGACGGGTCTTGTTTCATTACAAACGCCGCAGTAACGATCCTTCTAGACGGAATGACATGAAATCGATTTAAATATAGCTTTTCTACATGTAAGTAGCACAACGATAGTGGGTATGTAATTAGACCAAAAAGTAAAAGTTTGTTTACATAAACCAAATGTTTGAATGACTGGGGTATAATGTTATTATATAACGGACGATTGTTGATTGTCTGTGTGAACAATAAATGCGTCGATGTATTTATAGTCTAGTGTCCAAAAACTACAGCAGCAGCAACAACGTCGCCAACAACAACAGCGATACCAACAACATCACTAACAACAACAGCTATACCATAACATTGCCAACAACAACAGCGATACCAACAACATCGCCAACAACAACAGCGATACCAACAACATCGCCAACAACAACAGCGATACCAACAACATCGCCGACGACAACAGCGATACTAACATCATCGCCGACAGCAACAGCGATACCAACAACATTGCCAACAACAACAGCGATAACAACAACATCGCCAACAACAACATCGCCAACAACAACGCCGATACCAAAAAAATCGCCGACAACAGCACCGATACCAAATATATCGCCAATTACAACATAAATACAAAAACATCGACAACAAGAGCAACATTCATGAAAACAATATCGGAAACAACAACAGCGATACTAATTACATCGCCAACAACATCAGTAATACCAACTACATCGACAGCAATATCAACAAAATCGACAACAACAATTTCACTACGGACACAGTCCCTCGAGGATAATACAAATCAATTTTCTCTAACATGGTGACAATCAAGAAGAAAAGAAACTTTTTACGTTTACCACTGTTTCTGTACAGTTATCAACCATTTCGTATTTACGTCTTCTTCTCTCCATTCCATTGAGTTTGTACAGTCGTTCGTCAAGCAACTAGTCTGTTTTGCTTCGTATGTCGGGGTCGCCAACCAAGTATCAAAGACAACGGTTAAGTAAGCGATGACCGACCAACCAACATTTCCTTATAGCCCGGTGAGCGCAACTTATGGCATGGCAATCACACCTTTGATTTTTTCCCCATGAATAATACAAGTGCTCTACAAACACACTGTGCAATAGACTCGGCAGATTTGTCTGAGTTTTGTCTAGTAAGATGTCAAAGTAAGGTGCGTATAATTAATTACTCACAACACTAAAGCTATGGTCACCACATTTGTTGTGCTCGCAAATAGTTGTCTAAAATGTTCAATATACAGTAAAACTTAAATAATAAGACCACCATTGGGCCCCTTTCAAACTGGTCTTAATATTGAGGTTGAATAAAGAGCAAAAATGTGACATTGGACTTGAACATTTTGAGGTGGTCTTTAAGTGAGGTTTTACTGTACACATACAACAGACTCTTATGTGGCTTCACGCTCATATTGATACAAGTGTATTAGATGAATGACACGTCTAACATAGTAAGCCAACCGTAATCCGCCATCTTTCTAAACTTCATCTGTTGTCGTTTGAAGAGTTTGTTCTTTCTTATATTGTATCAGACAATTCGTAGTAAAGAGGCCATGCAACCACAGGGCTTTGTCTACTGGGTAAAGAAGCCATGCAACCACAGGGCTTTGTCTAATGGGTATTTATTACCATAAAACCTCAATAATAAGGCAATCTTTGGGACCCTTGAACACTGATATTCTTATTGAAGTGGTCTTAATATCGAGGATGATTAAAGAGCAAAACAGTGTAAATGGACTTGAAAATTGTGGTCTTGATTTTGAGGTGGTCTTATTATTGAGGTTGTCTTTAAGTGGCCATTCGCCAACGGATGTTCCTGGCAGACCTCAATATAACACTTCATCAGTAAGACCAGTTTTCAAGGAGTTTTTTCTATATATTCTGTTTTTATTTACTTGAGAACGGTTGTAAACAAACAGTGAGGTGATCGGCCAATGAAAACACGTTTTACAAAATATTGACCAATAGAAATTGCGTACACAATTAACGGTATTATCATTTTTAACCAATTGTAGCTTTGCTGTGAAAATATATCGTCGGCGTCATTCGAGAAGGTCGTATGACACATTTGGCGCGAATTTTTTTATCGTCCGTTTAGAACAAGGTAACGCTGATACATCTTTTGCGAAGTCTTTCGTTTTGATAGCCAATCAGTTACTTCAGATAAAGCATGTGATATTTTGTCGTATTATTATTGGTCAATTATTTTGTTCTTCGAAAAGGTCGTATATTATGCTTTGTTGTCCATATCTGTTGAACATAACGTAACAATTACTCAAAACTACTTAGAGAAGGGCCATACGCAAATGGAAGTCGACAGTGTGCATAGCACGATAGAGAGAAGAATAAGAATAAGAAAACAAGATATATATGTACCTGCAAACTATGTTGAACATATTAAGCGAGCTAGGCTTGAACAACCATACAAAGTGAAATATTTGACATATAGCTTTTTCAAAGACTATAGTTCACTTAAATATTATAATTCAATAAGACCTGGTCTCAATTCAGGTGATCCAGTAGTAACTGATATAAGAGCACTGCAACACAAACCTTCTGGTGATATTGCGTATAAGTTTCATTTTTCCGATTTTCGTGAAGTACCAAAGCGAGCAACACGCCTAACTTCAACCGATCAAGTTGAACTTAAAGCCTCAAGTGGACCAGCCAAAATTAAAGCCACTAAATATAAGCATTTGCAACAGCTAAAGTCAGTGCTGGCAAAAGATTATCATAGTTTCTATGACAATTTGCTACATTTTGAAAATTGAGCAGTATTTAAAATGTTTCTGTATCATGCATGTACAAGTTTCCTTTGTTAAGGCTGGTCAAGTTTCTATTAAGAAATAGTCAAAAGTTCTTACTGCATTCAAAGTCTGTACTTTTTTGTTTCGTTTCATGTAAGAAATACACTATTGATCTGTTTCTTTACTTAAAATACTATTTTGTGTTAGAACTATTTCAGTGAATCAGAAGTTATGACACTTACTATTTTATATTGGTTGACTGTTTCGTTCCGTAGTTCAGGAATGGTATTTGTGTATTTTTATTTTTCTCTGTAGATTGATTAGAGTATGGAAATACATACAAACCACTTCACAATGTTTTGTGAAAAAAGGGAAAAGAAAATTATATGTTCCAAGTTTTCTGTTACTACAAATTTAAATCGTTTGATTGTCAATGGGTGTCAGTGATTCAGGTCAGTCCATGAGTGAGACAGGCCTATCAGTCAGTGAATCAGGTCAGTTAGGTGAGTCACGTCAGCCAGTGAGTCAGTCAGTGAGAGTCATGTCAGTCAGTCAGTCAGTCAACATGGCGTTGCATCTTTAAACTTTATTATTTACATTGAAATAATATGAAGTACATGAATTCTAAAAATGTTTTGTTTGATTACATTTTTTGTATTTTAAAAGCAGTTACTGTTTGTTATAAAGTTTTCATCAGTGTTTTGAATCTGATCTACTTTGTGATTTAAATATTTTAGAAATAAAGCTTCTTTAGACAGTCAGTTAGTCAGTCAACATAATCAGTGAGTGAATCAGGTCAGTTAGGTGAGTCACGTCAGCCAGTGAGTCAGTCAGTGAGAGTCATGTCAGTCAGACAGTCAACATAATCAGTGAGTGAATCAGGTCAGTTAGGTGAGTCACGTCAGCCAGTGAGTCAGTCAGTGAGAGTCATGTCAGTCAGACAGTCATCATAATCAGTGAGTGAATCAGGTCAGTTAGGTGAGTCACGTCAGCCAGTGAGTCAGTCAGTGAGAGTTATGTCAGTCAGTCAGTCAACATAATCAGTGAGTGAATCATGTCAGTTAGGTGAGTCACGTCAGCCAGTGAGTCAGTCAGTGAGAGTCATGTCAGTCAGACAGTCAACATAATCAGTCAGTGAATCAGGTCAGTTATGTGAGTCACGTCAGCCAGTGAGTCAGTCAGTGAGAGTCATGTCAGTCAGTCAGTCAACATGACGTTGCATCTTTAAACTTTATTATTTACATTGAAATAATATGAAGTACATGTATTCTAAAAATGTTTTGTTTGATTACATTTGTATTTTAAAAGCAGTTACTGTTTGTTATAAAGTTTTCATCAGTGTTTTGAATCTGATCTACTTTGTGATTTAAACATTTTAGAAATAAAGCTTCTTTAGACAGTCAGTCAGACAGTCATCATAATCAGTCAGTGAATCAGGTCAGTTAGGTGAGTCACGTCAGCCAGTGAGTCAGTCAGTGAGAGTCATGTCAGTCAGACAGTCAACATAATCAGTCAGTGAATCAGGTCAGTTAGGTGAGTCACGTCAGCCAGTGAGTCAGTCAGTGAGAGTCATGTCAGTCAGACAGTCAACATAGTCAGTCAGTGAATCAGGTCAGTTAGGTGAGTCACGTCAGCCAGTCAGTCAGTCAGTGAGAGTCATGTCAGGCAGACAGTCAACATAATCAGTCAGTGAATCAGGTCAGTTAGGTGAGTCACGTCAGCCAGTGAGTCAGTCAGTGAGAGTCATGTCAGTCAGTCAACATGACGTTGCATCTTTAAACTTTATTATTTACATTGAAATAATATGAAGTACATGTATTCTAAAAATGTTTTGTTTGATTACATTTGTATTTTCAAAGCAGTTACTGTTTGTTATAAAGTTTTCATCAGTGTTTTGAATCTGATCTACTTTGTGATTTAAATATTTTAGAAATAAAGGTTTTTAGACAGTCAGTCAGACAGTCAACATAATGTTGCGTCTTTTATTATTTACATACAAGGTAATATGAAGTCTTCTTAAAATGTTATGTTTGATGACAGGTCTGAAAACATAAATATGTATCTTATTAAAGGTCGTATATATTTAGAAATAAACATATTTAATTACAAAATGTTGTATTTTGCGTATACTTCCTTAAGAAGGAAAAAAACTGGTTCTGAAATATCGTATGTTTTATAAATTGAAAAGATGATGTTCACTGTTAGATTAAGGCAAACTGTTCTAATTGTGCTTTTAATAATGGTCACTGTACTCAATTTCATAGAGATCAGTGCTCAAACGTTCGCGAAAAATAGTTTTTCTTGATTATCCAAAAGTTGCAGAATCTGACATACGTCCTTCTCGAATGACGCCGACGATATGTGAGATATAATGGTGGCTTTTAAAAGAAACTAATCGGATGAAAACAACTTTGTTGTTGAGACGCTTTGAACAGCGTCTCATTGCTATCATCGTCATCCGGATGGTCTAATCGAAGTACAGCCATAGTCATCGTCTCAAGAAAATAGTACATGTAAAGTCCTCTGATTTTATTATAGATTTGAGGAGTATAATGGCTGAATTGTCAGAGATGTATCAATTGTGGTATGGTGGGAGTCTTGATATAAACGGCTTTTCTGGATTATTTGTGTCATTTTTGGCGACTTTGTTTACCCGAAAAGTCGCGTATTAATTTCTAATACGATAATATGGAAATCATGCAGTCTTGCCTTAGAAGCGCCTTCCATGACCTTCAGTCCTTTGATTTCATTTCATATTATTTAGTTATCACCTTGGCCACCGTTCACGCCGCATATACGGTAACTACGTCTATTACATTATATATTGTAAGTTTCATTTCCTGCAATTCTGTCATTTGTAAACAAACGATGGATAGTGGTAAGAATATCTGTCTTTTACTATTGATACACAATACTGTTTAAACATTTTGCATGGTTTTAATTGGCTACGTGGTCTGAATCGCTTTAATTGACACCATTGGTATTGCTACGGGTGATCGCACCTTCATATTGAAGAGTGAAACGTAATACTGAGTGATAAATATACATATGAGTGTACCTTCATATTGAAGATTGAAATGTAATACTGAATACTAATTATACACGTTATTGCACCTTCATATTGAAGAGTGAAGCTAAATACTGAGTGATGAATGTGGATGTGAGTGTACCTTCATAATGAAGAGTGAAGCTTAATACTGAGTGACAAGTATATAATTGATTGCACCTTCATAATGAAGAATGAAGCTTAATACTGAGTGACAAGTATATAATTGATTGTTCCTTTATAATGAAGAGTGAAGCTTAATACTGAGTGACAAGTATATAATTGATATTACCTTCATAATGAAGAGTGAAGCTTAATACTGAGTGACAAGTATATAATTGATATTCCCTTCATAATGAAGAGTGAAGCTTAATACTGAGTGACAAGTATATAATTAATGGTACCTTCATAATGAAGAATGAATCTTAATACTGAGTGACAAGTATATAAGTGAATGTACCTTCATAATGAAGAGTGAAGCTTAACACTGAGTGGAGTATATGCATGTGATAGTACCTTCATAATGAAGAGTGAAGCTTAATACTGAGTGATAAATATGCATGTGATAGTACCTTCATATTGAAGAGTGAAGCTTAATACTGAGTGATAAATATGCATGTGATAGTACCTTCATATTGAAGAGTGAAGCTTAATACTGAGTGATAAATATGCATGTGATAGTACCTTCATATTGAAGAGTGAAGCTTAATACTGAGTGATAAATATGCATGTGATAGTACCTTCATATTGAAGAGTGAAGCTTAATACTGAGTGATAAATATGCATGTGATAGTACCTTCATATTGAAGAGTGAAGCTTAATACTGAGTGATAAATATGCATGTGATAGTACCTTCATATTGAAAAGTGAAGCTTAATACTGAGTGATAAATATGCATGTGATAGTACCTTCATATTGAAGAGTGAAGCTTAATACTGAGTGATAAATATGCATGTGATAGTACCTTCATATTGAAGAGTGAAGCTTAATACTGAGTGAGTAATATGCATGTGATAGTACCTTCATATTGAAGAGTGAAGCTTAATACTGAGTGAGTAATATGCATGTGATAGTACCTTCATATTGAAGAGTGAAGCTTAATACTGAGTGAGTAATATGCATGTGATAGTACCTTCATATTGAAGAGTGAAGCTTAATACTGAGTGAGTAATATGCGTGTGATAGTACCTTCATATTGAAGAGTGAAGCTTAATACTGAGTGGTAAATATGCATGTGATAGTACCTTCATATTGAAGAGTGAAGCTTAATACTGAGTGGTAAATATGCATGTGATAGTACCTTCATAATAAAGAGTGAAGCTTAATACATGCACTTTGTGGTAAATGAACATGTTATTTTCATCTCCAAAATGAAAAGTAAAGTTGATTTTAGATATAACAACTAATTGTTTTATCGAAAATAACAAACACTTTTTATAAGCTCTTTATTAAATTTTCAGGTGCAGAAACCTATCTAGAACAAAATAAATATACAACCGTTAAAACATCGGTTTACTCACTTCCAGATACAGAATATAGCTGTGATAAGAATTTTCATTTTCAAGAAAAAAAGATTACGAAAAGTACCGTAATACTGTTTATAATTTTCTTATACGAAATGTTTGATAAAAGTATGTAACACATATTTGGCGGAAGTGGCCCGATTCCAGCGGCTCTATGACGTCACTAGACTTCATCGTAGGATAACATTTCCTTCCACAACGGAAACTCTTGAATAATAAATCCCCATTTCTGCAGAAATTTCTGATTCTCCTTAATGTTCATCTCAGTGCATTCTCTCAATGCTATCAATATATTAAATATCTGGTACAGACACTGCGATGGATTTGTGCGTGTTTTATTTAACTGGTACACTAAACATTCCAGAAACTTTTCTTGCATAGAATGTATATGTTCCCTGTCGGCAAGTTCACAGCGATCTGTAATACAAGCATATGAAACATTTGAATGATGAATTAATAGCCTCATAATTTTTCAAGAAGTACATTAAGGACAAAACGAATCGTAGGTCTAACACTTTGCTTATAATTTGCTTATTTGTTTTAGTTTTTTATGGTAGTCTGCAATACATAGTTTATGGAAGTGATCCGATACCAGCATATCTCCCCCTCTCTCACTCCCTCCCCCCTCTCTCTTCCTCACTCTTCCCTCCCCTCTCTCTATCTCTCTATTTCCCTCCCCGTCTCTCCGCCCCTCTCTCTCTCTTCCCTCCCCTCTCTCTAGCTCTCTATTTCCATCCCCGTCTCTCTGCCCCTCTCCCTCTCTCTTCCCTCCCCTCTCTCTAGCTCTCTATTTCCATCCCCGTCTCTCTGCCCCTCTCCCTCTCTCTTCCCTCCCCTCTCTCTATCTCTCTATTTCCATCCCCGTCTCTCTGCCCCTCTCCCTCTCTCTTCCCTCCCCTCTCTCTAGCTCTCTATTTCCATCCCCGTCTCTCTGCCCCTCTCCCTCTCTCTTCCCTCCCCTCTCTCTAGCTCTCTATTTCCATCCCCGTCTCTCTGCCCCTCTCCCTCTCTCTTCCCTCCCCTCTCTCTATCTCTCTGTTTCCCTCCCCGTCTCTCCGCCCCTCTCTCTCTCTCTTCCCTCCCCTCTCTCTATCTCTCTATTTCCCTCCCCGTCTCTCCGCCCCTCTCTCTCTCTTCCCTCCCCTCTCTCTATCTCTCTATTTCCCTCCCCGTCTCTCCGCCCCTCTCTCTCTCTTCCCTCCCCCTCTCTCTCCCTCTATTTCCCTCTCTCTCAATGTGTCTCTCGTCCTGTCTCCTTGCCCCGTTCTCCTCTCCCTTTCATTTGGAATTCATAACGAGACGCCTTCGTTAAAATATCTAATAATAAGCATAATCTTGATAATATAGTTGGCAGAACTAAGTTGTTTAAATTGTTAAGCTGTGTCACACGAATAAAGAAAGTGGTTCCATATCATATGTTTTCTCTTTTACAAAAATCTTAGCTGTGGTGAGTCATTAACCATTTGTACACACCAAACGTTGTATACAATATCGTTATTACCAAAGTTATTCAAAACACAATACCTAATACAGTACATAATACTTCTTGATAACATCATAGTTCTATTACCTGCAGCAGTTAAAATAATGACTCTGATTAGAGCTATTTCTTCAATAGATAGATTAAGGTTCTTAATGGATACTGCCATTTCGAAAGTTTTGTTAGTCCATTCACTCGAAAAGAATTTGTTTATCGCTTCTTTCGAGACACCATGCGAGCCGTCAATATTAACTGCCACACCCAGATCATCGTTGAACAGCATAAAGTTGCCGAGTAACCAGAATTCCAAATGTGCAGCTGGAATATACAACAGAAGGTCAATTTAAAGTCCGCTAGGTTAGCTCAATGGCTGGAGCGCTAAGCTGTCTCCCGGTGCGTCTTGTGCATAATTCACGAACATTTTAAGTCTGAAACTCAGACTTTGACTTCAAGTTTGCAAATGTTATATTAACCAGTCTTTCATTTTCAATAAATCTAAACGAACAAAATTGTGTCTGAATAATTTGTTGCTACCCTCTCTACACTTTTACCAGTTTTTATGAAGATCTAAACTGTGATAGCAACGTATAAGCAAAAAGAACATTTAACATTTTAAAATCTAAGTCTTAGTTTCAGTGTTAAAATGTTCGTTTATATGGCCTCTGGTATCGATTTTCAGGGCCGGGAAGGTCATGTCCTTCAGTGCCATATAGCTGCAGTCATTTGACCTACACCTCTGATTCGAGTTGGGAAGATGTTAGCTTCTTGCGGAATGGCAAAAGTACTGGTTATTCATTGATACAGGAAAACTGGTGAGGTCAATTGACCGCCATATATAAATGTGGAAAAATGCTTAAAACGGCGTTAATTTAGATTGAAACAAACATAAATCAATGTGAAGAATGCTATTCTTACTGAAACACTTGAGTTTATAATAAGGTGACACTTTTGAGTCTGTCATAAAAGCGATTTATCATTCTAGCTGGGTGTATTTGATTTTATTCTCCATATAGATGTAAATGTGAAACTAACATACGCTGAATACTTAATTAAACAATGGAACTTTCTACTGATATCTTGGAAAAGTTGTCAGAACAAATGCTAGCCAACGTATTTCAAAAGATGATAAGGAAACGTATATGAAGTGGAAACAAGACTGTAATACACTTTAGTACTGTTGCAATTGCTCGATTGTGAGAAAATACTTACATACACGCGGACCTCGTTCATTCGAACCCATCGGGTCCGAAATTGTAATTCGAATAATACATGGTTTCGAATAGCCCATTTCAATTCGACGTGCCTAAGAAGATACATCGGGACCTGATATTTATTTCGGATAATACATGGTTTCGAATAGCCCATTTCAATTCGACGTGCCTAAGAAGATACATCGGGACATGATATTAATTTCGGATGATACCAAGTATTCGAATAAAAGGTTGTCAAATAAACAAGGTCCGCCTTTACATTGATGTTTCCATTGACAATTATACTCCACACTCACCTTTAAGCAGTCTTGCGACGTCTTTTGGGTTCAAATTCTTGAAACCAGGAACCACTTTACCAAAGTGGACATACTGTGCTATAGCTGCTTCCATTCGTTTACCCTTAACATTAAACATTGACAGTCGATCGTCTAGATCAATACCAGTCTCCGCAAACACTTGTTTGAATTCTTCAGCGCTCACAGTATCTGGTTTACCAAAGAGTGATTCAAATGCACTCTGTTTGGCTTCGTAATCTGCCTGCAATAGAGAGTTATTACTACATGAGTAGCACAGTAAACCTCAATAATAAGACCACCCTTGGGACCCTTGAAAACTGGTCTTAATATACAATACAATACAATATCATTTTATTGCATAAAACATGTTACAATGTTTATAGCAAACAAAAGTCTATACTATACAACATGTAGAAGAAATACATGGATTAAATATTGAGGTGGTCTTAATCAGAGGTTAAATAAAGAGCGGAACAGTCAAAATGAACTTGAAAAGTGTCTTAATATTGAGGTGGTCTTATTATTGAGAAGGTCTTTAAGTGAGGTTTTACTGTAGTAGATAAAGCTTCTATCAGTTTTTCTCATATTCCAGACCCATTCCAGATAGGGAGTATGTCGAGGGATATATCAAGGAATATTACTTTCCAGAAAATCAGCTTGAGATTTGGCTGCCGGAACATCGGGTCGATATTCACCACTCAGCAATCACCACTCAGGCCCCGTGTTCACCAATAACACGTTTTTAGGATCAGGACTAAGATTAAATATAGTTTCCCCCAAACTTTGATTAAATTATAATGCAAAGTTAAATATTTCAACATAGTGGGATATGTATGAACATTTGACAAATTTCTGAGAACTTTAAATTCATATCTAACATTTGTTTAGAAAAATAGGATAAATAATAAGTTAAGATGGATTCTTGAAAATTTATCCTGATTTGATCTGGATCGATTATAGTCTTAAGTATAATTTGTAAAGTTTTCAACAAGAAGGTAAAGTTTTAAATGTTTTAAAAAGGTCAGTTAGAAGGTATTTAGGTATTTTTATGCTCTTTTATGAGAAGTACTGAATAAAGTATTCAATTGCTTCAAGAAAATGGCAAAAAAGTGTTGATCCTTCGTGAACGCTGGGCCACGTGTCAAACTATTCTATTCAGCGTCTCTGAGTTTGGTGTTTCGCTTGCGTGAAATTAATTACTATGCTTATTAAGGCCCGAGTATTTCTTTCTGATACAGTTTCTTAGAGATTTGAGAGTGAATCTTAGACAGAGTTATTAATGCTGTGTTCTGAGTATTATTTGACAATGGTTGTTAAAAATTAAGAATACATAGTTCTCACATCTACAATATTTACCTCCCTTGTTCTGAATTGTCGGCCATTTTGATAGGCAAATTCCCTTAACGTTTATGGGGAATATAATGTAAACGATGATAAACTAATCCGATATATAACAAAATAACTTATTCATTATGATCATGTGGGCATTTGGCTCAGTAAGTTGAAGAAAAAGTGGTTGTCACATGCAAATTCTCTTAGTATTTTCTCAATTAGAACATATTTGGAAGTTACTCCTATAAGTGCTTATCAGTTTTGCCTATCAAAATGACCGACAGTTACGAACAAGGGAGGTACATATTGTAGATGTGGGAACTATATATTGGTAAGCTAATGAAATTATTATTATTGAAAACATGTTTTGGAAAATATTGACCAGGAGACTTCGTGCATACATTACTGGGATTCTCAATGAATTTTTGAATCAACTACAGAGAAGTTTTAAGGTGAACTTACAAATGTCTTGTGTTGCATGTCAATTAGGGAATATTCGTGCAATGACTTCAGTTCTGGATACACTGCTTCCTGGCAACCAGTTATGGCATCAGTCAGTAATTCTAGTTCTATATTACTCTTGAACCCCCGAGCAGGAATCACGTCAGACTGGACTGTTATGGTAACACTTTCTGCAAGAAATAAGAGACATGTGAACAACTGTCATAGCCTTAATATTAGGTCGAGCCAAAATAACTATTTTGAGAAAATCGACATCAAAGTTCAGTATGCCGTCATTTCGCACTTATTTGACCACCTCTATAAGCAGAATAATATTTTGATACTGCCTCTACTCTTTGCCTAGATCTGTCTATGAAAGTTCTAATTTGTGAATGTGGCCCTCACTGATCCACATTTTTTCACTTTTATTGCGTTTTTATTTTTCACTATAGAAAATTGTCTTAAAGTCATTGTACAGTGAATGCTGATATGCAAGAATGGGAAGGAAAATAAAGAAATTATTTTTTCATTCTGTATAAAGTTAATGTAGCATAAACACAACAACACAACTTCGTCCTAAACCGAACCGGAGCCCGTTCATGACATGTGTTTATTATCCCCAGTTTATATACATATCATCAGGCCTGGGCCCGTATTCACAAACGTTTTAAGACTTAATCTCAGACTTAGACTTTAGAATTGTATATTTTCATTTTGTTCCTACGTTACTGTTATACAATATATTTTGATAAAACATGGCAAAAGTGTAGAGTGAGTAACAATAAATATTCAGGCAAAAATTTATTCGATTAAATATAATGACAACGAAATGCTTGTAAATTTAAATTTTGCAATTTTTAAGTCTAAGTCTGAGATTCAGACTTAAAACGTTTGTAAATACGGGCCCAGTTAGTTAATTATTGAAATTATTAATAGTCTAGACGACTATACAACATTATGTCACATTAAAAAGCTCAGGGTGTTAATGGTTTTAATCATTACTTATCAACAAGGCAACAAAAAAAGATGCCATCGTGCGTGCAATTCGTACCTTCAGTAAAAGCGGAAAAAGTAAGTAGTCTTTCGCCAGAAGTAGGGACCACATCCATGGACGTATATGAGCTTTCCCCAGATGCTTGATGGTTTCCTGAAGGGCCAACAATGGCAACATCTCTGCCCTTTGATACGTTTGCTTCTACAATAGCTTGTGTTCTCACAGCTATGGAGTATCGCCCTTTTCTCACAGCTTATTTGAAAATGTAATACAAATTGTACATCATGGTACAAACATGTTCAAACATTGTAAACACATCTTAAACCAGCAGCATGTTATAAATACACATATCATAGTGATTATAAAAAAACTTAATCTTTTAATTTAGATTGTAAAAGCCACGTATATTACCATCCATTCGCATCTTTTCTAATCTTATCAATAACAATCTTTCATAAAAAGGGAAACACAAATTTAAAAGCCAAGTCATTACCCAGAAAAACGTAAATATATAATTATATGTATGAGTATTTTAAAAAATGCAATAAATATTGTTATAGTAAAACCTCAATAATAAGACCACACTAGGGACCATTGAAAAACTGGTCTGCTTATTGAGGTGGTCTTAATATTGAGGTTGAATAAAGAACAAAACAGTGAAAATGGTATTATTGAGGTGGTCTTTATGTGGGTTTTTTTACTGTACATATGAGCGCTGCTATGGGATTTACAAACTCTTCTGTAAGTGACGTCATTTAAAAAAAACGCAATATGTGATGTCACTATTTGCAAGCAGGAAACAATATTTACACCATATGGTCACTTTGTTTTCAGATTGCCATTCGGGGAAAATTGCTCTCTGTCAGTACATGATGATGTCACATGTGACGTTTTCTGGAAATGACGTCACAGCGGCGCTCATATATAGATTGATTTCCATTTCATCGACAAAATTTTCATAAATATTGAAACAGATTGTTTTCTATTCGCGATTAACTCGATAGCATTAGTTCTACAAACCTCCTTTCGACATTCCCACTTCATAACATTTCTTAAGTCGACAGGCTGAACAATTTCCTAGTTTCTTGTCTACAATGGGACACTGTTCATCTCGCAAACATTTATATGCGTGTTTTTGTATCAACGCACGTCGGAAAAATGCCTGAAAAATAATACGGTCAGAGTCCAGCATAAGTTACCTCCCTTTAATTCCGGCTAGTATTACGTCCGCTTGTTAATCAATGTAGTTTCTCGACAAAGCATTTGAATATACTTTTCGATACTGGTCATTCTTTGTTAACGCATGTTTATTGATGTTTTAACTATAGGAAATATATTTTTTCAAGTTTGTTTAGGTAAACAAATGAACAAAATATGAGCATAGTATTACTTTAAAACCCATGTGACATATAATTGGCAGGATAGGACTTTCGACCAGTATATTGTACACAGTTTACCAGTTAACCGAGCTACCCCGTCAAGTGTACGTATAGTATCACATGTTAATCATGATAGCATGCTTCTACGATCATATTGAACACAATTTTGACAGGCAGGGATCGACTGGCTCAGTGGTAGAACGGGTGCCTCAGGTCAGGAAGGTCGCGGGTTCGAGTCACGACCGTGACTTAAAAATGGTTATACATGTAGTAACTTTCTTGCTTAGGCGTGGCATTATGAGGCTCGTACTAGGACCGCCACTGTCTTTTGTAATCACGAAAATGTATTGTTATGTAACTTTATATTAAGTAGTCTACATGATATAAATGTGTATCCACATAATATAATACAAATGTCCAAATATAAGTCCAAATGCGCACCATGTAATGATATATAGACATAATATAAATATGTAAATAACTAGGTTTATAATACAATAAAGAACAAACATAGTAATTTATTTCATGACTACAAAAGACAGTGCTGGCGTTCCATAGCTGTTCATAGTAAATTATTTCATGAAACAAAAGACAATGCTAGCGTTCCATAGCTGTTCATAGTAAATTATTTCATGAAACATAAGACAGTGCTGGCGTTCCATAGCTGTTCATAGTAAATTATTTCATGAAACATAAGACAGTGCTGGCGTTCCATAGCTGTTCATAGTAAATTATTTCATGAAACATAAGACAATGCTGGCGTTCCATAGCTGTTCATAGTAAATTATTTCATGAAACAAAAGACAATGCTGGCGTTCCATAGCTGTTCATAGTAAATTATTTCATGAAACAAAAGACAATGCTGGCGTTCCATAGCTGTTCATAGTAAATTATTTCATGAAACAAAAGACAATGCTGGCGTTCCATAGCTGTTCATAGTAATTTATTTCATGAAACGTAAGACAAGACGCTGTAACTTAAAGCTTTAATTTCAGTACAATAAATGACACATAAGCTGAGATATACATATATAAATTTAGCATTCCCTTAACCTGAACGTATCCTCTAATAATAACAAACATGTATAGAAATACAACTTGTATTTTGGTGTAAAGCACTTGGGACAACCCGCTGACAACAATCAAACATTACAACATAAAAGTATCCAATTGTAAAGTAATCAAGCATAACTATACATGTAAACATAATATTTCATTCATATCATACTAAATAAACATATATGTATACTGAATTTAATGCATTTGATAAGTCATTTTAACGTTTTACCACTTGTATACAAACGACATTTCAACGTCGTAATGCGACGCTTGAATGCTTTATCAATAGCTAAGTACGATTATTTGAATTGCGCCAACTTTGAAATACCCTTAAAATTTACGAACCAGCGCGGTTGATGTCCCAGAGCTGAATGAAAATCCCGTGCATTACCCGCCAAGACTGACCAATTCATGGTTGAATTGACATCCAAAAACCTATACCATCTGTTGGATACTAATATAAACAAGGGAACTTAATTTTCTACTAATTCGTAAACTCAAACTAGTAAAATTATATTTGACATACCTTGCAAGCTTCACAGGTGATCACCCCGAAATGGTATCCCGTTGAGTTCCCGGTGCAAACCTTACACGGTGGAAGGGGCACTGCTGAGTTCGGTGATGATGACTTTCTTCCTTCCGTTTTCCGTTTTTGCTTAGTCGTCGCATTCTTTGCTGCGGGACTTTTGACAGACAAGTCCATGTTCAGATGTTTTACAATTGTTATTTCAAATTCTCCTACGAAAAAGACAATACAATTGTTACCAAAGAAGGCAGGTAAAGATTAAAAGAATCAAATACCATGTATTTCACTATCTATCCGAATGAGTAACAAAATCCCATTAAAATCAGTTCATAAAACGTGTGCTTAGACTAACAGTTCGATCGTGTACATTTTTTAAGTGAACATTATTGTAGCGGATTGATACACCCGATTATAAAGACGTATTAGTATATATGAATGTCCTTGCATTAAAATAAGACACACGAGATATAGATATTACGTCACAATTGTGAAATTTGGAAAAGGCACGTGTTAAATCAGTCACGTGTTTTGTTTTGTTTCATGACATCCTCACAAGATATACTAGTTAGATAGCAAGTAAATTAGTAGACGGGAAAAGAGGATAGCGCAAATAAACTGACTGTACAGTCTCGATAATAGTTCGAAGTACATTATTGCCCTGAAATATAACATAATGGAACAATACGAATATTACTCACCTCAACAGTCACGTATGTTACACAATTATGAGAAATGAATTGTGACAAGGAAGTTTAGAATCAAACACAGATAGTAGACTTGCTAGAATAACCAATCCTACATACTTGTTTATCCTAACGTGGATCGAAATATACCAGACGATATATAGGCAATCGAAATATACCAGACGATATAAAGGCAATCGAAATATACCAGACGATATATAGGCAATCGAAATATACCAGACGATATAAAGCCAATCGAAATATACCAGACGATATATAGGCAATCGAAATATACCAGACGATATATAGGCAATCGAAATATACCAGACGATATATAGGCAATCGAAATATACCAGACGATATATAGGCAATCGAAATATACCAGACGATATAAAGGCAATCGAAATATACCAGACGATATATAGGCAATCGAAATATACCAGACGATATATAGGCAATCGAAATATACCAGACGATATATAGGCAATCGAAATATACCAGACGATATACAGGCAATCGAAATATACCAGACGATATACAGGCAATCGAAATATACCAGACGATATACAGGCAATCGAAATATACCAGACGATATATAGGCAATCGAAATATACCAGACGATATAAAGGCAATCGAAATATACCAGACGATATGTAGGCAATCGAAATATACCAGACGATATAAAGGCAATCGAAATATACCAGACGATATATAGGCAATCGAAATATACCAGACGATATACAGGCAATCGAAATATACCAGACGATATATAGGCAATCGAAATATACCAGACGATATACAGGCAATCGAAATATACCAGACGATATACAGGCAATCGAAATATACCAGACGATATACAGGCAATCGAAATACCAACAGTGTACAAAACTAAATGTACTTTACGTTATATATTTTTATTGCTCTCAACTTATGTATTTAGACTGTTAATACGTTCAAGAGTTGTGTACCTTTATCGGGCTAAATGCATCAGTTGTGTCCAAAAAAGTATCCCGTACTTAAACAAATTAACTGCTAGTATAAGCGCTAGCGCGTTATAAAACGCATAGGTTGCAAATTGATAACATAATCTAGAACATTTACGATAAGGTCAAGATTTAGCACGCTTCAAATTATACTTAAACTCTTGATTATGATTAACATAAAGCTATTACACGCAAATTAATTTTAATAAACAAAAGCAGAAGAATATAAGATCGTTACTTACCAAATATCCAACGCTGTCATAAAGTAAACTATTCCTCTCCTAAAATCTATTTTCGTTTCTCTATACCCGGTATGTCACGATTAGTTTAAACTTAACTGAGGCACAATACGGGGTGTAGTAAATGATATTGAATTTATCTACACGGTTCGCCGTATGATAGCTGTTTAGCCACGTGTATAAATGTGTATATTAACTACAAGTATGGAAATAGTGGGCAATATTGCACTAGAATCTCTATATGTGTCCATCATACAGCTATGATAACGTTTGACACACTTTACTTTAATCGGTCAATTAATGTCACAGTTTGACCAAAGTGGTACCCACCATTATGTTAAACTTTAAGGAATAGTATACGTTACGTTCTTGTTTCGGTTCGTTCCGGGTTAAACTTTAAACACATTTTATATTTTAAAATCTATAATTGGTAATATTAGATATCAGTTCATTTAAAAACACATAGTTTTAGTCCTGCCAAATGTTTGTAAAGCGTCATTTCATTGCATTTGAAACACATTGTATACGAAAATATCAGTTGATTGTAATAATCTATAGTGTACATATTTCACAAACTCGAAATGTTATAGTGTAAGTCCATGAAAATTGAGAAAATAGTGTGCATTTCTAAATGTGCTGTGTATAAGTGTCTCTCCCGTTTTGTACCTTATCTATTAATTACATTGATCGGTCAAGGTTAAAGCGGCCAGTATATTGTTCGTACTATCAATTCAGTGTCTATTCATTTTAATGGGACGCAGAAGTCAACAATTTATGCTGCTTGCACATGTTATAGCTGAATGCGTGCTATATCGTATTTTCTGAAATGTCTCCGTCGCTAAATGTGTATTGTACGTGCACTTGCAATTATTAAATGCAGGCATTAAGATGATAACGATTAATGATCAATTTATAATTCGTGGTTTACTTAATGTTCTAGATAGTGTAGTCGATTTGCTTTGGGAATACCGTGAGAATATCTGTCGTTCGTTAAATTATGCAAACTGTTTATACCCTGGTCACATTTACCCTACGAGCTCCGTACGAGAAGGTTTTCAGCCGAAATTTTGCAGAATCGCACGGAGTCCGTACGGACATCGTTGACTCTTGTGGATTTTTGAATTCGAAGAGGACTCGGGGACTCGGTGAGAATGTTCCACCGAGCTCCCGAGCTCTCGCAGAGCTCGTAGAAATTTTCGAAGTCGTGAGCAGCTCGCAAGGGTCCCGTAAGGGCACCGCAAGGGCCCCGGCAGAGCTCGTACGGGCATCGCACGATGTCCGTGCGGATTTGGAACACCGCGAGGCCCGTAAGAGCTTGCCGGTGCTCGCACGACTATCGCAGGGTGGTCGCACGGTCAACGTACGATGTCCGTACGATACTACGGACACCGGGCGGGGAACTTGCGATGTCCGTAAGGGCCTTACGTTCGCCGTACGGACTCCGTACGACATCCTTGACGATTGAAGGTGGTATAAAACCAGGAATATCTGTTGAGTTCAACAAATTAGTGTCGAGGCGTGGTACAGGATGGCGATTGCACCACAGCGTCTCAGACTGATGTACTTGCGTCTCGCTCTGCACCAGGCTCGAGCCCAGCATGACATGATACTCATAGCACTGTTGCTAGAAGAGCAGATGAATGCTAGACAACGGCGGTGGAGGCGTACGTGTTGGGTAAACTGGTTCATTCCTGTCTCAAGGACACCGTGCGGACACCGTATGGGAACCGTACGGGCGCCGTATGAACACACGTGCATCTTGCGAGCTCCGCACGACTTGTCTGCCATGTCCGTACGGAAATCCTACGATTGCATCCTCCAAAAGATCGTACGGGGCCCGTAGGCATGTGACCAGAAGCTACGATTGTACGGAGACCGTACGGATTTTAAAAGTTGGTGGAATCGTGCGATTTTATAAATAGTACGGACACCGTACGGATATGTGACCAGGGTATTACCTTCAGCCAAATGACAAACACATAAATCATATATATTGACATATTCTTCTTAAGTGCTTGTGGATAATCACTACGTATGATTTAAAAATAATACTTTACACTAGATGAAAATACTTTTCAACGATTCAATATGTAAATCTTGAAAGTTTTTTTAAACTAAGTGAAAATATAAGCAACGGTTCTACAGCTTTTTCACATCTTTGTCAATAACCCTCGACAAATATCATTATGAAATTGTCACAACCACAAGAGATTGTCATTAGTACTTAATCCTTTTAAGTTCTCTTCCTATATCCCTTATACAGTGTATGTATACATAGAACAAGGAGACTAACGAATTGTACACCTGTTTACATGGCTATATATACATATACTATAGAAGTGATTAAGGGAGAGATACCATAAAAATGATAAAGGGAAATAACTCGTGACAATCTCCTGTGATCACAACTATACGCACATGTACCATGTTCCCACGGTATAACCAATGCGTAGTCCCTAAACCACACAAAGTATGTTAATTAGGTACTTTAAGGGGAATGTCGTTATCAGAAACAAATATAGAATTGAAGTGCGTACTTTTAAGATACTCTATAAAAATGTTATCTACGTCTTATTAAAACAGTTGTTTCTCCGGATCAGTGATACATTGTATGTATACAGAATAATTATAGGCCTATATTATTGTCACCATTGTAAACATGGGGGCATTGCAAGGATTAAAACATACAATACATTAACGGACGACAATATAGAGAGCGCATATTTCAATTTGTACTTCATAAATGTGTAAATAATGGTAAACCATTGAGCCAGAAATATCAATTAAGAGTGAATATATGTAGTTTTCATTTGTTATTGCGAAATTTCATACCGGTAAGATCGATTATCATAACACAAATAACAAGAGAACTTTAAAATGACTAGATACTCATGTATTTTGCACATGTAACAGCTAACTTGTTAAGACAATTTGTATATTATCTATCATGATTTTTCCTAAAGATATATAAACAAATGTAAATCTATCCGCAGAAAATAACAAATTTAGAATAGGTAAAACGTATGTGTAGTATTGTTTTATTATTTCATTCATAGATATGTGTATAAATCAAATCGTATGACTAAATACATGTAATCTAATATTGATAAAAAAATATATAGATATACATATACAGGGTGTTAAAAATGTTTGTTCACAAAATTTGAATTTCGATAAAAAAGTGGCTTTATTTCGCGTAATGAAAACTACTGCTTTTTCATGAATATCTGTTTTATATTGAACTCTCGGGCAGAAGTAAACTATAGGTATATAGCGACACAGATGGAACGAGCAATTAAACAATATTAAAATTCCAACTTTTTGAAAGTACTTGTTTAACACCCTGTATATACACATATACATAATATAACTCAACAAAGTCTGCAGCCTCGATAGATTGTCAGGATAAACAGTGATGTATATTATAAATACAAAAATATATGTACAGAGTGTCTAATGAAATAAACATCCTGGTAAAACACCTCGCAGGAGGAAATATATGGTAAAACACCTCGCAGGAGGAAATATATGGTAAAACACCTCGCAGGAGGAAATATATGGTAAAACACCTCGCAGGAGGAAATATATGGTAAAACACCTCGCAGGAGGAAATATATGGTAAAACACCTCGCAGGAGGAATTATATGGTAAAACACCTCGCAGGAGGAAATATATGGTAAAACACCTCGCAGGAGGAAATATATGGTAAAACACCTCGCAGGAGGAAAATATAATCCTAAAGTAACGTCTAATAACATAGTTTGTTGTCAAAAGTTACTTAGAAACACACTGGGTTAATGTGCGAGAAATGTGCGGTTAGCAGAATATCCACGTGGTGGTCACGTGATCTAGTCATTCAGGACACCGTCACTGTTTCCACTGCTGTGGTGACGCAATTCGAGCATGCCCCGTTGGCAAGACGACAAAGGCAACGACCTGGTTGTGAAAAGTACTCATCTTTTGGCCAAAGCTAAAAATAGAAGTATTATTGTAAGTTAAGAGTCCTACTTAAAAATACCACTCATGATACTTGTCAACAATAAATACAATTGTTCTCTTGTGCACTTACCTTCAAATGTCAAAGTTCATACTTAAGTGGTAACACTCAATGATATTGGAAAAATCGACCCGTTCTCCTGATCGGAAAAGTACGACACTTGTACAACATAATATATCACAAACAAATCCTATTCTAGCCTGACGCGCGCAAATCATAGGACTGAATGTCCTGGTAGTCGCTTCCAGGGCAATACTGCACGTATTCCATATTATCGTAAAAGAAATTAATACGCGACTAGTCGGGTAAGTTCGTTCGCCAAAAAAGACATAAATAATCTAGGAAAGCCGTTTATATCAAGACTCCCGCGATGCCACAATTGATATATCCCTGACAAATCAGCAATTATACTCATCAAATCTATAATACATTAGAGGACGTTACATGTACTACTTTCTTGAGGCGATGAATATGGCGGTACTTCGAGTAGACCGGTTGAGAATAACAATGAGACGCTAAAGTGCCTCAAAAAGACCCGAAATGAACTGTGAAAACTGATACTTCATGTATGTGCATTGAGTCCCATTTGTCCTTACGTTCGTTTACTTGTTTGTGTCTCCTTGTGCTTATAGTAAGGTATGGCTGTGTAGTCCTTGAGGCATTGCCTGTTCGATTTCTTCATTCGTTTTCGTGTAATTTTAATACGTCGCAATAGGGTCAATTTGCATCGACCAACTCACATACAGTCGGACCTCGTTCATTCGAATTCATCGGGTAATAAAGTTCATTTCGAATAATACATAATTTCGAATAGCCCATTTCAATTTAACGTGCCGAAGAAGATACATCGGAACATTGATTTTTATTTCTGATAATACCAAATTTTCGGATAGAATTTTGTCGAATACACGAGGTCTGACTGTACGAGTATTTACCATTATCTTATAGTTCCCTTCAGGCACGTCCTCGAAGACATGATAGAAGTTTGAAGTGACAGCATTCCATATTCCTGCGCCATTTGTGGTTGACACCATTGCTATCTCAAACTGATTGAAGTTATACTCCATAGGAGGTCGACTGAATACAACTTCAACTGAGTGTCGGATTGACCTCTCCAATCTTTCTTGGTTTATGTAATACGACACGGCGGCAAACCAACTTGCTGATGATTGAAGTGGTTCATTGTCATACTCTGAAAGGTTATTGAATCAAAACTTTCATGATAAATAATTGTTATATCGAACAATATTTGAGTGCCGCTGTACGATGTCCAACCTCTTCTTTAAGTGACGTCATTTCAAGAACACGTCACATGTGACATCACCATGTGCTGACAGTAAGCAATATTTGCCCCATATGGCAATATGAAAGCAAAGTGACAATATGGAGTAAAATAGTGTTGCTTGAATTGACGTCACTTAAAGAAGAGGTTGTTAATCCCGCAGCAGCGCTCATTTGATAATTGATAAAGCTATGATTCAAAATCTGCATCGAACCAAAATGCAAGCTATATACATTGAAGAGTTTTCTCAAAGTAACTCCTTTGGAAGGAGCAGTGGTCGAGGGGTATCATGAGTTCGAGCCCAGCGGTGAAAATGGTTTGATCACGAATTTCACAATCACTTAATTGGCGCGAGTACTGGTTGGTAGCCATCGGTTTAGTATTATGTTGATTATTGACCCTTTTCATATATAAAAAACTATTTTTCTATAACCTGTTAACCAATTACCATTTGGCACGGTACATATTGTATTGCCTATACTTACGATATCTCGCAAACTGGCTTGTAACAAAATGTTGGATAGGACTTGTTTGCTCTTGACGATGTTTCGGTAACGTCGACACGCTTACTTGATAGTGAGACAGACCATTCAAGGGGAATAATTCAAATTCAATCTGACGCTGCAAAATATATAATGTGTAAGAGAGATGAGATAATAGGTTGCTACAGCGCCTCCCAACAACCCTTAAAACATAAGGCACTTGAGGAGGTTAAATAGTACATGGCTTGGCAGACCTTTATGATTAACTAGGAGCATCAAAAAGGAAAAATAGTGAAAGGGGGATTAATGGATGGAAATGATCACAGGACAAGTCAAGACAGCTGGCAACAAAAGGCCGAAACAGGACAGAACATAACCTGAACACTAAATAAAGTGAAAGAATTGCACAGGGGAAGGGGAAATATAACAAACATTCAAAACACGAAAAGAAATAATAACCATACAGCGAATTGTAGCCTTGGAACTGTCAGTAAAAATACTGGTATTTTATAGAAGTATTGTTTGATCCCATCAAAGTGAGAGAGAAAGAAATTGAAAGGCAACATCCATAAAAGTAATACGAATGCTGTCCAATTTAAAGAAGGGATTGCCCACAGAAAATGCCAAAATGTCTATATTTTAATGAACTGAATTCATAAAAGAGGTTCAACAGATTTGTGGTAACTAGACTTTTGCCTGTATCCTTAAAATGTTATTTCCATGTTTTAAAGGTAAAATTTACATTTTTAAATATAATTCTGTGGACAACCACTTTTTTAAATTGGACAGCATTTAAAGTAAATTCGTTGAACATTCAATTTAATTGCTGTCTAAATCAATGCCGTTGGTTTCTAAGGGTTTTCCAAAGTCATTGGCGGGATACATACAGTACATGATCATGAGTCATGTTAGCAATATTTTGAAATCATGAATTCCTAACAAAGTGGTTTTCAATGTACTGCCCAAACACTCTCCTTACCACAAAGCAGAACCAACCCTATTGGGGGTTCACTTCAAGTACATGCGTCGCATATTAAGGGTTTCCTTGTATTAATCAATCAGAGGCAACCACAAAGCTACACCAACCCTTTTGAAGATGCACTTCAAATATATATACTTGCCTCGCATACTAAAGGTTGCATTGCATTACTCGATCAGAGGCAACCACAGAACAACACTTACGCTATTGGTGTGGCCATTAAACACGGTATCCGGACTGTAAAAATAACTAAACCGTTATAACAATATTGTATTACTAGTAATATTTCACTCAAATTTGTTTCCACCAACAACTACTCAGTTTGAAATCCTTTTTGCCAACTCTGAAGCCATTTTGGTTTTTACGACTGACAATTTCATTGTTTGACATCTAAAATGCAGTGTACACAGTTCTCTTTTACTATTGGATCAAATGTGTTCATTTCACAACACCTTGGAAACACTACATTGGTAAGATTAGTGCAGTAACAATGCGCATACACACCTCTCGAGACCATCGTCGGTTGGTGAAGTCTAAGACTAAACAGCTCTTCTTGTTGTTTCTTAGGAAAACAATTTCGTATCCAGTTACATGATGAAAGCCTGAAAACATAAGTTTGGTTATGTTATATTGAACAATTATATGGACACGGGTTTTAATATTCCCATCGTTCTTACTAGGGATGTCAATGAATTACAAGTTTGGTATTCGAATATTCGATCGACCTTCATAACGAATACTCGAATATTCGATCATTTGACCTTTTTAATTAATAATAATACATTTGAAATTCGAAGTTTAACTTTATGTTTATCAATTTTGTGTTTTAAACTGATCACTCATGTGGTAAAAATCCCCGCGATTACTAATAATTTTAGGGCCTAATTGTCATCACCAGAGTGTTATGTCTCTCTTTACCCCAAATATACAACATGACATGTCAATTAACACCTGTATATATTATGTTCACGCGTAAAATGTCATTCAATGCGATAATGCACATCAGTGAAATTTAGTATACTTGCATTCAGCTTTTATATTGAAGAAATATAATTTATCGAATATTCGAATGCCGAATCAGTATTCGAAAATACGGACGTACAAACGAATATTCGAATATTCGTTGACATTCCTAGTTTTTACATTTGTGATTTTGGAAGTATGTGCTCCGTTACGTGGCATTGTGTCAAAACGAGTGTGTGTCTATTTCTCCTGTCACAAAATTACAATCGAGCGGCAAAAACAAACATTTCGATTATTTTCGGCGCAGCCGTACTTGCAGGGTTTTGTTATTTGCATATCAGTGTTGTGTAAAAACCAATCAATCTTAAGTTAACAACTAAACAAATTTCTCTTCAGCCGAACAACGTTTGTAACATTGACGCGGATTGGTGAACCTTTCGATAAGATACCTTACTGAAATGAAGTTTAAAATTTAATGTGAAGTACGATCTGACAGTTTACGTTTGTTAACCAATATACAAGATGTTAGCTGTGTTTGCAGTGAATATGGTAGATATTGCACCGATACATGCTGAGATAATTGATAGAACAATACTTGTAGAAACAAGTTATGCTGAGTCGAAAAAGAAAGTGTGCATGGGACAATTTTCGATACCATTGGGTCTAAACATAGACAAATTTGGTACCAACTGAAAGTTAGTAATAGCGAAATGTGTCATGCATATAAACTGTTTTGACCGAGTATAAATGCAGTGTTTTTCTCATAGTATTGAATTTATTGTTTTTTTAGTTTTGTAGTCTATATAACCTCAGCCTTTCTAAATTACTTATGTTTGCTATAAATTTAAGGGTATTTAATGTACAATTTATTTTATCTCTCACCACATATTCCTTTATCATGTTTAACATATGAGCGCCGCTGTACGATTTCCAATCTCATCTCTAAGTGACGGCATTTCCAGAAAACGGCACATGTGACCTCACCATATACTGACAGTAAGCAATATTTGTCCTATATGGCAATATGAAAACGAAATGACCATATGGAGTAAATAGCGTTTCCTGCTTGCAAATAGTGACATCACATGTTGCATTTTCTTGAAATGACGTCACTTAAAGAAGAGGTTGGAAATCCTATAGTGAGGGCTCAAATGTTTTATTTCCGCAAGTAACTGAAAACTTCCCTACATGAATCATACATGGAAGGCAAAAGACTTCCAAAATACCATCTTCTTGAAAGGACGTCACACACAGAAGAGGTTGTAAAATCCATGGCAACATATTTACTTTATATTCTTGATACAATGTGTTGCATGCGTTTATCTGTGGGTGTTTTTTAATTCCTTTAATTAGTAATACATTGTCAAGGATACTAAATGTACTAAGACGTCTATAACAGCGTTTCTGTAAAGTTATGGGTAATTTCTGCATGTATTCATGATTTGCTTGATGAACTATTTTATAATTGTCTAGTACATTATAATATTAAAATTAACAGTGTACATAAATTTATTTGTAAAATGTTCCTTTGATTTATCATCACAAATGTGCTGATTATTCTAAGTATAATTAGAAACTTTCAAAATAGCAAATTCTTCAAAGGTGTAGATATTTTTAAAGAAATTCATTTATATACAAAAACTGAATTTTATCAACAGAATAAACTGCATATCTCTACATTTGTACTACTTTTACAAAATGGTTACTATGGCAACTAATTTCTTCTGGTTTTCAGAAAAAAACATATCAAGATTTGTCAATAAGTCTATAAACATAACTAGTGTATATCCACAACAGTCATTGTATTGATGATGCAAATATTGAAATGAAATAAATTGTGAAATTCATTAAATTTGTATTTTTACATATGTTTTTAAATTGGCCACAAAAACGACTTTCCGACGTCAGATTTTGAAATGAAAGTTAATTTTGTAATCGGGGGATATGTGCGAGCAAAAAGTATTTTTTTATAAATTTCGCAATAAGCGCCAAAATCACAGACTCAGGCTCAATTATTTTATTTCGATAGTTGAGTACATGATGCTTGAATAATTAAGACTTGCAATATTATTTAAAAAAATAATGATAACATATGAATAGCCATGCCATACACACCAACACCTTAAATAGTACAAATAAAGAATAGACTCTTTTACATTGTATTTAATTATGAAACATAATGTATGTACTTATATTAATATAACTTATCAAGTTTTGAATCATTGGCATAATACCTTAAGTTTTAATTAATATCATACCAAGGTCGATCGATTAACTTATAACGAGTAAGGTTACGAAGTCGAAATTGCAGTGGGAATAAATCTACGTCACCACGGAATAGGCGGCGGAAAAGGCCGAAAGCTCCACGGAAAAAACGATCCATAAAGTCACGATTTTTTTTAATATAGATATTATCGTAATTTTGAGGCAAAAATAAATCGAATTAGAAATAATGTGTATTTTTTGGCCGATGACCACTAAATGATCGATTTAATTAAATATTAATTTGATTTTGTTAAATGCGGCAAAAATGTTTAACAAACAAATTCTAAATACCATAACATTGACAGAATTGTGTAAATGTGCCAAAAAATATTATACAAATGTTTATGCTTGCTGAGCAATAAAAATGATTTCTAATATAATTATTATAAGAAGCGCTTTGATATTACAGTAAAACCTCGATAATAAGACCACACTTGGGACACATGCAAACTGGTCTTCTTATTGAGGTGGTTCTAATATAGAGGTTGAATAAAAAGCAAAACAGTGAAAGTTAACTTGCAAATTGTATTTTTTATTTTGATGTGGTTTTATTATTGAGGTGGTCTTTAAGTGGGATTTTACTGTCCATCTGTATTGATAATTACTTAAGAATAGAATATAAACGGTAAACAGACTAATGCTGTCGGTATTATTATTTTTGTTATGATTATTATTTAATAATTATTATGATGATTATTATGATTATTATTATAATAACTATTATTATTATTTCCATCATTATTTCTATTATCATTATTATTATTATTATTATTATTTCTATTATTATTTCTATTATTATTATTATTATTATTATTATTTTTACTATTACTATTACTACTACTATTACTATTACTACTACTATTTATATAACTATTTATATAACTATAACTATTACTTTCACTACTACTATTTATATAACTATAACTATAACTATAACTATAACTATAACTATAACTATTACTATTACTATTACTATGTCTATTACTATAACTCATATTATAACTATTACTATAACTTTCACTATTACTATTTATATTACTATAACTACTACTATTTATATTACTATTTATATTTATATTACAGTACTATAACTATAACTATAACTATAACTATTATTATTATTATTGACACTTTGTGACGCAGACGTTTTTACATATCGTTCATTTTGAAGAAACTTTTCAAACAAAAAGGCGGGTACAAAAAATAAATATTTTACCATTTTCAGGGGGCAATAATGACACAATTGCCCCAGGGTAGTAGTAGTTCGGATTTCCTCCGAGTTCAAGGGCTTCTCTCTCGATCTGGGTCACTGTAAAGCTCCGTGCAGGGTCAATATTCAATCGAAAATGTCCATGTATGTTATAAATATGCGGAAAGGCCGTCAGTAATCCCGTCGGGGAACAATCTAGAATTGAACAAACATTATATGTGAAAAACATTTTGATTTTGGGATTTGGATAGGGTTAAAGGGTTATGTCACGTGATTTATTGTATTGTATAATTTGTGATGAACATGACTATGTACTATGTACACGTCTTTCAAATAAACTTATGTTCTGTTCTGTTCTGTTCTGTTGTTAAATACTTGTTAGACCAAATTGCTTGTCAGAACTTGCGCCTTTAGATAAATATTGTTTCTAGATTCCATTTCATGAAACGTAATTAAGAATTCTCATTTTTCTTATATTATTCTCATTTTTCTCAAGAATTACAACAACGAAATGATCTATTCTATTCAATTGACAGCGATTCTCCATTTGTTCGCATAATAATTTGACAATGCACAGTAAACTCCCTTAAAAGCCGTCCGGAATCCGGCATTTAGAGAGTCCGGGATATTCAGAGAGTTTTATGCATTTAATTTATATAAAAGGAAAATACGGGACTTCAAAAATCATCCGGTTTTTTAGGGATTCCGATTCTTATAGAGTCCGGTTTTCAGGGAATATACTGTAAATATGCAAAGAACCAGGTACAATAAGAGGTATTTTTGGCCCCAAAGATTTGGAAAAAATAAAATCAATATTTTCTTTGTTGTAATAAATGAATCATAGTTTAAATTTGCATTAAATCACGTTTACAACAATCCATTCATGTTCAATGACGTCACGCGTGTCATCACGTGACCCCAAAATGGCTAAAATTAGCAAATTTCGCAAAAATATTTTCAAAACTGTCAAAATTTTAAATACGTGCGCTCGCGTGCACCAAATCCAATTTGAGTGTGATTGCTGAAAGTATTTTCAATTTTTATTGTACGAAATATAAATTTGGTACAAGTCTGTGCACATAGCTACATTTTTGTTGAATAAATGATTAAGATAGAAGAACCAACATACCATCGGCATCGGCAGAGTAGTACGTGGTCCACGGTCGCAGTGTCTAAAAAAAGAGAACCAAATGCATGTGGATGAAAATTTCGCGACAATATGTGAAATTGAGCAAAAACAATGGCTTATATTTTTTTCTTATTTTAGTATGGACAACCTTGACATAGACAACAAATGCAACCCAGATAGATCCACCCGTAAGCTGCAACATACCAAGTTGGATCACTATTTCACGTTCCTAGCTCAAGTTATAGATTTGCCTTCTAGTTTTTGAATACAGGGACCTTAACTCTAATAAACCTATCACGTGGTACAACACAAAGTCTAAATAAGTGCTGCTGTGGTATTTCCAACCTCTTCTGTAAGTGACGTCATTCTCGAAAACGCAACATGTGATGTCACTATTTGAAAGCAGGAAACACAATTTACGCCATATGGTCACTTCGTTTTCATATTGCCATATTGAGCAAATAATGCTTATTGTCAGTACTTCGTGACGTCACATGTGACGTTTTCAGGAAATTACGTCATTTAAAGAAGAGGATGGAAATCGTACTGCAACGCTCAAATGTAAGCTATCTCCGCGTCAGGTCTCATAACAATATCACATTCCTAATTAAACTAATATAACAGACTGGAAATTGTTTTTCAATACTAACTAACGGTGATTTTGAACTTGACGCTAGGGGACAAACATTGAAGAACAGTTTATGTCTCCATAAATATTTTCCGCGAACCATGCTTGGAGACAATGAGTCGATCTGAATATAAGTAAAGGTTAGTAATGGCATGATTATCGAAAATAATCGAAAAATCGTCGCTAGACATCCGATATCGTCACCAAATAATAGTTTTCACCAGCTGGATATTTAAAATTACGGGTTGAAATTTGTAAGTCTGAATTAACTAAGAAAATCAGGTGGTATTAAAGCTATGAACTTTTTCTGAAAATTAACAAATAGCAATGGATTTTATTCAGATTGGCATACAAAATAAAACGATGAAAGCTGAAAACAAAGTTTGATATTAAAATAAGTTATGTACAATGGTACCTGCTCTTGGTAAATGCTAAACTCCGACTTCGAAACAGGCAAGATACTGAGCATGACAGCACATAACAAGTGTAATGTAGAACACATTTTGATTATTTAATATAACCGCTACACAGGCATAAGAATAAGAAACGAGTATGAGCTTTCAGCCTATACTGGGTAAGGGTTATACTGTTCATGATAGTATCGGTCAGGAAACAGAGCAATCACTCGACATATTTTAAGTTCATCATATCCGGGAAATTGTGTTGTATTAATAGTATTGTATACCTAATATTAATATTCATGAATGCGAGTCAATAGCGCACTTAAGTCATATGTACCGGAGCAAAATCGTTTAAGCCTACCCCAACGTAAAAGTTACACCAAGTAATCAGAAATGGATTTCATATTCCTTGAAATTAATGATGACACGAATCGTTTTAGGATAAGCCTGTTGTCCAATCGTGTTTGTCTTGACATTTGTGTTATGACGTCGAGTATTTCCCAATTTAAGTTTTGACCTCATATACTGAGGGTTTTGTCCGAAGAAGTTGTGATTCATAGAATTAAACAAATGAGGAAATAAATTCAAGTATTGCAAAATTTGCTTTTTCCATTTGAAGAGCAGACTTTTTTTCCACGCAGTCGTACTAACACGGTTTTGCTTTTTGCATATCAGTGTTATGTGAACCAATCTAATCTTAAGTTAACCACCTAGGCAATTTCTCTTTAACCGAACAATGATTGTAACCTAGACGCGGATGTGTCAACCTTTCGATAAAGGGTACGTTACCTTACCGAAATCAACTAAATTCGGTGAAATTACCGAAATCCATTTTGAGTCTGGAGTGATCAGCAATCGTAACATTACGCCATTTTTATGTTGCACAGCAAAATCTTAACCTTCAAATTGAAGATATTTCTTGTTAAGAATTATGTACATACAAACGCGACCGCATCGTTTTGTAGCTTACTTTTTCAGCTTGTAGAATTGCAATAAAAAGATAAGTAAGCGCCCGATTTTAATTATTTTGGCATTAAATGGAAGTTGAAACATATACAAATGAGTATGTTAGAAAATGTAAAAACCTGAAAATTTGTCAAATTTAATATTAATGCAGGTTTTTCGTGGCGCAGCTCATTTTTAATTATATTGAACACGTGTTATTAATGAATAGCGACATACCTAACGTAGTAGACACAGTGTGCATTAAATCTATACCGTCAATATGTGATTTTGAAGATTATAGAAGAATAGTACCATGCTCTCCAACGATTGATTGGTTTTAGGAGATAAACGAATAAACTTGTTGACCTCCTTGTTACTATATCATTGTCAAGTGTATGTTTGTTTATGACATTTTTGATACGATAACACGTTCGGCTTAGTGGGAATAATTGTGTATTAGCCTAATGAATTATTTTAAGCGGCGGAAATGGGTTTGTAAGTTCATCATTAAACCCGTTGTCCTTCTAAAGAGGACCTCTCGTGAGCAACCACCTCTCTACAATAGCATCATCAATAGTCCCGAGGTGAAGATTTTAACATAAACTCATAAAATAGTACCCACAATTATTTGTAATTGCAATTTTAATTTGAACTTGCGTGACAAAGTGTTTATTACAAATGCTAAGTGAAATGAATTCCTTGTTTTATTCTCTATTATATTTCTGAGCAAGACATTTGCCTATCACATAGTTCATTTAAAAAAATAAAATAATCTCGTATTGCATCAACAAAATCGAACTCCAATAGTTTTCTCTTTATGATCATAAAACATAATGTTGTAAGCGTTTATCGGATACATAGCCTGAAGCTACGTGTTTACACCTATACCAGTTATCAATCGGTGATCATCGGAAAATTTACGATTACTTACGGAAACTATCGACAGACAAATTGACTGCTGATCATTAAAGCCCCATCGATATCGATCTGAATCGGCTGCATTTATCTGATGAGCGGTATGGTTGTGTATGATACCTCTCTCAGGCGAATACCTCTCTAAGGCGAATACCTCTCTAAGGCGAATACCTCTCTAAGGCGAATACCTCTCTAAGACGAATACCTATCTAAGACGAATACCTCTCTAAGACGAATACCTCTCTAAGACGAATACCTTTCTAAGGCGAATACCTCTCTAAGGCGAATACCTCTCTAAGGCGAATACCTCTCTAAGGCGAATACCTCTCAACAACAGCAGAAACTTGTATCTCACAAAGGGTATTGTTCTGGAGAGGTTATACAGTCAAACCTGTGTTAAAGACCACCTGCGAACAAAGACCACTATTGCAAAACCTGTCTGCAAAGACCACCAATTTCATCTCCCATCAGACCATTTTCAATGATATTTAATCTGTTTATAGAGACCAACTGTAAACAAAGACCACATTTTGCTGTTACCATGGGTGGTCTTTACAGACAGGTTTGACTGTACTGTAATGTCATTCCCAATATACTCGCGATTTTTAGACAGAAAAGGAAAATTCATGATGTTCCATTCAAAACACCTCTATACATAGTTCTCACATCTACAATTTTTACCTCCCTTGTTCTGAATTGTAGTCCATTTTGATAGGCAAATTTCATTAAAGTTAATGGGGAATATAATGTAAACGATGATAATTAATCCGATATATGAAAATAACTTATTCATTATGTTCATGTGGGCATTTGGCTCAGTAACTTAAAGAAAAAGTGGTTTTCACATGCAAATTATCTTGGCATTTTCTCAATTGTCACATATTTGGAAATTACTCCTATAAGGGCTTATCAGTTTTGCCCATAAAAATGGTGTTTTGAAGATTTGAGTCTTAGTTTTCGTCAAGGGATTTATACATTTTGGTACTAGACCCAAAATAATTGAAAGCAATTTCTCGCAGTTTGAAAAGAACATTGATAGTCCGGACAAAGTTTATCCTATGGACACATTTATAGTTATAAACATAAAATGATACCTCATTTATTTAAAAATTCTACCATTATGTTTTAATCAAGTGCATGTAATCATAACTAAACTGAGAAGCTGGTATTAATCAGTGGACATCATATCTGATCTGCTGTAATATTCGATTTTCTAAACTGTTTCATAAGTAATACACGGTGGTGTTTGTTTTGATTTTCGAATATTATTTGGCTTATTTTCTCTTTTAGTGCAGTTTTTAGGCTATTCATACTAAATAGTAGTCAAGATTAATGCCAGCCTCTCAATTTTGTTTATGGTAATTTAACTATTTTCAGATTGTAAATTTAATGTCTATAATTACTGTGCAATAGTCTCTTATAATTCGTATAGAATGGTCTGACATGAAGGCTCCGAAGGTCGTGAGTTCGAGCCCAGCGATGAGCGGAGTTTGGTCACGAACTTCACAATCCCTAAATGTGGCGCGAGTACTGGTTGGTAGACATGAAGCAGTCATCGAGAGTGATTAGTATAAGTTGTAAGAACTTGTTTCACAATCGATGTAAAATAAATTAGGTTGAATTGTAAAAAAAAAATATCTAAAATTATATAGGTCTATGTCTAGCCCTAAAGTAAGACACTTCGCTCATTGTATTTGGCATAATATTGAATTGCGTCACAAAAAAAAACTTAATTTGTTTTTAATTACGTCGGATAATAGATCAACTCATTAATACTAAGACAATGTGGATATCGTTTCAAACAATTACAGTATTATGTCATTGACATTTCAATAGTGTTGATTTCTTGATAAAACATGGTATTCTTTTACTTCAATAGATTATCAATCTTAATCACCGACTTAATAATGATTTAATTAAAATAAATAAAAATAGACCATAACATCGCGATGATTTGTCTAATATAGTCACGGTACTGTGTAGTTACAGTCATCATAGTCACTGCACCTAAGGCAAAGTCATAATTATTAAACTGCGGAGATTTCGTTGCAAATCGTTTAATTTCAAATACGACCGTCTAGGACGTGTCTTTTGTGTGGAATATTCTGTGTTACAGATTTGGATTGTGCATAGTAAACATGGTATTTATAGTTTGTATTATATATTCATCTCTTTCATCATTGTTATAAAGAAATTATTAATGTATTTAATTCTTGGATAATACACTACAGTTAAAGTCGTTTCTACTTCGTCATCTGCTTTTGTTTAGTTTATTAATTTTGGTTAATTTTTTATAAGCGAGTGTTTCGCATAATCATGTGCGATTTTGGGGGTTTTAGAAGACAAAAGTACGGAATGCAACAAATTATGTCAATGTATGATGCAATGTGGCAGAATGAAATGTACCCAATTGAGAAAGTATTATAGTTTACGTTAATGGGTAACAAACTAATATATTGATTTCTCTAGTTCCGCAAACTAATCTATTGATTTCTCTAGTTCCGTAAACTAATACATTGATTTCTCTAGTTCTGCAAACTAATATATTGATTTCTCTAGTTCCGCAAACTAATATATTGATTTCTCTAGTTCCGTAAACTAATACATTGATTTCTCTAGTTCTGCAAACTAATATATTGATTTCTCTAGTTCCGCAAACTAATATATTGATTTCTCTAGTTCCGTAAACTAATACATTGATTTCTCTAATTCCACAAACTAATATATTGATTTCTCTAGTTCCACAAACTAATACATTGATTTCTCTAATTCCATAAACTAATCTATTGATTTCTCTAATTCCATAAACTAATCTATTGATTTCTCTAATTCCATAAACTAATCTATTGATTTCTCTAGTTCTACAAAGTAATATATTGATTTCTCAAATTCCACAAACTAATATATTGATCTCTCTAATTCCATAAACTAATATATTGATTTCTCTAATTCCACAAACTAATATATTGATTTCTCTAGTTCTACAAACTAACATATGGATTTCTCTAGTTCCACAAGTTAATATGTTGATTTCTCTAATTCCAAAAACTAATATATTGATTTCACTAATTCCACAAACTATTATATTAATTTTATTTGTAGTACATACAAATGTATTGATTTCTTTAGTTCCACAAACTAATATATTGATTTCACTAATTCCACAAACTTGATTGATTTCTCTAGTTCAATATACAAAGGTGTTGATTTCTCTATATGCAGTATTTTCTTAGAATTTGTGTATGTACATTTAATTAAATCTACATGATAATTAATATTAAAACAAGAAATTAGCAATATATAGCGCAAATTTTGTATTAGAAGTGGGTGTCGGTAATGGAAAATGGATTTTGGTAATTTAACTGAAATTCAGTGGATTGCGGTAAGGTAGTGTACCCCTTATCGAAAGGTAAATCAATCCGCGTCGAGGTTAAAATGTTGTTCGGTTAAAGAGAAGTTTAGTGGTTAACGTAATATTTGATTGGTTTACACAACAGTGATATGCAAATAGCAAAGCCATGTTAGTACGGCTCGCCGAAAAATATTTAGTTTGTTTGCCTCATCGAATGTCTTTTAAACATGTTTGTTAATGAACAGGTTTCTTTTCTTATAATTACATAACATTTCAGACACACGTCATCGCTCCCACTTTAATGGTTTGGTGTTTGCTGACAGGAATCAATGTAGTTAGAATACAAAGCGGTAAGATATGTGAATATTTTTGTGTAATGTTTGATATATTATTTTTAAGGATGTAAATATTCGTTTATTTTGCTAACCGATTAACAGTTTAATCTTCCGAAAGGTTAACCGGTTAACCGAACATGACATTCGGTTTCGTGTTTCGTATTAAGCCGCGTATATTCTAACCATGACACCGGTAAACTAGACCTATATTCTGACGTTAGTACTAGTTCGGATAGTGTTTTATTTCTGAAATTACTGAACATAAACCATAAAAATAAATATCATTAATTTCATTTATTTTTAAGAAAACATCATTTTTTATTTCAAAATATGGATTTTTTTCAAATATAAAAGGTAGATGTTTTCATAAAATAAACGATTAACCTGTTAGTGACTTTACTTACCGATAACCGCATGTTCGGTTAATCGTTTACCTCCCTAATTATTCTAATTCGTCAACTTATTTGTTTGTATATTAAATAATGAAATATTTCGCTATTGTACGGAGTCGTAAAGTGACTTCCGACACATTTGCAATGTATTTGTTTCATTTTTTAGTATAAAAAAGGAAACAGTATTTCGTAAAAACGCAATGAAACAAAAAGATACTTTGCCAAAAAAGTGTCGGATGCCACGCTAGGTTCTCCGTACTATTGTGTTAATAGCACTTCCAGTAAAAACGTTACAAATGTCGTAAATAAGCTGTTTTTCGAAGTAAATGCATCGGAATTGTCCAGAATATTCCCGTATCAGACAACTTCTCAACATAAATCAGAAATCGGAGACTTAATTTGGATGATCTTCAGTTAACTTTTCATCGCGCAATAACACAGTCCCATCGAAATTCAGAAGATCCAATATCGAAGCAAAAAGCAGTAATTTCTTATATTGTCGACCGGTTGGGTTGACCTAGTTTGTTGTGTTTTTGTTTACACTCGCTGTCTGTCTTCAATGCTTGTTATCTGTTTAATATCAAATCGCGCATGAAAAGTCACGGAGACACACAGACAATTTACTTAAATCGCAACATATTTTGTAAACAACATATGATGTCTTTGAAAGTGTTTTTTTTCGAAGACAAAACTGAAATTTCTGATAAACATCAACCAATGATCGTACAATTATTTATTATACAAGTATGTGTTACTGTGTTTGCGATTTAATGTACTCGTATAAAAATGTCCCTTATTTGCCTTTAATGTGAAGGTAAACGAGATTAACGTGTTATTACCTTGCTATGCAACTTGTTCATGTCTGGTTTGTCAACTCTTAGTAACTTAAAATAAAGTCATATTTTGAGGAACACGAAAAATCGGTCAATGCACTACCGGATTCGAACCCGGGTCTACGCATTGCCGGTCCCTTATGCTAACCACTACACCACAGCGACCTAGTGTCATGTTCATGTAAATTTAACTTATATAAAGTTGATAAAAGTTAAGTACACTTTGGACGAAGTACGGGGCGATTTTCTACATCCGCCACAAAGAAACTTAACACCAGCTGTAGTAATATTGAAATAAAGTCAAAGATGATTATGTTCTCCCTCTATAGCTACTACTACAACTCCATGGTCAACTGCTGGAAAGCCAGACCCTACTGCTGCAACAAGCGGTAAGTTTATGTTATGATTGACATTCAGGATGTTAAAAGAGGGCTAAAAGTTGAGCTAGTCCACCTTTCAGACACGGGCTTCATACGGTTTTGAGTCCATAAAAGACTCGGAAACAGTGGCATATAATAAGTATTTTTGTAAAATCGTGGCAAGATCTAGTTAAACATATTATCTAGATGGTAACGATATCATCTAGTCGGTAGTCCGATTAGTAAGATAGATACCGTTCCAATAAAGTGTCAGTTATATAACAAAAATAATGATTAACTACATCATGCAATAAAATATAAGATTTCCTCGTGCAATACAATGTTTTCTTAAAATATGCATACGACTTTCTTTGACACAGCTTCGTATTAATTCTTAAAATTCTTTTCTTGCTATTTTGAGAAAGTCGCATTTGAAGTTTTGAATAGCAATCACTTTTAAATAGTGTCACAGTATTTACCAAATTGTATGTGTTATAACCTTGCAATGCCACTTTTTCTCGTCTGGTTTGTCAACTCTTAGTAACTTGTCAAAGCTGATAATGTTCTCCCTCTATAGCTACTACTACTTTACCTCCATGGACAAGTTATCCCACAACTTCTGGATTACCTGATCCTACTGCTGCAACAAGTTCCGCTACAACAAATGGTAAGTTCATATTATGATTGGCATTCAGAACATAATCAGGTTTGTATAGTAATGCATCGATGAAGCTCCCTGGGCAATTTACGGCCTGCGGTCGGGCCAAAATCCTGACAACTCGAGGGTAATCGCACAAGATTCCGTGAGATGTTTTTCAAAGATTTTTATACCATAAACGGTGCCGTATAGCCCGTGGCTAAAAGTTGAGCTTGTCCAAAATTCAGACACTGTTCACGGGGTTTGGGGCACATTGAAGGCCCGGTGACAGTCGCATAGGGCCTTACTTAAGACCGTATGGGGTCTCTTACTGGCTCGTTGGTCAGGTGGGTCATATGTGCTCCGATCGGTCTCTCACTGGCCACGCAACACCTTGTACAAAATAGTATGTTCCCTTTGTTTGGCCCTGTAATTGCTCCGTGCGAATCTTCGAAATTTAAATGGGCTATAACGGTTGTAAACAAAATTTGAAGTAGTCAGCCAATCATGAAATGTTCAAACGTCCATGAGCCGTTGTACTGGCTGTGTGTTATTTCCGGCTCGACTTCATTTTTTACATTCAAATAGTAACTTTTCATACTACCGAGGTACCTTATATGCATAATATGAAATACATCACGATATTATATAAAATATTGCTAAGTTATCATACTTGTATGAAAACAATCCATACATTACATCCAAACTTTTAAGTGAGAACGTTTGAACTTTGCAAAGATATAAATGGTTCCTTGACTTAAATTGTAATGAAAATAAGCGAGTTACTCGTTTGTGGAATTGGGATTCAACATATACAGCTTAGTTCTATAAGCTTGTAGTTACAAAGACTGTATGTATGTCATCGAGTTACGGGTTTGTACAATTAATCGACGACAGATAAATCAAATTAAATTTTATTAATTGCCAGGTTATGTGGAAAATTAAAATGAATATAGCATTCTGTTACAAAATCGAATTCGTAAAGATTTGACTTAGTAACGATCTTTTTTCAGTGCAAGACAGTATACCTCCGAGTTGTGTTTGGTTTATCAGCTAAGTGGCTGTTTAGATCATTGCCTATTTGTCCATCTGTCGTTGTATATTGTTATGTGTAAAGTATCGTATAAACTCCAGTCGTCATATTGTTCGCCTCGCTGTGATTTGACCAAATGTAGGTTTAAAACAGCGAAAGATTGTCAAGTTATGTCGTGTTCGGTCAAATAGTTGTCGATGTTTATCATTTTCCTTTTTTAGCAAGCACAATGAGCTCAACGACTGGCAAACTTGGAACAACTGTATGGCCTTACACAAATTATACAACCTGGAATAATACAACAACTCCATGGTCTTCCACAGGTGATCCAACTGGCGCATCAAATTATACAACCTTGAATAATACAACAACTCCATGGCCTTCCACAGGTGATCCAACTGGCACATCAAATTATACAACCTTGAATAATACGACAACTCCATGGCCTTCCACAGGTGATCCAACTGGCACATCAAATTATACAACCTGGAATAATACGACAACTCCATGGCCTTCCACAGGTGATCCAACTGGCACAACAAATTATACAACCTGGAATAATACAACAACTCCATGGCCTTCCACAGGTTATCCAACTGGCACAACAAATTATACAACCTTGAATAATACAACAACTCCATGGCCTTCAACAGGTGATCCAACTGGCGCATCAAATTATACAACCTTGAATAATACAACAACTCCATGGCCTTCCACAGGTGATCCAACTGGCGCATCAAATTATACAACCTTGAATAATACAACAACTCCATGGCCCTCCAAAGGTGATCCAACTGGCACATCAAATTATACAACCTTGAATAATACGACAACTCCATGGCCTTCCACAGGTGATCCAAGAGGCACATCAAATTATACAACCTTGAATAATACAACAACTCCATGGCCTTCCACAGGTGATCCAACTGGCGCATCAAATTATACAACCTTGAATAATACAACAACTCCATGGCCTTCCACAGGTGATCCAACTGGCGCATCAAATTATACAACCTTGAATAATACAACAACTCCATGGCCCTCCAAAGGTGATCCAACTGGCACATCAAATTATACAACCTTGAATAATACGACAACTCCATGGCCTTCCACAGGTGATCCAACTGGCGCATCAAATTATACAACCTTGAATAATACAACAACTCCATGGCCTTCCACAGGTGATCCAACTGGCGCATCAAATTATACAACCTTGAATTATACTACAACTCCATGGCCTACCACAACAAACGGTACGTACATTTGATGAGTTTTTTTTCCATTTTAGGTTAGATTATACTTACTCAGTCTTTTCCGTATGTCTCTAACAAAGCTGCATGAAAATTAATTCAGCCTAAAAGTACAGCTCGATGCAAAATACATAGTAATTCTAAACCGAACTGCGTTCTTTCAACGTACTTTTCTATCGAGGTTTTCATGTAGAGCATAACAATTTTTATATCATATCTGCAGACTTTTCAGACTTAATTGTGTTGACCAGTAGGTCTCGAAACAAGCCGTTGATAAAGGAATTCGACACTGCGATGTATTGAACTGTTTTATTAATATTACTTAAAATAAATATATGAGCGCCGCTGTACGATTTTCAACCTCATGTTTAAGTGACGTCATTTCAAGTAAACGTCACATGTGCCGTCACAATGTACTGACAGTAAGCAATATTTGCCTCATATGGCAATATGAAAACGAAGTGACCATATGAAGTAAATATTGTTTCCTACTTTCAAATAGTGACATCACATGTTGCGTATTCTTGAAATGTAGTCACTTACAGAAGATGTTATAAATCCCACAGCAGCGGTCATTACTGAAGATAATACAACAGGAAACACTTGTCATCCACCCTGATTCATCTAAATAGTTGTCAGATGCCAAGAATTTGTTTGAACCGTTGACCTAAACAATGCCATTTGGTTACCAACCATTACTAACCTATACGGCCGCCAGTGGCAGACGACATATCACATGAATCACAGTTGGAAGACAATGGCTTTTGTACTTGTGTTTTGGGGTGACAGTGAATTTGTATCCGGCATTCCTGCTTGACTTCTTCCAGTAATTGTGACCGTTGTTAGTGTTATTTGGCATGTTTATTTATAGCCAATGCACATACATAATTAATCATCGTTAAACAAATCAAAATTCATTGACAGACGATTGTCTTTATGTCAAGCAGATTTCTCGTACTCGACAAATGTCCAACAATTCTATGCAAGAACTAATGGAAAATTATACGTCGTTAAAATGTTCGATAGACCAATGTCGTACTTCTGAACAATATTCACGTACCTTGAGTATATATACATTGCTGTAGACATTTTGAAGAAATTTCTAGGATGGTCTTAACAGATTTTAGAATTGTATCAGTTAAAGCATTGCTTTCATACATATTCACTATGCCTCAATGTTTCTTCACTTATTCCATATTTCAATCTTTAAGCTGGTACAACGGCTACAGGTCCTGTGACAGAAGCCACACCGTCATCATCAGGTATTTCCTCATTTGAAGTAATTTTCCTACAGTTACATGTAATAGATCGAATATAAAAACACGAGGGTACCTAATTAAGTGGCGGGGGCGTAATCTAAAGTAGATACCTAACTGTTTTCACTGCTCTTTCCATCCACGTCGCTATAGACCGATTTTTAACTTCTGTGTGAGCGTTCCAAATAAAACAGATATTCATGAAATAAACACTATATTTCATGATGCGATATAAAACCTATGTACACAGCAGTGTTCTGGTAAGTTTGTTCATCTCTTGTTTATTGAAACTATGGGAAAGACCAAGTCAAATTAGTCACTCGACAAATTTATGCTTCAGGAATATGCTATAATATAAGTATAATATACGCTGTTGAAATGTTCGATAGACCAATGTGGTACTTCAGGGCACGTGTTCACTAACATTTTAAGCCTGAATTTGAGACGTAGTCATAAACATGTTTCGAAGTAGTTGAACAAGATATCACTCTCAAAAATCGCTACTATTGCAACTGAATCATTCATACCAGCTCTCTTGACGCAACAATTCTCGTGAATTTTAATCTAATTTCATCAAAAAAATAGTTTGAGTCTCAAACTGTAATTTGACTCTGAAGTTTGAATAAATTTCATGAATACAGTCCCAGACCAAAATACACGCACCTTGGGAATACTTACATTGCTGTAGACAATTTGTCGAAATTTCTTGGATGGTCTTAACATATTTTAGAATTGTATCAGTTAAAGGTTTGCTTTCATACATTTTTAATATGCTTTCATGTTTCTTTAATTATTGCACATTTCAATGTTTTAGCTAGTACGACGGCAACAGTTCCAGTGACAACAGCCACACCGTCATCATCAGGTATTGCCTCATTTGAAGTAATTTTTTCATTGTTGTATGTAATAGATAGAGTATGAAAACAAGAGGGTACCTAATTAAGTGGATGGGGCGTAAACTAAATTATATACCTAACTGTTTTCACTCTATCGGTTTTGTATGTTAGGCCAGTCACAAAATGGAGGTGTACAAACCGGTGTTTATTTTTAGATCATGTGATGTCACTGCCATATGCAAACAAGCGGACATGAGATGCACTGTGATCATATATAGGGTGTTAAAAAGTCCGTTCACAAAGTTTGAATTCTAGTTTCTTTTTCAAATGCTCTTTCCATCCACGTCGCTATAGACCGATTTTTAACTTCTGTGTGAGCGTTCCAAATAAAACAGATATTCATGAAATAAACACTATCTTTCATGATGTGATATAAAACCTGTGTACACAGCAGTGTTTGGTATGTTTGTTCATCTCTTGTTTATTGAAACTATCGGAAAGACCAAGTCAAATTAGTCACTCGACAAATTTATGCTTCAGGAATATGCTATAATATAAGTATAATATACGCTGTTGAAATGTTCGATAGACCAATGTGGTACTTCAGGGCACGTATTCACTAACATTTTAAGCCTGAATTTAGGACTTAGTCTTAAACATTTTTCGAAGTGGTTAAACAAGATATCTCTCCCAAACATCGCTACTATTGCAACTGAGCCATTCATACCAGCTTTCTTGACGCAACAATTCTCGTGCATTTTGATCTTATTTCATCGAAATAAAAGTTTGAGTCTCAAACTGTAATTTGAGTCTGAAGTTTGAATAAATTTAATGAATACAGTCCCAGACCAAAATGCGCGCACCTTGGGAATACTTACATTGCTGTAGACAATTTGTAGGAATTTCTTGGATGGTCTTAACATATTTTAGAATTGTATCAGTTAAAGCATTGCTTTCATTCATATTCAATATGCTTTCATGTTTTTTAATTGTTGCATATTTCAATCTTTTAGCTAGTACGACGACAACAGTGCCAGTGACAAAAGCCGCACCGTCATCATCAGGTATTGCCTCATTTGAAGTTATTTTCTCATTGTTGCATGTAATAGATAGAGTATGAAACAAGATATCACTCCCAATCATCGCTACTATCGCAACTGAACCATTCATACATTCTTTCTTGACTTAACAATTATCGTCCATTTCGATCTAATTTCATCGAAATAAAAGCTTGAGTCTCAACTGTAATTTGAATCTGAAGTCTGAAAGCATTTTAGTGAATACAGACTCAGACCAACATACACGCACCTTGGGGATACTAACATTGCTGTAGACAATTTGAAGACATTTGTTGGATGGTCTACTATTTTAGAATGGTATCAGTTAAAGCATTGCTTTCATACATATTCAATATGCCTCAATGTTTCTTTAATTATTCCACATTTAAATATTTTAGCTAGTACGACGACAACAGGTCCAGTTACAGCAGCCACACCGTCATCATCAGGTATTTCCTCATTTGTGTGAGCGTTCTAAATAGAACAGCTATTCATGAAATAAACACTATCTTTCTTGATGTTGAATGAAACCTATGTACACAGCAGTGTTCTAGTAAGTTTGTTCATCTCAGGTTTATTGAAACTATGGGAAAGACCAAGTCAAATTAGACAGTTGACAAATTTATGCTACTAGACTATGCAAGAATAAAAGTAAAATGTACGCTATTGAACTTTTCGATAGACCAACGTGGTACTTCAGGGCCCGTATTCACTAACATTTTTAGACTGAATTTGAGACGTAGTCTTAAACATGTTACGAAGTGGTTGAACAAGATATCACTCCCAAAAATCGCTACTATTGCAACTGAATTATTCATACCAGCTCTCTTGACGCAACAATTCTCGTGCATTTTAATTTAATTGCATCGAAATAATAGTTTGAGTCTCAAACTGTAATTTGACTCTGAAGTTTGAATAAATTTAATGAATACAGGCCCAGACCAAAATACACGCACCTTGGGAATACTTACATTGCTGTAGACAATTTGTAGAAATTTCTTGGATGATCTTAACATATTTTAGAATTGTATCAGTTAAAGGTTTGCTTTCATACATATTCAATATGCTTTTATGTATCTTTAATTATTGCACATTTCAATGTTTTAGCTGGTACGACGGCAACAGTTCCAGTGACAACAGCCAATCCGTCATCATCAGGTATTGTCTCATTTGAAGTTATTTTCTCATTGCTGCATGTAATAGATAGAGTATGAAAACACGAGGTACCTAATTAAGTGGACGGGGCGTAAACTAAATTGGATAACTTACTGTTTTCCCTCTATTTGTTTTTGTATGTACGGCCAGTCACAAAATGGAGGTTTACAAAACGGTGTTTATATTTAGATCATGTGATGTCACTGACATATGCAAACAAGCGGGCATGAGATGCACCATGATCATATATAGGGTGTTAAAAAGAAATTTTTGGATGGTCTTAACACATTTTAGAATTGTATCAGTTAAAGCATTGCTTTCATACATATTCAATATGCTTTCATGTTTTTTAATTGTTGCATATTTCAATCTTTTAGCTAGTACGACGACAACAGTGCCAGTGACAAAAGCCGCACCGTCATCATCAGGTATTGCCTCATTTGAAGTTATTTTCTCATTGTTGCATGTAATAGATAGAGTATGAAACAAGATATCACTCCCAATCATCGCTACTATCGCAACTGAACCATTCATACATTCTTTCTTGACTTAACAATTATCGTCCATTTCGATCTAATTTCATTGAAATCAAAGCTTGAGTCTCAACTGTAATTTGAATCTGAAGTCTGAAAGCATTTTAGTGAATACAGATTCAGACCAACATACACGCACCTTGGGGATACTAACATTGCTGTAGACAATTTGAAGACATTTGTTGGATGGTCTACTATTTTAGAATGTTATCAGTTAAAGCATTGCTTTCATACATCTTCAATATGCCTCAATGTTTCTTTAATTATTCCACATTTAAATATTTTAGCTAGTACGACGACAACAGGTCCAGTTACAGAAGCCACAACGTCATCATCAGGTATTTCCTCATTTGTGTGAGCGTTCTAAATAGAACAGCTATTCATGAAATAAACACTATCTTTCTTGATGTTGAATGAAACCTATGTACACATCAGTGTTCTAGTAAGTTTGTTCGTCTCAGGTTTATTGAAATTATGGGAAAGACCAAGTCAAATTAGACACTCGACAAATTTACGCTACAAGAATATGCTAGAATAAAAGTAAAATGTACGCTATTGAACTTTTCGATAGACCAACGTGGTACTTCAGGGCCCGTATTCACTTATACTTACACTCGTATTTTAAGCCTGAATTTGAGACTTAGTCTTACACATGTTTCGAAGTGGTTGAACAAGATATCACTCCATGAAATCGCTACTATTGCAACTGAATCGTTTATACCAGCTTTCTTGGCGCAACAATTCTCGTGCATTTTAATTTAATTGCATCGAAATAATAGTTTGAGTCTCAAACTGTAATTTGACTCTGAAGTTTGAATAAATTTAATGAATACAGGCCCAGACCAAAATACACGCACCTTGGGAATAGTTACATTGATGTAGAAAATTTGTCGAAATTTCTTGGATGGTCTTAACATATTTTAGAATTGTATCAGTTAAAGGTTTGCTTTCATACATATTCAATATGCTTTCATGTTTCTTTAATTATTGCACATTTCAATGTTTTAGCTGGTACAACGGCAACAGTTCCAGTGACAACAGCCACACCGTCATCATCAGGTATTGCCTCATTTGAAGTTATTTTCTCATTGTTGCATGTAATAGATAGAGTATGAAACACGAGGGTACCTAATTAAGTGGAGGGGGCGTAAACTAAATTGGATAACTTACTGTTTTCACTCTATCTGTTTTGTATGTTAGGCCAGTCACAAAATGGAGGTGTACAAACCGGTGTTTCTTTTTGGATCATGTGATGTCACTGACATATGCAAACAAGCGGGCATGAGATGCACCATGATCATATATAGGGTGTTAAAAAGAATTTTTTGGATGGTCTTAACACATTTTAGAATTTTATCAGTTAAAGCATTGCTTTCATACATATTCAATATGCTTTCATGTTTTTTAATTGTTGCATATTTCAATCTTTTAGCTAGTACGACGACAACAGTGCCAGTGACAAAAGCCGCACGGTCATCATCAGGTATTGCCTCATTTGAAGTTATTTTCTCATTGTTGCATGTAATAGATAGAGTATGAAACAAGATATCACTCCCAATCATCGCTACTATCGCAACTGAACCATTCATACATTCTTTCTTGACTTAACAATTATCGTCCATTTCGATCTAATTTCATTGAAATCAAAGCTTGAGTCTCAACTGTAATTTGAATCTGAAGTCTGAAAGCATTTTAGTGAATACAGATTCAGACCAACATACACGTACCTTGGGGATACTAACATTGCTGTAGACAATTTGAAGACATTTGTTGGATGGTCTACTATTTTAGAATGTTATCAGTTAAAGCATTGCTTTGATACATATTCAATATGCCTCAATGTTTCTTTAATTATTCCACATTTAAATATTTTAGCTAGTACGACGACAACAGGTCCAGTTACAGAAGACACACCGTCATCATCAGGTATTTCCTCATTTGTGTGAGCGTTCTAAATAGAACAGCTATTCATGAAATAAACACTATCTTTCTTGATGTGAAATGAAACCTATGTACACAGCAGTGTTCTAGTAAGTTTGTTCATCTCAGGTTTATTGAAACTATGGGAAAGACCAAGTCAAATTAGACAGTTGACAAATTTATGCTACTAGACTATGCAAGAATAAAAGTAAAATGTACGCTATTGAACTTTTCGATAGACCAACGTGGTACTTCAGGGCCCGTATTCACTAACATTTTTAGACTGAATTTGAGACGTAGTCTTAAACATGTTTCGAAGTGGTTGAACAAGATATCACTCCCAAAAATCGCTACTATTGCAACTGAATCATTAATACCAGCTCTGTTGACGCAACAATTCTCGTGCATTTTGATTTAATTTCATCGAAAAAATAGTTTGAGTCTCAAACTATAATTAGACTCTGAAGTTTGAATACATTTCATGAATACAGTCCCAGACCAAAATACACGCACCTTTGGAATACTTACATTGCTGTAGACAATTTGTCGAAATTTCTTGGATGGTCTTGACAGATTTTAGAATTGTATCAGTTAAAGGTTTGCTTTCATACATATTCAATATGCTTTAATTATTGCACATTTCAATGTTTTAGCTGGTACAACGGCAACAGTTCCAGTGACAACAGCCACACCGTCATCATCAGGTATTGCCTCATTTGAAGTTATGTTCTCATTGTTGCATGTAATAGATAGAGTATGAAACACGAGGGTACCTAATTAAGTGGAGGGGGCGTAAACTAAATTGGATAACTTACTGTTTTCACTCTATCTGTTTTGTATGTTAGGCCAGTCGCAAAATGGAGGTGTACAAACTATTGATTCTCTTAAGAGCATATGCTGTCACTGACATATGCAAACAAGCGGGCATGAGATGCACTGTGATCATATATAGGGTGTTAAAAATCCGTTCACAAAGTTTGAATTCTAGTTTCTTTTTCAAATGCTCTTTCCATCCACGTCTCTATAGAGCGATATTTAACTTCTGTGTGAGCGTTCTAAATGAAACAGATATTCATGAAATAAACACTATCTTTCATAATGTGATATAAAACCTATGCACACAGCAGTGTTCTGTTAAGTTTGATAATCTTTTGTTAATTGAAACTATGGGAAAGACAAAGTCAAATTAGACACTCAACACATTTATGCTTCATGAATATGCTAGAATAGAAATAAAATATACGCTGTTGAAATGTTCGATATACCAATGTGGTATTTCAGGGCACGTATTCACTTAACATTTTAAGCCTGAATTTGGGACTTAGTCTTAGACATTTTTCGAAGTGGTTGAACAAGATATCTCTCCCAAACATCGCTACTATTGCAACTGAACCATTCATACCAGCTTTCTTGACGCAACAATTCTCGTGCATTTTGATCTTATTTCATCGAAATAAAAGTTTGAGTCTCAAACTGTAATTTGAGTCTGAAGTTTGAAAATAGTAAGTGAAAACAAGCCCAGACCAACATACACGCACCTTGGGAATACTTACATTGCTGTAGACAATTTGTAGGAATTTCATGGATGGTCTTAGTATATTTTAGAATTGTATCAGTTAAAGCATTGCTTTCTTTCATATTCAATATGCTTTCATGTTTTTTAATTGTTGCATATTTCAATGTTTTAGCTAGTACGACGACAACAGTGCCAGTGACAAAAGCCGCACCGTCATCATCAGGTATTGCCTCATTTGAAGTTATTTTCTCATTGTTGCATGTAATAGATAGAGTATGAAACAAGATATCACTCCCAATCATCGCTACTATCGCAACTGAACCATTCATACATTCTTTCTTGACTTAACAATTATCGTCCATTTCGATCTAATTTCATCGAAATAAAAGCTTGAGTCTCAACTGTAATTTGAATCTGAAGTCTGAAAGCATTTTAGTGAATACAGACTCAGACCAACATACACGCACCTTGGGGATACTAACATTGCTGTAGACAATTTGAAGACATTTGTTGGATGGTCTACTATTTTAGAATGGTATCAGTTAAAGCATTGCTTTCATACATATCCAATATGCCTCAATGATTCTTTAATTATTCCATATTTAAATATTCTAGCTAGTACGACGACAACAGGTCCAGTTACAGCAGCCACGCCGTCATCATCAGGTATTTCCTCATTTGTGTGAGCGTTCTAAATAGAACAGATATTCATGAAATAAACACTATCTTTCTTGATGTGAAATGAAACCTATGTACACAGCAGTGTTCTAGTAAGTTTGTTCATCTCTTGTTTATTGAAACTATGGGAAAGACCAAGTCAAATTAGACAGTCGACAAATTTATGCTACATGAATATGCAAGAATAAAAGTAAAATGTACGCTATTGAACTTTTCGATAGACCAACGTGGTACTTCAGGGCCCGTATTCACTAACATTTTTAGACTGAATTTGAGAGTTGGTCTTAAACATGCTTCGAAGTGGTTGAACAAGATATCACTCCATGAAATCGCTACTATTGCAACTGAATCGTTTATACCAGCTTTCTTGGCGCAACAATTCTCGTGCATTTTAATTTAATTGCATCGAAATAATAGTTTGAGTCTCAAACTGTAATTTGACTCTGAAGTTTGAATAAATTTAATGAATACAGGCCCAGACCAAAATACACGCACCTTGGGAATACTTACATTGCTGTAGACAATTTGTAGAAATTTCTTGGATGGTCTTAACATATTTTAGAATTGTATCAGTTAAAGGTTTGCTTTCATTCATATTCAATATGCTTTCATGTTTCTTTAGTTATTGCACATTTCAATGTTTTAGCTAGTACGACGGTAACAGTTCCAGTGACAACAGCCAATCCGTCATCATCAGGTATTGCCTCATTTGAAGTTATTTTCTCATTGTTGCATGTAATAGATAGAGTATGAAAACACGAGGGTACCTAATTAAGTGGACGGGGCGTAAACTAAATTGGATAACTTACTGATTTCCCTCTATCTGTTTTTGTATGTAAGGCCAGTCACAAAATGGAGGTTTACAAAACGGTGTTTATATTTAGATCATGTGATGTCACTGACATATGCAAACAAGCGGGCATGAGATGCACTGTGATCATATAAAGGGCTGTGATCATACATAGGGTGTTAAAAAGTCCGTTCACAAAGTTTGAATTCTAGTTTCTTTTTCAAATGCTCTTTCCATCCACGTCGCTATAGACCGATATTTAACTTCTGTGTGAGCGTTCTAAATAAAACAGATACTCAAGAAATAAACGCTATCTTTCATGATGTGAAATAAAACCTGTGTACACAGCAATGTTTGGTAAGTTTGTTCATCTCTTGTTTATTGACACTATGGAAAAGACCATGTCAAATTAGACACTCGACACATTTATGCTTCAGGAATATGCTATAATATAAGTATGATATACGCTGTTGAAATGTTCGATAGACCAATGTGGTACTTCAGGGCACGTGTTCACTAACATTTTAAGCCTGAATTTGAGACTTAGTCTTACACATGTTTCGAAGTGGTTGAACAAGATATCACTCCCAGAAATCGCTTCTATTGCAACTGAACCATTCCACCAGCTTTCTTGACGAAACAATTCTCGTGCATTTTAATCAAATTTCATCGAAATAATAGTTTGAGTCTCAAGCTGATATTTGACTATGAAGTTTCAATACATTTATTGAATACAGGCCCAGACCAAAATACACGCACCTTGGGAATACTTACATTGCTGTAGACAATTTGTAGAAATTTCTTGGATCGTCTTAACACATTTTAGAATTGTATCAGTTAAAGGTTTGCTTTCATACATATTCAATATGCTTTTATGTTTCTTTAATTATTGCACATTTCAATGTTTTAGCTGGTACGACGGTAACAGTTCCAGTGACAACAGCCACACCGTCATCATCAGGTATTGCCTCATTTGAAGTTATTCTCTCATTGTTGCATGTAATAGATAGAGTATGAAAACACGAGGGTACCTAATTAAGTGGAGGGGGCGTAAACTAAAATAGATACCTAACTGTTTTCACTGTATCTGTTTTGTATGTTAGGCCAGTCACAAAATGGAGGTGTACACACCGGTGTTTCTTTTTAGATCATGTGATGTCACTGACATATGCAAACAAGCGGGCATGAGATGCACCATGATCATATATAGGGTGTTAAAAAGAAATTTTTTGGATGGTCTTAACACATTTTAGAATTGTATCAGTTAAAGCATTGCTTTCATACATATTCAATATGCTTTCATGTTTTTAATTGTTGCATATTTCAATCTTTTAGCTAGTACGACGACAACAGTGCCAGTGACAAAAGCCGCACCGTCATCATCAGGTATTGCCTCATTTGAAGTTATTTTCTCATTGTTGCATGTAATAGAAAGAGTATGAAACAAGATATCACTCCCAATCATCGCTTCTATCGCAACTGAACCATTCATACATTCTTTCTTGACTTAACAATTATCGTCCATTTCGATCTAATTTCATTGAAATCAAAGCTTGAGTCTCAACTGTAATTTGAATCTGAAGTCTGAAAGCATTTTAGTGAATACAGATTCAGACCAACATACACGCACCTTGGGGATACTAACATTGCTGTAGACAATTTGAAGAAATTTCCTGGATGGTCTTAACATATTTTAGAATTGTATCAGTTAAAGGTTTGCTTTCATACATATTCAATATGCTTTTATGTTTCTTTAATTATTGCACATTTCAATGTTTTAGCTGGTACGACGGTAACAGTTCCAGTGACAACAGCCACACCGTCATCATCAGGTATTGTCTCATTTGAAGTTATTTTCTCATTGTTGCATGTAATATATAGAGTTTGAAAACACGAGGGTACCTAATTAAGTGGAGGTGCGAAAACTATACGCTGTTGAAATGTTCGATAGACCAATGTGGTACTTCAGGGCACGTATTCACTAACATGTTAAGCCTGAATTTGAGACTTAGTCTTATGTATGTGGCTTTTCCTGTAGTTACGTATTCTCTCTCTTTTTTTAAACATGTTTTGAAGTGGTTGAACAAGATATCACTCCCAAAAACTATTGCATACCAGCTTTCTTGACGCAACAATTCTAGTACATTTTGATCTAGTTTCAACGAAATAAAAGCTTAAGTCTCAAACTGAAATTTGAGTCTAAAATCTAAACTATTTTAGTGAATACAGGCTCAGACCAACATACACGCACCTTGGGAATACTTACATTGCTGTAGACAATTTAAACACATTGCTTGGTCTGAACAGATTTTAGAATTGAATCAGTTAAAGCATTGCTTTCATACATATTCAATATGCCTCAATGTTTTTTTTAATTATTCCATATTTCAATATTTTAGCTGGTACGACGGCAACAGGTCCAGTGGCAGTAGCAACACCGTTATCAGGTATTTCCTCATTTGATGTAATTTTCCTACTGTTACATGTTATATATCGAATATTAAACACGTGGGTACCTAATTAAGTGGAGGGGGCGCAGATTTGATTACTCAAATGTTTTCATTGTATCTGTTTTGTATTGTAGTGAAATCACCAAATGGAGGTGTACTAACTGGCATTTCTCTTTAGATCATGTGACGTCAACAACATATACATATAAGCGGGCATGAGATGCACTGTGATCATATATAGGGTGTTAAAAAGTCCGTTCACAAAGTTTGAATTCAAGTATCTTTTTCAAATGCTCTTTCCATCAACGTCGCTATAGACCGATATTTAACTTCTGTGTGAGCGTTCTAAATAAAACAGATATTCATGAAATAAACACTACCTTTCATGATGTGAAATAAAACCTAGTATGTACACAGCAGTATTCACATTTTATTTAGATTAAAACTTTGTGAACAAACGTTTTACTCCCTGTATACATCCCATTGTTTGCGTGTATGGATGAAGGGCAATAAACCAAGAATCTACTCGGATCAATGTAAAACATATCAAGTTAAAACATTCCCTGTAACCAATGCGGTGGTCGTGAACAACACTAATGCAGATTTAAGAAATATATATTTGTGTAGACGTTTTTATGAACTTTGCTATGTTATGTTCACAAATTTATGAACGGTATAAGTTAATCGTTTTTTTGTGCATACATCCAGTTAATAAAAACTCAACGTTTATTTGTAATTTTATAATATTTAGCAGATCCGACGGCAACAACTCCCGTTACAGAAGTCCCTTCAGGTATTGATATATTTAAATAATTCTAGAAGCGTATATATCATACTATTTCATTGTATTCATATGTATACCCATCCACATGCCTTTAGTGCTATATTTTAGTATTTGAATAAATAGTAGAAACGAAAACCAACATAAACTATAGTGCGGTTTTTTTATGCTCGAACGCATGAATATATTACCTGGACCATTATATTTCAAAATAGGTGTATTAAAATGTTCGTGTTTGTCCGTAAGCTTGATACAGAAAAGGCCGCGGTTGTGTTTTGATAGAAAAGTAATCCAAACAGCAGTTATAGCTTTACGCACGAGAGCATTTCTTTACCCCAATTGACATGGATCGGTCCTGAAAGTTCATACTCTTGATCGAGGTCAATACAACAGCACTATACTACATGTAGTTGATTTTTATAACAATAATCTACAATTATAACTATTGACCATTTTGACAGGTATTATTTTCGCGTGCAAGGGAGATAATCAAATTTAGAATAAACGGCTTTAACAAAGCGGCTATTCAAGGGAGATAATTCTTGAGATTTATCAAGAAAAGTGACAAATTTTTAACTTATCATATTGTGAAACCAGTTGATACAGCATTCTACGTTTTATGTGTAAAGAAGTTTTCTTTTATTATGTTACAAATCTGCTTCCTAAGCCATTTGATGTTCAATTTCAGTTTTGGGTACACCTTGTCAGTCAGATGCGGATTGTTCGTCGGCGTCTAATTCAGAATGTTCCTCTGGTGTGTGCGCCTGTATTTCTGCTTACAGGGAAGACTATTCACAATGCGTAAAAGGCAAGTATTGCGTTATTACTAACAACAAGTTCTTTTTTTAACAAGTTCAAAGTTTATTGACAAAAATTCACAAAGTTCATTGTCAAAACAACATATATAAAAAGGGAACATAAACAAACACATTATATACATCACCAGAAAAGTGTGTATAAATCGAGTATGAATCATTGACATCAAAGACTATAGTGGACATAAATTGTATATTTGAAAATCGTATATACAGTGAGGTTGTAACAGACCAATTGAATGAACGTTTGACCTGTGATTTAGTAAATGAACCATGTAAATAAACACTCAAACATATGACAGACATCCTCAAACATTTTATTTGCAGTTTAGTTAACATTATCTCAACTGCATGCTCATTGGAAACAAGTAATGACTGATACTGTATTTCAGATGGGATTAAGACCATGTTACTGCATTGAAAAATAGTGTGTACGTATGATATATTCAGAGTATGTCAAAACCAACACAGCAGTGTCAGATACGGAAAAAATACATGTTGTCTTTTTTCCTGCGCTCTGATATATACTCGGTACATTTAGAATCGCAAAATAAATAATGTCTTAAGTTTCATGGACTTAGATAGTCATTCAAGACATGGACATTACACAATAATATATGTTTGTGCAACAAGCATGCACTATCCAATAACAAGCATTTTTATACATTATTTTCATACAAATATCGTTTCAAAATGCAATAAAATGACACTTTGCAAACATTTCGGAGGACAATAAAAACTCGTTTTAAAATGTACTGAGCCTAGTTAAATTCGACATATGTATTAAGAGTGAAATTAATGTTGCTTTATTTGTCTATTATATAGTGTTAGGTAGCTCTTGCCCTGTGTCTTCGAACTGTTCGGATTACGTTGTTAATTCCACATGCAAGTCATCAGTTTGCTCTTGTATAAGTACGTACGGCGAATATTCCAACGTGTGTGTTCCAGGTAAGAGAGTTATCAAACAACATATGTCTTATTATAATATGTGGGTGTTAATCTGACTGGTATTGTTTCTACGATAGTTTTAAATGTTTGGATGTTTCTCATGCTTGATGTTGATGAGAAGCCTAATCGGGTTCTTGTCTGTCAAAACCTGGACTTGAATAGTTTTGGTGGTGCGCGAACGGGGTATTTGAAGGTAGAACGCAAATATGCCTTCATGGGCATTTAAGTATGCAACTTGGTAGAACCGCTGATTTAGATAACCAGTATCAACCCATTCGATAGAAGACAGTTAACTCATAGTCAGCTACATTAATTACAAGAAACCAATGGAACACCAGAGTTCTAGTAATTTGAATCACACGTAGGCTAATAAAACGGAACGCTTAATATTTTGCAAATATCCAAAACCCACTGTCATTGATTTTGTTTTAATTTTACATACTGCAAGAACGATATACATGTAGTATGAATAAAAAATAAAAATTTAAATCGAAATTTGTAATTATATTCTTTATGTTATATAACAAGCTTACGCCATTAAAAAGGTTACTAAATAACCTATTATTAGGAAGACAATTTTCTCATTTATGAGAGTGATTCATTGAAAATTGGCCAAAGATAGTTCTGATGCATACATACTATGACAAGTCATCCCTTAATTCAACAAGATACAAGCATCGTGAAATGAATGAAAGCATTATATTGGACTATTTTGATTACGTTAATTTTTTATATTTTAACAACTCAAAAGTTTGGAACCTATGCAATTTTTTAAAACAAGTATTTTTTTGAGGTGTTCTTAAGAAGTATACTTCATCAGATTAACATAGCATGGCAATGGAATACATGTATTTATTATCAATGCTACAGACACAATTTGTGAATATAAACTGTGTATTTTATTTGTAATTCAGTTCTAGGAATGGCGTGCTCCGTGTCTAGCGACTGTACACAGTACTTGTCCAACACAGAATGTGCAAATAGTTGCACATGCGCAGCAGGGTATTACGCAACTTCCGGAAAGTGCAGAAAAGGTGGGTTGGTGTATGTGTGATATCCGAAACATTGTATCGATACATTGTGTTTCTTCCATTCTACAACCAGACTTACTGACGTATAAATAAATCGTATAAAAAGTTCTAAAATATGCTATTATTTTGCTTTTGTTTTATGAGAGTGATTCATTGAAAATTGGCCGAAGATAGTTCTGATGCATACATGGCTAGTCATCCCTTAAAGCCGCTAGATACGTTTGCACGATACGAATCGGTATTCTCTCGACCCACACATGCTTATACACAAGGCAAATAAACAAGAAATATCTTGAAAAAAGATGGTCGGCGCAATTTGAAGGTTAAGATTTGTTGTGCAACACAAAATTTGCGGAGATGTTACGATTGCTGGTCACTCCAGATCCAAAATGGTTTTGTATTTCATGACATTTCCAAAAGCATAGCAGCGTCATCAGAACGACCATCTATTAAGAAACAACCTCCCTTCAACAACATTAATGAGTTCTACTGCCAACCTTACTCTGCGGAACAACATGCTCTGAGCAGAGGTCTAAAATTATATCTCCAACAGAATGTTGCTCTAGAGAGACTTCACAGTGTTTCACATTTACTTTCAGTTCTTGGATCCAGTTGTTCTATGACTGCGTACTGCACCAGTTACGTAACTAATTCAAACTGTACCAGTAATTCAAAATGTCGATGCAGTGATGGCTTTACACAGGACGACGCCTTCTGTGCCATTGGTAAGGTATTAGTCAGACATTTGGTTGCTTTGAAGATGATGTACCTGTGTGTATACGAAAGTGTTATCCTGCTATCGCTGTTTTTACCATGACCAGTACAAAAATGAATATTGAAGTCAGGCGAGAAATGCCCCATACAATTTGTGTATCATGCAACATTAGTTCATATAAATTGAAAGTGTTAATGCTTGAAATGATTTATACACACGGCATTGAAAAAGTTCGATTAATCGTTATATTGACTATATTGTAATCAAGTTTCCTTGGTATATGTAAGAGCTGAGTCATCAAACTTTAAGCAATGTTGCATTCTTAAATAACAATAATTATAAAGCTATTACATTCAATGGAAAACTCAAATCAATACCTGGAAACCAAGGCTGGTTGTATACACGGGAGATGTAGAGTTATCTCCCTTTATCCCTACTACAGTATATGTATCTACATGTGTATGTATATAAAGGGAGAGAATTCTTGATGGGACAAAGGTATAATAATTCGTGACAATTTCCTGTGGTTTTATACGGGTAGATTACACAGCTAGGGCTTAAACCACTTGTAGCTTGCGTATGTTATGTGTGCAAGTGGAAAGCAAACAACCGTAACACCATTTGAGCGCCGCTGTACGAATTCCAACCTTTCTTTAAGTGTCGTCATTTTCAGAATACCTCACATGTGACGTCACCATGTACTGACAGTAAGTAATATTTGTCCCATATGGCATTATGAAAACGAAGTGACCATAATTATGGAGAAAATATTGTTTCCTGCTTGCAAATAGTGACTTCACATTTTGCGTTGCCTTGAAAAGACGTCACTTACATAAGAGTTTGTGATTGCCATAGCAACGCTCATTTATAACAATATTAAGTTAGCATTGAAGCTGTGTGGTTATTCAAAAAATAACATTTTTACCGTAGGAGTGGGTGCAGAGTGTTCGAGTGACAACGATTGCGTGTCGAATGCCAATTGTGTGCTAGGAGCATGTTGGTGTTCCGACGGATACCGAATAAATAACAAGAATTGCGTCAAAGGTAATATTCTCAATATATTCTCGCTATGATTTTGAAAGCTGGAGTCCAAAACCATTCTTTAGAGAAAAGTTGCTGTCCTTTAATGCATTTAAGAATATTTTCAGAAACGGGAGTCCAAGCGAAAGTCTCGGAGTCCAAAAAGCCTAATTAGGAGTCTAGTGAGAAGCCTGCATGTATACGATCGACTGTGAAAGCGTCCATGATGTAAAATAAAATAATAATGGTTTTCTTGTAACTGTATCTACTGGTTACATTTCTGTTCTTGTATATAACGAAATCAATTTTTGATTAAATGTGTTGTGTATAGAATAATGAAACGATTTCCGGGTTTGTTAAAATACTGTTTATCTATCTGTAGTTGTATTATAAGACTCAATTTAAATACTGTGTACAAATTGTCAAGAAACGCACATATAAAAACTCGACACAGTTGTCAAATATGTGTACCATCCTCGGTATCAAGGCTATTCATAATATATATAATACCCTGAGCAAATTGGCTAGCGAAACTTCGTAGTGCATGAATATTCATTAGCATTTTTCGACCAATGAAATGGACGATAACAAGAAAGGAATCTCCTTTGTGCAGAGCTATCAGCAAATCAGACTAAATGGCAGCCTAACACGATTTGAAAGCCGCGATCTCATTGGATCACTCAGAACCGCGATTTCATCCGTAACTCCCCCGCAATTTCCGTATCGCATGAGGTTTGTGTCATGCGGCCAATCAAGCGGCTGGATTTCACCTCATTAATTATTCATGAGTTCAAGATTTTTACAGTCAGTCTGCCCAGGGTATCATAGCATATGTCATGAATAGCCTGGGAACCGAGGATGAATATGTACATGTATATGATAGTAGTTCACTGTCAAACTGATGCTGATTTTTCCTTGTTGTTGAGTGTATGGAATACAGAACTTTACCCAGTCATGTAGGAGAGGTTATGAATAGTTAAAAAATACTGAATAGCTTCGTGCAATCTAAAAGAATACGTGTTGATAGACTAAGTATGTAAGGTTCTACTGATAATTGAAATACCTTTAATGGGAGTACACACCGTTATAGACTAATAGGGGTTGGTATCTGTGGCTTATTTGTTACAGTTTAGTAAATATTCGTCCGAAATTATTCCGGTAACGAGTCATTAATTGGGTTCACATAAAATGCCGCATACGCAGATACAAAAATACGCTGTACTCACTATTATTGAACCAATGTTTTTTAAACTGACCAAACTGGATGTTTTCTTCAGTGAACCATTGTTATTTTTCTTATACAAAGAAAAAAAGGATTGCGGTTAAATATGTGTTAATGAGCCTCAGAAAGCAAGTGAAGAATAATTGAATGCCGCTGTACGATTTCCAAACTCTTCTTTAAAAGACGTCATTTCCAGAAAACGTCACATGTGACGTCACCATGTACAGACAATAAGCAATGTTTGCCCCATATGGCAATATGAAAACGAAGTGTGGAGTAAATATTATTCCTGCTTTCAAATCACGTGTTGCGATTTCTTGAAATAACGTCACTTACAAGAAGAGGTTGTAAAGCTCATAGAAGCGCTCAATTATTAATATCTGTCATAAAAATTAGCCTTTTTAGAAAGTGTTTGCAATGTTTTGAGATATAGAACGTATAACTGTGGAATCTGTTGTTGGCTTATTTCAGTTATTGGTGGTCCTTGCTACTACACACTCGATTGTTCATCGTTAGATACAAACTCGTTCTGTAATGGTCAGCTTTGTGATTGTAAGGAAGGCTTTGTTGAGTCCCCGACTTATTGTGTCGCTTCAGGTACCTGTTGTTGGTCGCGGTTTATATTGTTTTATTGTCTTTAATATATGTTAATAAATAAGTGATTTGATATTGGCCCCGTTATTTGTCCGAGGGCAGTCGTATTGGCACGAGGCCAATACGACTGTCCCGAGGACAAATAACAGGGCCAATGTCAAATCACTTATTTATTGACAATTTTATTAAATAACTTCATGTACTTATAAATAAAGGATTCAAAGTTTAAACACTAAATTTATTAAAAAAATTATTAACATATAACAAAGAACAACTCTTAAAATAAAATGGCTGCCGTTTCCGAATTTCCAGCTGCGAATCTATATCATTTTTTGGCCCTGTTTAATTAGCCAATCAAATTCTTTAAAATGCGGGCCAATATCAATATCAGTTAGCGGCCCCGGGCCGAAAAGTGATATAGATATTGGCACTGTTATAGAGGAGGCCTTTGTATTATTGGACGAGGCAAATGCTGTGTTTAAGGGCTAATAATTAATAGTTATTTAATAAAGTTATATTATGCTCATACGTTTGTTCATTTGTTTACCTAAACAAAAAAGAAGAATATACTTCATATAGCTAAAACCAGTGGTTAGTGCGCTGGACTTGTAACCCGGCGATCTGGGTTCGATTCCCGGTCGCGGCAGGCCATACCCTTCCATGAAAATTTGACCAAAATGTCGATTTTCCGCCACATGTGGAGAAGTTGCCGGCTCCTTGTGGAAGGGTAAGTTAGTACTGGTTAGAATTCAGTCCAGGAAAAACTGGTTAGGTGAACCGGCCGCCGTATAAAACTGAAATATCGTTGAGAAACGGCGTTAAACCCGATGAAACAAACATATAGCTAAAAACATCAATAAATATGCATAATCAAGTAATACACTAATAATGTATCTCTCTGTATTTTTTCAAAAACGAAGAAAGTTGTTTCTGAGATAATAAATGCTAAAGTGTAAAAAAAATAATGAAAAAACTAAAAGTAGGAACTCGCGAACTTATAAACTGGTTTAAACTGATAACTTCATTTCGCAAAATATCATGGTTGGTTGCCATGTTCAATATTTTGTAAGTACTATATATTGCATGTACTCTTGTACATATGTTATACACTACGTTTATGTGGAGGAAATATAGTTATCTATAGTTTACTTTGATAATCTGGAAAAGCGATTTCTGTCTTTATTGGTAGAGATGCATTTGCAATAGCCTTACTGCCTCTAGAAATAAAGTCTTTATTTTCATTATAATCATTTTATTATTATTATTGTTCTTGTTGCTGTTGCTGCCGCTGTTTATTATTATTATCAATATCATTATTATAACAAATATTATCATTATTATAAATAGTATTACTATTATAAATATAATTATTATTAGTACATGTATTATTATAATTATTATTATTTCAAGATAAAAATAATGCAGCTACTTCTGGATGACCATTTATTTTTGATATTCATTTTCAGGGTGGATGATAAAGATGGAACTGTACGTTTTGGTAGCCGCGATTTGTATCAGCATACTACAGAAAACATTCTGTGTTGACTAGTGTTTGTGCTAATACTCTCCGCTGTCGGAGGTAAAATCGGTACATATATTCGAGCCTCTTATTCGACAACCTTCTATCCGAATACTTGGTATCATCCGAAATATATATCTGGTCCCGATGTATCTTCTAAGGCACGTTGAATTGAAATGGGTTATTCGAAACCATGTGTTATTCGAAATAAAATTTCGGACTCGATGAATTCGAATGATCGAATCCGATGGTATGTACATCACCAGACAGGACAACATTCTATCCGAATACTTGGTATCATCCGAAATATATATCTGGTCCCGATGTATCTTCGTAGGCACGTCGAATTAAAATGGGTTATTCGAAACCATGTATTGTTCGAAATAAAATTTCGGACTCGATGAATTCGAATGATCGAATCTGATGGTATGTACATCACCAGACAGCACTTGGCGTATAAGATATAGAAAAAACAAATGTGTATGTACTTAACCATTTGATATTATGCAAGAAATTAGCTGATCTTGAACTATTTATGTTTAAACAAACATTTCATACAAAGTGTGCCTTCAAAACAAAATGTTCTTACATTTATAATACAATGTAGTGGCTTGTGATAAATTTGTTTTATCCATGTCTGTCCCAACAATTCAAAATATCTCAAAGACAGACATATGGGATCATAATTACTGTTCTTGCGCAAAAATATTTTTGGGAGATTTTCGATGACAATTCACTTTTTTATTAGTGAAGTAATTAAATTTATGTGTAACATATTATGAAGTATATTAATGTTCATTTTATTTAAACCACAAGAGATTGTCACAAGATTGTACTACATATACTATAGAAGAGACAAAGGGGGGAAACTCTTGAAGGGATAAAGGGAGAGAACTCTTGAAGGGATTAAGGGAGAGAACTCGTGACAATTTCATAATTGATTCAAACAACCTTACCATACTTTTTTCCTATTGAGCGTATCTCAACCATCATTCTACACATTTCTACTCATACCTTGCTTTCAAATGACTTTACACGAAAGACCTAAGATTAAAAAAACGAACTTAAGTTTATACTTAAATTAAGTTCACCTATTATTTTTAATTACTGACTACAAAATAGTTTACTGCGATGAAAATATATTATCTTAACAGCCTTAGTGTCACACCGATCAAAATCGAGACTGAGAGATATGCAAATATAAAACTTAAAGATCGTAAACGTGACTTTTGTAATATTTTGGAAGACGAACTTCATGAACTAGACTGTTGTGTGTACAACGACTTAAGATTACACCTATTTGAGCAAGCAACCATTTGAGAACTTTTCATAATAAGTATAATGTAGACAAACTAGTAATGCTATTCACACATCCATCGTTGATTCGTATATGTGCCAAAACCTACTTTAATAGTTTACAAAGACGTAGCTTTTATATGTGTAAATAATGTCGAACATTTTTCTAACTGCTATTGTTGCTAATTTTACATATTTTGAGAATCAGCTGCTTATACGTTCACTCTCGATCTGATCGAGGCTGATAACTGTTTTTCTATTTTTTATACAAATGTTGTATTTATTTTATGCTTCGTGTTGGTCTTTTTTTATTTTTTACTTATTGATTACATCAAATATCCACATCGAATGCCTTAATATTTTACATAACGTCATTTATGTGACGTCATAATCGCTTTGATAATTTCACTGTGAAATATCGGAAAGCATTGACCTAAGTGTATTTTATTTTCATGACATTTGAAATAACATTTTTTTTGAAATTGTCCAATTGTGTGTATGTATCTTTTACATTATGTTTTATTTCATGATTTTAAATATTGTTTTATGTTTACATTTAATGCTGGTCATTGATATACTGTGATAACATGTTAACACTATACTAGTAGTCAATCGTAACACCTCGGAATTTCCGTAACAATTCGGGAAGAGACCTCGAAGGTACGTGTATGAATATGCCTAAAATCTCGGTACGTGATGCGGTTTTCTTAAACTGTTAACTATAAGGCATCTAACCAGGGGCACACATTTCAACAATATCTAAGATGTGTTGGGTTCCTCGTAAACTAATGTTTTTAAGATCTCTGTCATACTTTCCACAGAGACTACATACATTCACTTTCTGCAGCCATTTTGGAACTACTTTCTCCCACGTTACTTCCGAGGACTACTTTTTTTTAAATAGCCGAGGTGATCCGATTGTAAATATGTACATTGTTCGTCTAATTCTCATTTGCACTGTTTTCATTATTGTGCTAAAATGCAAAGAAAATACAAATTGTTTTGTGTTACTGTCTTTTTACATTATACTTTGATTTGTATTTGTATTAAAACATTTGTATTAATTGTAAGTTTTAACTGTCTGTTTACATTCCATCGAAATTTACTCGTTATTCCATATTTCTTTAAAATGTATATTTTGATTAAATGTTTCTGAAATAAAATGTAAAATCGGAGGTCGTCTCATTTTATGTCGATGTTGCATTTTTTGTGTTATTATTTATAAAACAATTTTAAACAACAATGCATAACTGGGCAGTGAACCAAAATAGCTCTCTGAACTGGAAGTCAGATTTGCCATTGTCTTTGTTCCTGATTTAGGAATTCGTGTACACTTTTGTTTCATCTTTAACACCAGACTAAATAAAAACTAGACAATTTTAAACAAAATCTTAATTGTGAAAATTTAGATATGCCTTCCCAGTTTAGATGTCAAAACCAATGTCAAAATAAGTTTTGCTTAACAAGAAAGCGTTCATCCAGACAGTTTTCTTATACGATCAAAAAGTGAGGTTTTGCTTCCCGAACGGGAATTAAAATCACATTTACTGATTGGGAAGCAAGAAAGGGGAATCCCCTGATTTCCCGTTCAGGGAGTTTCTCCTACTGCTATATCAAGTACTCTAGATAATTGCTGCCTGAGCTACAAACCAGTGCTCGTGACTAATTTATAAATTTCGTGGTCAAATCGTGCAAGTGGGTCTCGAAGCCAGGACCCGATTGGGTTTGGAGTTGGGCGATCGTGTCTAAATAAATATACACCGGATTGGTATAACTATGGGATTTTCTCTCTAAGCCTGTGGTATAAACTACAATATACTGTTAACATCTTGCTCGTATCGCAATGGAAACAAATCCAGGATAGAACGTCGGACTGAACATTCAATAGATCTATAATTATATTATGTGTGTACCCCTGGTAAAACCCATATTTAGCGAATTCCGGATCCTGTCTATTTAAAACGCTCTTGAAAGCAATTTGATCAGGAAATTGTCATTTGTTAACATTAGCCAATCGGACACTTCGGTAATATTTATACATGTACAACACTCAATATACCTGAAACACTTATGAATAATAAATGTGACTAACAATAGGTCACACAAAAGGATCTTTGTGGTAAGAACTATACATATCCTTTATTATAAGTACACGCTCACTCCAATACGTCCAATCAGCGGTCTCCATTTTAACTCCCTTAATCATATATACAACATCCTTGTGATTCAATCGGTCTAAACCGGACAGACAATCGTTTGACTTTTTATTTTGATAGAAAGAACCACAATATCGCTCTTATCTATATCTTTTATCATGACGCCATATGCAAATTTAACCATACACTGAACAAATTTTCTAAACTTCCATGTTATAAAATACAAATTTACAAAACCGGTTTTACATGCCGACTTTAACATTGGCATTCTAGTATTATACATAGTACTCTATCGACTTTCACAAAGAAAATACCTATTTATCGTCATGGTTGGCCACGCGTGACGGTAAGTACGATTTTCAACTTTTGGCACGATGACCACGTGTAAGGTGTAGTTAGCGGTGAAATTCAATTAGCGATGCAATCCACGTTGTATGTCCAACACGAAAATCAGAAAAGATGCCGACAAAGGCCACTGAAGAAAGTGCCAGGGCCGTCGGTATGATTGATGGTGGTACTCCGATCTGACAGATATGACTAACGTTATAAATGATTTAATCAATTCATATAGAATTCGGAAAATAATTATAAAAATACATATTTTTTGTATTATTGACTACTTTTTTATTAATATTTCTGGTAGCCGGTCTGTTCGGAAACCAAATTTTTCATAACGTTACGAAACGATACGACTGATAGCCGTAACTGAACGCAGGGCAGGTGTCCCTAAACGTGATGTTTGAACTCATTGAGAGATAATTGATTAACTTACTGTCCAATGGTCTCGTGTCCAAAATTGAATTTAGTACAATTGTTAACACCACATTATATCATTACATCACCTTATATAAATCTTATCTTAGCGATAGGGATACCGTGTATAAATAGATGTGGATTCGAACTTTTCATAGGGACCTACAACTACAAACGTAAGTTTACAATTTTGCAATACTATGTTATTTATTTAAAGATATAATATGCTCATTTTTGTGTTCATTTGTTTAATGCCTATACAAATATGAAAAATATACTTTACTCTAGTTAAAACTTTAATAAATATGCATTATCACATAATACATTTATAATGTATGTCTCTGTATTTGTCGAAAAAAGTTTGTATTATCATAAAATTTAAAAAAAACTTCCATTTTTTACAAGCGGTTGTCTGTTAGTTGTCTGTTAGTAATATGATTAAACAAGATTGTTTTAAACGGTTACACATGGAAAAAGTTCTTATTAATGGTGTTTTAGAATATATAACAATACTGGATGAACCCCATTATAAAGATGTTAGGTTCAGATGAGCCAGATACATCTTTCATGAAAAATAACTAAAGTGATTTTTTAACGAATCTCGCTGTAGAATGTATCATTTGACCCACCGCAGGTTTGTTTAGTGTATTTACTCGGGTGGAAACTTGAATACAGTAAAACCTCAATAATAAGACCACCCTTTGGACTCTTGAAAACTGGTTTTTTAATTGAGTTGGTCTTGATATTGAGGTTGAATAAATGGCAAAACAGTGAAAATGGACTAGATTGAATCAATAATATTATTTATTTATCATTTCCGGTCGTTTCTTGTTTCTTAAAATTATATAATATGGCGTTATAATACGGCGTTATAATACGGCGTTATAATACGGTGCACATTGTCCGAATAAGAGATTCTAATTTAAAATGACAGAAAATACGTATGCGACGGCAGAAAAAATAAATAATTATACGTATTTACATCAAAATTAGCGAAATTATTTGTTCCAAATTTTATTCTCATTATTTACATTGGTTTTACTTCACTCCATGCAGTGTACGACATAATATTGTCTGCCACACAAGTTAAAGGGTTATTTAATTCAACATGTATAATCGCTGTCAATAAGTTTGGCTGATTAATAATGTCTACATGCGAAATACTCAAACGACGTAAAAGACCACTTAGTAGACACCAATACGATACATTTTATCTGTTTAAAATTAAAATTGGTTACAGATAGTTTGTCTATATTTTTAAAATTCCGACTAATTTTTTTCTACTTCCAGAATGATGACAGTTATTTTGTTACTTTGCGCATGCGCCGCTGTTTCCATGGCAATGTCCATTGAATACAAACAGGAGATTGTACATACAAATTTCGAAGAACCGCCAGCATTTTGTCACCAACTTGATTGTCCGAAATTTGAAGTCGTCAAAACGTTCAAAGTAAGTAAAATGTTTGCTGTGAGGTTTTATGAAGTTTATATTCTTGTGTGTTTTTTTCAGTGAATCGAAGATTATTCATAATTTAAATTATAATAAAGACCCGTGCATTTCTTCTGGTATGAGGGTTTAAATATCGTGAATTTACTAAAATTGACTTCTACTGAACTGGTTAAATCGAACCTGGATCTGCCGGATGACTGTCTAGCGCTCTACCAACTGAGCTAGCCGGTCGGACTCCCAGTCCTTGAAACAAAGTTACGACTTTTATTAATTACTCCCAATAACTGTACTTTGGGTTACTAACCAGTTCTCGCTCCTTATTCAATGATTGTCGCTTTGACGTTGATATGCTAATGTGAACATTATCCACGGAAACACACGAGCGGAAAATCGAGTTTCCATGTTCTAAATTTCTTCGGATTTGATATGGAAGCTCTTTCAAAAAAAAACTACTTCATATTCTGCTAAAAGGTCATGGCAACAATATTGTAACAATGATTACCATCTCCTGTGGTAAAATACACAGTATGCAAACTCCTGTGGTAAAACACAGACTATTGTCGCGAGTTCTTTCCCTTTATCCCTTCTAAAGTTCACTCCCTTTATTGCACGGCGTATCAACGCCGGGCATATATTGGTTACGTTAGAACTGTGCACTGGTGTAATGGGCTCGCGCATGCGCCGTATTAACCGTTAGTCTGGATTACCTGCCTCTACACTCTGTTACTATTTGAATTATAGTACGCAGGGAACCAGACTTTATTAACCGTTAGCTCTCTGATATTACCGTACCACTTGGTTACTCTACGTAGTTGGCCGAGGTTTTCGAATGGCGTTTCAATCTCCTACGCAAAACAAATATGTCATATTTAATAATACTAATTGTTATTAATATTAGTATTATCAAAATATAATCATAATATAAAACTGAGGCGAATCGTTATACAACTGTGGCGAATCGTTATTAAAATGAGGCGAATCGTTATGTGGCGAATCGTTAGTAATTCCCAGTAATCTCCCCTTATATCGGTGTGTCAAAACAACGATCGATCCTCGATAGTTTGCAGAATAAATACTACTTCAGGTATGTGTTAAATATAATCATTCAATCATATTATAAAATGTATACGCATAAGCATAATCAAGAAAATGTATATTGTATTTGAAGTGATAGGATAATATGAAATAGTTGTACATGTACTTTCAGTTTCAGTGTTACTCCAGGTGGGTGGGGTGAATAGTTTAGATTTAAAAATGATTTTTGCTGATTTTTCTTATTCGCTGATATTATTCATGATTTTTAGTTGCTTTATATAAGAACACAAATTCTTATGCGCACTGAATTACTTGCTATGGTAGCTTTTGCAAAGTCTGCCAGGAGCCTTTAGTTCTAGTCCAGGTTGAGCCACATTTTTGTTAAATCTGTCTACCCACTAACCGTTCTAGTAACTTCTACTGTTTAGTTTTTTATTCAAACATTTTGTGGATATCAAATTTGTGACTATAGGCCTGTTTTAGCCAAATTAAATTGTGCATTAACTAATGTATTTAAAAATGTAGTTGCTATGTAGAACAAATGTAGTTTGACCATTGTTTAATTTAATTTCAGAAATAACTCCAGTTGACAACCATGGTGCCTTTCTGGTAGCGATCGCCTCCTTCATAGTATGCAGGATGAACGGACAAGCATGTATATGCTTACGCCAAAACCTGTAAGTATTTTAGAAGGAATTTGTCTGGGTGAACTTAATAACTGCATTAAATGATTAATCCATTAATCTCACAGCCTAATAACTTAGCCTATAGGCTATACAGATGTTACAAACAAAGAATTAATGAATATTTATAAAATTTTACCCACGCAGTCAATTGGAATACCTTTGCTGTGAATTTTGAGTACAAGTCAACTGTTAGTTGTCAACTTCATGTTTTTGTCAGTGTCAGAATTTAAGGCGCACAGGTGACCTAAGGTCCTAGTTAAGATTGGCCAATTTCATTTTCAACCCATTTTGCAATGAAAATATCCCAGTTTCCATTTAAGCTTGACCACATTTAATTAATTTTTCAGATAATTGTTTACATTTCATGCAAGTGAATACATTTGTATAACATAAATTATGTTGTTTTCCATTCTGAAAACAGAACAGAACAGTCTGCTTTGGAGTTTAACTTTTTTCATAAACAATGTTCACACAGGTCTTGAGAAGTCCTTTGATTTGATGCCTACTCCTTGAAAACTACTTCATTTTTGTAACAGCCAAAAACTCCTGAAAAGTAAATGATTTTTGAAAAAAAATTTTTTGGTAAATTCCTCTTGAATTCTCCTGCTGTGAATAGGAAAAGGACAAAAAACCCATTCCAACAATGATGAAATCAGAAGTACTAGTCATCAATACAATATTTCTGACAACAAATCATTTAAAACATGTACTTAAAAAATTTAAACATCATTCTTATAATGTTGTCAAATAAGTGATTTGTATGCTTTTATTTATTATAATATGTAAAAAATCTAAATGCTGAGATTTTAGTTATTTGTGAAGTTATGGAGCAAATTAAATAATGTGGAATGCATGGCATATAATGTTAGAAGTCCAAATCTGTCAATATTGTGATAATGCATACTTTTAAGTAAGTAAAATCTTACATACGACAGTATAAAATGTTAACCGAAGTATTCAGAATTTCAATTGTGATTATCAATTCCCAGTATAGAGGCAAGCCTTTTCTTATTTAGATCACCTGCACAATGCCCATTCTTACATAATTACATATTTTATTTTGAATAGAATGAGCCATCAGTTTGTTGTTGTCGAGTTTGTCCTTGATAAGTCAGTAGGGGTTGTGCACTGCAGCTGTTTGGAAGATAGCCATCAGGTAAGAATATACATGTAGTACATGTAAACTACACCCTCAAGCTATATTAACATTTAAAGCAGAAACTAGCAAAAGTGTTTTGTTCTGACCTTAAGTAATAGACCAGTGGTCATAGAGAATGTTGACCCCTGCATGAATTTCAATGAAATTTCACAAGATTGACGGCATTAACTCTAGTTTCACATATCATCACCAAATTCCACTTGGATGATTTTTTACTTAGTTATGACCCTTTGTTGTTCTTCTACATAAAGTTGATATGGAGAAGTTGTCTGCTCTTCATCTCCAATATCACTGATTAGATTTTAACAAAACGCCACAGGAGTTTTCGGTATGGAGTCTAGTTGTGCTTAAAGTCACCATGTTTTGGTCAGATGTTTTTGACCGAGTTGCACTGTTTGCAGTATTTTTACTTTTAATCCTATAAATTGATTTTGGGGGACATATATTGACTAAAAACAACCTTCAAGTTATCACATTCACTTCATTCCAACCTGTTTTTAAACTGTTAACAGCACTTACATTTTTATACCATTCCTACTTCTATGTTTTTTAAATTCTTGGCTATACTTTTACCTCTTTTAACTATTCTTAGCGGCTTGACGCGCAATATTGTCCAAGTCCTCGCAAGAGGTTCAACAACAAAGAAAGATTGACAGAGAGAATAGTAATCAGTAATTAATTGTATAACCACTATTATCAGTGGAACAAAGTTTCTTTTAAAAAATGCAGCTGTATTCCTGTATGACCCCAATATTTGGAAATGACCCTCAGATGTGAAAACTAGGACTTCATAATGGCCCTCAATTATAACAGCTGAGTGAAAACACTGCCTTCCAAGACTTTTTATCCCCATTTTGGGGGTGAATAGTCTAAGCAATGTGTTATATATTGAGAGGGCTCACCTGTATTTAAATACATGCATTATTACTGAGACTAAAGGAATAATAGGGGTGATAATATAAAATGATATGTATAAATCTAATTTCTAATACTTCTAAAACGTATTTAAGTATAATTATTGAAATTTGGCTGATAAATACATACAAAGAAGTGAACATATATATATATATATCAAACTGATTACGTTGATTAAATTGTCTTTAATTACTTTTAAAGCTATATTTCATGTTCAGTCATTTACCAAATCATATATTGCAGCTTCTTTTGATTTTAATTTCAAAAGTAAAAGTTTGCATTGTTTGTTGAGGTATGAAATTATACATTGTTCTCTCAAACTATTTATTTCATTAGACATTGTATAATTCTATTTTAACAAGCAATACTTCATTGTCACTTCTTATTTGCCTTACAGTGGGGGCATAAAAATGTTTATATACACTGCTCATTACTATAATCAGTTACTTAGCTGTGACATTAAACTAGATGTTGTTGTTCAAACAGAAATAAGGAGATTTATTCAAATGTATTTTTTACACATGGTGGTTGAAACATGGTAATAATTGGGCATTATTTTTTTACCATGTTGAGTAGTGCATGTGTATCATATACATCATAGGTATATGAAATCATCAATTTATTTCTTTGTTATTTGCTTGACTAGGGATCATAAAATTATTTATCTAATCTGAAAATATTGACTTTTATCACCAATATTGAAAGGATGTACCTTAGAGTCCCACTGGATCAGAGTCTGTTGATAAGGAAACTAGAGATGCTTGATTTAAATCACATCATTCTTAACAAGTCAAAAGGTGTTGATTAAATCACACTGTTTTTTTAACATGAAGATAAAGGAATTTTGATCTATAAATTAACAATCTGATTTTAGAATAAACATCATATTAATAATGTAATTCACAAAACTTTGATTATACTGAAAGTGGGGGTGAAAAGTCTAGGGTCTATCAAAATTGGGGTGTGAAAGGTCTTAAGGAAAGAAATGACTTCGGTGTGGAATGTCTGGAATTCAGCGCTTATAATGGTATGAGCAAACTTCTTCTGCAATATGTTTTCTCATTTATAACCCTATTACACAGCACCCATCCCCCTTCATGCATTTAAGGCTCAACCACCGTGGGCGGCTCTCTTACTCCACACCACAACACTCTTCCTCATTTAAGCATTTAGGCTCAACCACTGTGGGCTGGCAAACACCGTTGCCACCATTTAAGTAATTCAATAGGAAAAACTGGACCCAATATTTGACTTGAACCAAAGACCTCCTAAATACTAGTACAGCTTACCAGGTTGCCGCCTTACCCCACATCACTTCACTTCTCCCTCTTCCAGCATTTGAGACCATTTAAGTCATTCAAGGGGAAAAATGCACCCAATATTGGACTTGAACCGAAGACCTCCTAAATACGAGTACGGCTTACCAGGTTGCCGCCTAACCCCACACCACTTCAATTCTCCATCTTCCAGCATTTGAGGCTCAATCGTCAAACACCCCTGCCACATATAAGTAATTCTAGGAGAAAACATGTACCCAATGTAGGGCTTGAAAAGCTTTTTACACACATCAATTACATAATACAAATGTAATGACTCTTTTTCTGCTATCACTTTATCGTTTCAGGTTTTCATGATATATTCACAAGATGCTTCATAAAAGTCACCTCGGGTACAACAAGAAATAGGCTGTAAATTTACAAACAGTGGTCTACAAGTCATAAATACTTCTTGGAAAATACTCTTGAAGTTTTCCTTGTACATTTTAAATCCAATTAACATTTTGTTACTGAAATAATTACAATCTGTGATTGACTAAGTAAACAATTGTGTAGTACTTAAACTAGTTGACAGTTTTCTATCAATCTTGAAATTTAGGATTTGAAATGCAGTTCTATTTGAATAAAATTGTAATCACTGGTATATAGTGTGTGTATTGTTTTTTCCAACTTGGTTATCTAGATATGGCACTATCTATATACTAATCACAAGTGCTAAGCTGTTGTTTCATCTAGGTTTGTATGTGCATGCTTTTGAGGAAAAATATCAGGTTGGGAAAAGTACCATTTGTAGAGACTTGTGATTTTTTCAACAAGCTTTGTAATACTACAGTTAAACACATAGCTAACCAAAGGATTGATAATAGTGGTTGCTTATATCACAGACGGCTGCAAATGTTGGGTTGAAATCCAAACAAGTGTGTCTCTACATTCTCAGTATACAACTCATGACATGACATTCTGAGAAAGAGCATATTGTATCTATATTATTGGTATCTATTCAAAGCTGGATAGACTGAGGTGTGACAGACATAGATAAAACACATAGTAATGACTCTGAATGTATTTGTTTTACATACTTATAAAAAAATAACATGCTGTTATACAATTAATATTGTTTGTACTATTTAAATGCTTCATTAATGATCTCAGACCAATAATTTGAAAACGGTCAAGTCATTTCCTACAAAATTATCTTTCTTATATTCCTGTTTTAATTAGTTGCAATTTATATATATTGCATATAATTTTGCAATAAAGGCTTATTTTGCACTACTAAATCAATTACAACATCAAAAATTACTGGCATTAAAATTTGATGCAATAAGGTTGACAATATATGTCAACTTGTTCACTTTGACTACCTCATTTTTGCTCAACTTTGATCGCCGTGCAACCTCCATTTTGCTGCATTCTGCAGCAACTTTTGTACTTGTATCTTCTATAGTTTATGTATATATGTATAGAACTAATGTATACTAGCCCCGCATACGTGTCTCTGTACTCCGACTTTTACACGCGTGTCTAAGTAACAGTGACTGTATAGAGGTATGACGTCCGTGGCTGCACTATACATATATTTATACTATAGAATGGATAAAGAGAGACAAATCTAGAAGGGACAAAGGGAAAGAACTCGTGGCAATCTACTTTGGTTAAACATAATTATATTAATAATAATTGATTTCCCAAACACCATTTTAGGACTATGAGCTTCGTTCGTATCTGCCATCCGTGTGGGTAGCAACAAATGTAACACAGATACAATATACTGACGACGACAAGAAGAAACAATTTCACAAATTATTTCAATACATTTCTGGAAATAATTCCAAAAGTAAGTACAATATACCAACTTGCCTCTGTGCTCCCACTTCTTCTAAAGCATCATTTGAGCCAATCTGGATCAACAGTGGAACTCGGTAATCTAGCCCTTATCGGGTTCAACGTCAAGGTACAGTCGGACCTCGTTTATTCGACAACCTTTTATCCGAATACTCAGTATCATCCGAAATAAATATCAGGTCCCGATGTATCTTCTTAGACACATCGAATTAAAATGGGTTATTTGAATCCATGTATTATTCGAAATAATAATTCGGATCCGACGAATTCGAATGATTGAGGTCCGACTGTTCATTATCACGGTTTTGTTTTTTACTAAACCTCAATAATAGAACCACCTCAATAATAAAACCATAGTCCCTAGGGTAGTCTTATCGTTGAGGTTTTACTTTATTACACACGGACAAATATTTTGGATAGTAAAACATTTTCGACAAAGACAGAGGACTGCATTATTAGTTTATTCCTTGAAAATGGACATTTATTGATGTTTTAGCTATGTGAAATATGTTTGTCATGTTTGTTTAGGTAATGAATGGCCAAAGTATGAACATAATGTTACTTAAACAACTTTCAGAACTGATTTAATTAAGGTCCGACAGTGTATAATACATAAGAAAACGCTAAGTCGAAGATCGCGAAAATATATGACAAATACAATTCTTTACGTCGATCCAGGTATGAAGATCGCAATGACGTCACCCGTGTTGGAGACAGTTGAACATGGACAGGGACCCGACTGTGAGAGTACATTTACCATGCGTTTTATGGTTCCCTTTGCGCTACAGAGTTTACCACCAAAACCAACAGCCGCTGATGTATACATCACAAGTTTAGGTTCCATGAATGTCTACGTCAGGTAATACATTTATTTTTTTTCATCGGGTCTTTTCGCCGTTTTTTAACCATTTTTTCAGTCAGGATAAACGGCGGCCAGTTGACCTTACATGATTTCCTGGAATTGTTTATTATAATATAAATAACTTGCTCCTCTGGCGGCTAGCAACTTACAACCTATCTGTTTTCATCGGGCTTTACGCTGTTTCTACCGTTTATCAGAAGTATATACGGCGGCAAATTAACTTAACCAGTTTTCCTGGAAGTAATTTTCAACCATTACTAACTTGCTCTTCTGCAAACAACTGTCAACGTATTCACATGTGGAGAACATGACCGTAGCAAATGTCACAAAATAACAAAATCTGCCAAACCCGGGAATCGAACCCAAACCGGGTGACAGCCTAGCGCTCTACCAACTTAGCTAGCCCGGTTGGGTTTTAGATTTAAACGTTAAAGATACATCAATGTTAAAATCATTAAGACTGTGCTAAGTGTCACAATTAATAGATACTCAAACCTTCTTTACAACTCATTTCAAGACACAAATCACATTTCACAACTGTTGTATTTGTCACATGAGATTGTCACGAGTTCTCTCCCTTTATGTCTTCTAGAGTTATCTCCCTTCCATCGTGTAGTACTATTCTATTATATACATATAATGAAGAAGGGAAAATGGAGAGAACTCTGGATTGGATAAAGGGAGAGAACTCTTGTTAATCTCCTGTGGTATTTATGTATAAAAAACGCTTTTGCACATGTTACTTCACTGTATGTAATTATTCATTGGATCATTGGATCTTTATCATACTGTTGTTGAAACACACAGAAACATCGGATAATTGTCATGAGTTCTTCCCATTATCCCATCTAGGGTTTCTCCCTTTATTATTATCAAGTATAGAAGTGATAACAGGAGAGAACTCTAGATGAGGGAAAGGGGAAAGAACTCGTTACAATCTCCTGTGGTTTGGCACCAGTGTTTACCTCTGAAATAATGAATATCCTGTAGCTTGCCAACAACATTTGAGCGCTGCTATGGGATTTACAACCTCTTCTGTAAGTGACGTCATATCAAGAAAATGCAAAATGTGATGTCACATTTTGCAAGCATGCAATAATATTTAGTCCATATAATCACTTCGTTTTCATATTACCATAAGGAGCAAATATTGCTAACTGTCAGTACATGTGACGTTTTCTGGAAATGACGTCACTTAAAGAAGAGGTTGGAAATCGTACAGCGGTGCTCATTTCGAAATTTTTAAACCTTTCCTTTTTTTTAAATGCGCATGTCCAAAGTTAGTAGATCTACTAAGCTTAGGCCAACATTCTAACAACTTCCTTACTGTTTAACCCCAACACTTATAGTGTACTGGGCTATCAAAAACATTTTGCAACTTTATATACAGTAACATCTCACGTAAAGACCACCTCGAAGTTAAGACTAACTCATTGATAAGACCGTTTTACGGACCTGTTTTCAACTTTTCTTTCGCTTGTCGACACAATATTTAATCAGACCACTTAATTGTTAATATCTTAAGAACCAATGGTGAATATTGAAGTTTCACTGTAAGTGTTATGTGTTTATGCAAAACATAATTATAAATTCTCATTTTCGGGGACATCAACATCACACACTGACAATAAATTCCGAGAAGAAATTATAAAAAAAATATTTGTATCATTTTTTTCAGATCGTTCGGTGGATTCTTGAACGGCACAGAAACACAGACCAACTTGCAAGATTTAGCAGATAGCATTAATGACGCCACTAAATATATCCCTAACCCCTATTACTCAGCTGTTTATGACAACCCTTATCAGATCCTCAACAGGCATAATGAAGTCTGGCTCCAAGCTAAATAATCTGTGTTTTTATTTCATTTTGAACTATAAATGTATATATGTTATCTTTTATTATGTTCATAAAATTTCTATTATATGCTTTCATCTTGTTGTTGTTGTAGTAGTTGTTGTTTAAGAACAGAACAGAACAGAACAGAATGATTTATTAATATCTGGATTTAAGTATAATACTTATCATCCAATATATACAATTTACAATAATAATATTAACATACTCTATGAGAGTAAGTACATGTACATTTATACATACAACATAGTCAAACAAAATATTACAAATACACATGACAAACGACAGTGATACAATATGAATAAAAACAGCATTATAAGTATAACATCTAATCAAGAACTTAATAGATTAGTACGTACTTTAATAGCACTTTGTAGATACATAGTCAATCCTTTTAAAATTACATCATTATTAGAACTAAATAATTGAACCAATTTATACATACTAGGTTTTCGCCAATAATATTCTTTTATGTATCGCTTTCGTAAAATTTTATATTTGCAACAATTTAAGATGGGTTTTGAATTCAAATCAATATTTCTTAATTCCACATAATGTACTTTAAGGCACGAAAAAAAAGAAAAAAAGTCAGCAATGCAAAATGCGTTATATTCATGCGTTTCAATTATAATTTGACAATTCATTGTTAAATCTTTAAGTTAATTAATTATGTTAGTTAAGAAACTCTGATATTTAAATTTATGCAAATGATCTTCTAGTTTGCTTTCCAGTATCTTGTTGTTTAAACAGTCGGGTCAAGTAAAGCTTGAAACTATCGTTCTGGGATTTAATTGTAGTTTTAAAACGCATTATCAAAATACTAATTTTGTACAAACGTAGCATCACATAGAACAAGTAATCATCATACAAATACAATACACGATATAAAGACATAAAGATATGAGCGCGGCCGTGACAAAACCTGTATTAGTGACGTTGGTTATGACGTCGAGTATTTCCTAATCAAAGTCGTGACGTCACTAACTAAGATGACGTGACGGTATCATTTTGTAGCTGACTTAAATAGCGTCTTGTTCTAAATAATGGAATTGCTTTAAAAAGAAAAGTAAACGTCCGATTTTAATACTTTTGGAATTATATGAAAGTTGAAATATATCTTTTAGAATGTATACAAACATAAAACTGGACTTGTTGGACACTAATACAGCCCTGCATTCCAGTAAAGGTATTTGAGGCTATCGTTTCACGTAACGTTTTGCAATTTGGTTCCCCATTGACAGGCAATGTGATACGGTGGGCCAGGGATACAAAACAAAACGTGAGCCACTGTTAGCCGTAACTGAACGCAGGGCAGGTTTTGTCGTGACCCAGATCATATGCATTGTATATATAATGAAATACATACATGTATATATATGAGAATCAGAACCGTGACTGCTCTACGCAGAAGGGAGACAATTCTCTTATACTTATATTAAACGCTTAATTAATGTTACCACAGTTATCTCCCTCTAATTGCTGAGTGTGCCTGTCTATGTGGCAATACTTACAGTTATTACTAGCATTTGATTTATAAAACAGTCAATTATTTACTTGTCCTAAATTACTAACTAGAGAACAGGTCTTAGTTTTTAACAGCATTTTGTTACAATAAATTCACCAAGATATCTTCTTTACGCTTGTCCGCTCATACTGGTGTTTTAACTACACATCAAAGGACTGTAAGGCCATATTTGCAGATGTTACAAATGTTTTTGTATCTTTAAATGCGTCACCTTCATTACCATTTTTATCAGTACAATACCTCATTCTCGTCAGCTCTCGGGTATTTCCGTACCACTTCGTTACTCTAAAAACACATTGACGTAGTTGGCCGAGGTTTTCCGAATAAACAATACCTTAGGTAAAGGCAATACACGACTCTATAACTTATGTTCATCGTTACGGCCGGTTGTCGTACTATTTTCTAGAATATGTGTCCTCGTAAATGTGTGTCCTGTTAAAGAAGCACAGAGACGCATTTTTAGAAATAGGGGAAGTAAGCGAGAAATGTCAGCTTTGTAGAAAATGTAGGCGTCTATAAAATACTTGAACGCTTTGCTAGCGATAAAATGTTTCGCATGGAAGCCATTTTGTTTAGCAAACATAGCACTGTCAGATCACGCTACCTATCTAAAGTAAGGAACTACTATTTCAACGTTAAAGCAACGGCATCGCTACTTTCCCTACAGTGCGCTAGGTAAAATTATATTTGTCCTACCTCCAAAAAGGGCCTCAGATGTGTGAGACAAGTCTAAGTTACAAATAGTTCACACTCTCAAATACGTCAACCTCTCGAGAGGTATACTTCAGCACACAGCAATCCCTTACATAAAACACACAGAGATACACACACATTTCGTGCATTGTTTGTATTGTTTGTTTCATCGGGTTTAACGACGTTTCTCAACAATATTTCAGTTATATACGGCGGCCGGTTCACCTAACCAGTTTTTCCTGGACTGAATTCTAACCAGTACTAACTTACCCTTCCACAAGGAGCCGGCAACTTCTCCACATGTGGAGAAAAATCGACATTTTAGTCAAATTTTCATGGAAGGGTATGACCTGCCACGACCTGGAATCGAACCCGGATCGCCGGGTTCCAAGTCCAGCGCACTAACCACTGGACCACGGCCGCATTGTTTGTATAAATTGAGGTGTAATACTTACACAGGTGCGTATCAAGCTGGAATATACACAGACACAAAAGATAGGTAAAGAGAAGAAGTTCAAACAATTTCCTGTTAAGCCATGTTTGTCTGAAATCCTATATGTACGACATATAATTATGGGATATTTTTACATAAATTGTGCTTGGTATTCTAAATCAGTGAAGTAAATTATATTCTCATTAATGACCTTGCTAAATTTAAGGTATTGATGTTATTGAATATTAATCAATGCTAAGTTTGTACTTCTGATATTTTGTAATGAAATAAAAAAAACGAATCCGTACCCGGGTATTTGTAAATTTACTTTGTGTGCAGAAAATTAATTTCAAAATTGGACATTGGGTACAGGCAACGCCTGTTACACAATTAATACCCAACGGCCTTGGGTTGGTGACAAAACAGCACGGTATGCGCCCTAAAAAACGCGAGCATAAGGTTTCCAATGCAAACATGTGTTTATTTTACAAAGCAAATATAGACCATGGACTGATTTTGAAATTAGATAATACATTTCGAACCGTTTAATAAATTCTTTCTTTTTTTATTGTACTGCAAGGGATAACGAAACGCAGGGTAACACAAATTTAGCTTGCCTTTGATCAAATTCTATAAAACAAATCTGAGCTTCATAGAAAACCATTTGTATTTCGCATAAATGTTCCTATATTTATACGGCACTGTGAGTCTTTCTACGTGTTTTAGTTAATATGATATAATATACAGGATCGTTCATCTTTAAGAATTATTGCTCAACTGATCATAAAATGTCTGAATTGGCTGTATCCTGTATTGTTGCTAAATTGGCTGATCTTTAATAACAAACCATTGCAATGTATAACCGATTGAAAATGTTTTTTTTATCATACACATGTATTACTAACAGAAAAAACTTGTAAAATAGCCTGATTGTTAAAAAACTTTTTTTTTTTAATTTTATGATGTACAAACATCTTTCCTCAACAAATAGCGTCGGATCAATACATTATGAGTTCAATCTTTGTTAATGCATGTTTATAGATGTTTTAACTAAAGGAAATATAAACCAATGAACAAAACATGAGCATAATATTACTTTAAAGTGGATATTAGTGTAGTGGTTATTTCCCTTCCACTGTCTTGTTCACCATATACAATATTAAAACGGTGTTAATGAGCTGATACATTGAAATGATACTCTATATATCATATAACAGTCGGACCTCGTTCATTACAATTCATCGGTTTCGAATATTTATTTCGAATAATACATTGTTTCTGATAACCCATTTCAATTCGATGTGCATTAAAATATAAACCGGAACATGAAACTTATTTCGGATAATACCAAGTATTCGGATAGAAGGTTGTCGAACAAAAAACAAGGTTCGACTATAAATACATATTATATACAGTGCAACCTGCCCTAACCACACGCTTTGTAAGGCGCAAATATTGGTAGCTGTCGCGAGGTTGTTGCTCTAATGAGGTCTTATCGATAACAAAGTCTTAAAACGGGAAAAACGATTTCCAACCTCTTCTGTAGATGACGTCATTTCCAGAAAACGTAACATATGACGTCACAATGTACTGACAGTGAGCAAAATTTGCCCCATATGGCAAGATGAAAACAAATGGACCATATGTAGTAAATATTGTTTCCTGCTTAAAAAAGTGACATCACATGTGACGTTTTCTTGAAATGACATCACTTACAGAAGAGGTTAGAAATCCCACAGCAGCGCTCAATAACTGTTGTTGAAGACATGTTGTTGCTCAAGAGAGGGCCGCTCTAGATTGTGTTGATTTTGGATAGTGTTCCTTATTATGCTACTGGATATTTCATGATATATGGCCATTAAAGATAGATAGCCTAATTTCCTATCACACTATGCTAAGTAATGATTTTGAGAAAATGGCATATTAATGCCTTCACAAAAATTTCCTGCAAGTGTAAAAAACGAGTCTGACACAGGTATTTCATATGCTGGCGCTTACTCAGTACGTAGGTCAGGATAGAAAATACCGGTAATGGATATGTGGTTTCGGTTAACATGTAAAAAAGTGACAATGCAGTGTGGTTGAGTATATATGTATGGAGGTAATTACAAGCAATGTTCTCATATTTATCACTCAGGATATGTTGTCAAAAAATAAGACTAAGTACTTTTTGTACTTTGAAATTCTTATTACTTTCTATTTGTTTGACATACGTTTTTCTTAACGTCCATTCAACTTTTCAAGTACTATCCATTTGCCATGCTTCAATCATGAGGCAACCAAGATGATTCTTCGAAATCAAGGGAGAGAACTCTAATTTCGATGCATTTCACTTAACGAGACCCAAAAGGTAATTAGCAATGGAAACCACGTGACTTTTTGGTCAAGTAATTTGGAAAAGAATTCAGCGGAATTTTTTTTAAAGGAAGTCATGAATAAATGGGAACAATTTGATGGGTACACTGGAGTTAAGGCTTGGTCCCTTTTTTTGGTCCCGCAGTAGAAAATTATTTGTTTGATTTTGAAAACTTAACAGAATTTAACTTAAGTCTCGATGAGCCAAACACCAGTCAACTGCATCATGGGAATTTAAGGTTTGAATTAATCAAACAATGGCAGAACTTCAATTTACCTTGAGAGTAATACATAATCCGGAATACAAAGAGTGTGGTTTTGTAACTTTACTTTTCTGCGCTACATCAGTACTGAGTCAATGATTTGATACAATGAGATGGTACAATCCATGTTTATGAAACTGTAAATTCGATTTTCAAACTTATGTAGCATGGTTTTGCAATTTTCTTTATTGACATTCATGAACATGCAGTGTGGTTTTGCAATTGACTAAATTGACTTTCATGTACATGTAGCTTAGTTTTGCATTTTACTTTATTGACTTCCATGAACATGCAGCATAGTTTTGCATTTTACTTTATTGACTTCCATGGACATGCAGCATAGTTTTGCATTTTACTTTATTGACTTCCATGGACATGCAGCATAGTTTTGCATTTTACTTAGATCACTTTCCCTTACAATAATTGCAGCATCGTTTACAATTTACTTAATTGACTTCCATGTACATGCAGCATAGTTTTGCATTTTACTTTATTGACTTCCATGGACATGCAGCATAGTTTTGCATTTTACTTAGATCACTTTCCCTTACAATAATTGCAGCATCGTTTACAATTTACTTAATTGACTTCCATGTACATGCAGCATAGTTTTGCATTTTACTTTATTGACTTCCATGGACATGCAGCATAGTTTTGCAATTGACTAAATTGACTTCCATGGACATGCAGCATAGTTTTGCATTTTACTTTATTGACTTTCATGGACATGCAGCATAGTTTTGCATTTTACTTTATTGACTTCCATGGACATGCAGCATAGTTTTGCAATTGACTAAATTGACTTCCATGGACATGCAGCATAGTTTTGCATTTTACTTTATTGACTTTCATGAACATGCAGCGTGGTTTTGCAATTGACTAAATTGACTTCCATGGACATGCAGCATAGTTTTGCATTTTACTTGATTGACTTCCATGGACATGCATCATAGTTTTGCATTTTACTTTATTGACTTCCATGGACATGCAGCATAGTTTTGCATTTTACTTAATTGACTTCCATGGACATGCAGCATAGTTTTGCATTTTACTTGATTGACTTCCATGTACATGCAGCATAGTTTTGCATTTTACTTGATTGACTTCCATGTACATGCAGCATAGTTTTGCATTTTACTTGATTGACTTCCATGTACATGCAGCATAGTTTTGCATTTTACTTAATTGACTTCCATGGACATGCAGCATAGTTTTGCATTTTACTTGATTGACTTCCATGGACATGCAGCATAGTTTTGCATTTTACTTAGATCACTTTCCCTTACAATAATTGCAGCATCGTTTACAATTTACTTAATTGACTTCCATGTACATGCAGCATCGTTTACAATTTACTTAATTGACTTCCATGTACATGCAGCATCGTTTACAATTTACTTAATTGACTTCCATGTACATGCAGCATAGTTTTGCATTTTACTTGATTGACTTCCATGTACATGCAGCATAGTTTTGCATTTTACTTAATTGACTTCCATGTACGTGCAGCATAGTTTTGCATTCTACTTAATTGACTTCCATGTACATGCAGCATAGTTTTGCATTTTACTTAATTGACTTCCATGAACATGCAGCATAGTTTTGTAGTTTACTTAATTGACTTCCATGTACATGCAGCATAGTTTTGCAGTTTACTTAATTGACTTCCATGTACATGCAGCATAGTTTTGCACTTTACTTAATTGACTTCCATGGACATGCAGCATAGTTTTGCACTTTACTTAATTGACTTCCATGGACATGTTTTGCTGGTTTGCAACTTTACTGATTTTAATGTACACGTTAGTCTGCGTTCCACACATAATATTGGTTTAAAGAGACGCCCACAGTATACATGTTTATGTAACCCACACATTTTGAATACTTAAGTTTTAGGGGATTCTATATAAATTTGTTTTTACTATAGCTCATATCACCTTACCATGAACCTTAGTAATGTTAATTTTTTAAAGACTTAACGAACTTATATATGTCAGTGATACAATGAAATTTACCGTACAATAGATGACTCGTGTTTCGCATTCAATTTGCCTGTGTACCATAGCCCATAGCGAACGATTACTTGAAGAATTAGTCATGTCTTTTTAATCTTTAATCTGCATTAAGGCGATAGCCTTGCCATGTGCATTGATAAGTTTTTCAATATACACATATGTGGAATAATTCTATACACTGTATATTAAAATTGTACACGAAGAATGACTTTTTATATTGTTTAACATTCCGGTAAATGCACACACAATTCTGTTAAGTATTTATTAATATCAAAAATGTTTTTGGAAAGGAGAGAAAGTATACCATAGCTTATGCTATCGGGTTTTCTGTCTCGATGGCATGAGGTAGATTTGATTATCATCTTTTTACACATGTGTTTCTTTTGCAAAATTAACGCTTGTGCAATTAGCCTGATTTACCGGACCAACATGTACAATTTGACAGTACCAAAAGTTCAAATAACTCCATGATTTTTTTTAAAAGTTTAACAAAATTATAGCAGTATTAGTTGAAGGACTGTATAACGATAAAACAATGTACATTTCATCTTGCCATAAAGTGTAGTTTCAAACATATTGCTAAAAAGCAAATATGGCTATTTTCTAGGGTATATATCACCTTAAATATTCAAGTGCACAGTGAGTCTGTATATCAATGAACAACTTTTCAATCTACCGGCGCGATTTGTTCTTGCGCTTGATTCGAATTTATCCTTTAACGCTTCTAGTGAACAAATATGTCATGATATCTTAACAAATGGGGTTGTTATTGATACATGGATCTGTTTACTGATAGAATTAGTCAAAGTTAGTAAACTGACACCATACCGGCATACTCGAGATCTACATTGTAGTCAAGTCCGGCTTATTTCTTCGCCTGGGCAATGACTGATAATTATCAATTTTATGGGGTTTCGTCGCGCTGCATCACCGATCCAGTCATCTCCCGACGTAAAAATCCCCGTTCTATTTAAAACATTATACTTCCTTGTTAATCTTAAAGCGACTTCTCACTATTCTAAAAATAGCGTGACCTTATAAGGTCAGCTCATGCGCATATTTCATTTAAAGCACCGGGATTATATGCGAAGATATCCAAGGTGTGTCATAGCGTATATAACATGCGTGCAACTATAAGCATGACCACTCTAAGCCGTGAATGGAAGGTACATATATTCATATTATCTTACATAATAATGAATTTCAGTGTAGCTAAAGCTATTCACTATTCGGATTACTTTTCATATATTTTGGTTACATTGCCATTGGATAACAATGTAACATATTATCATATGCTTTGGATGTGCATAGTAATTATCTTTTTTGATGAATTAAAAATGCAACTTATACGGATTTGGACAAAATCGCCGATGCATATTTAAAGTATATGACTAGAATCACGCACTACACAAGGTCTTATAACTTGTAAAGAAAATCAACATTTTAAAATATATCAATATTTACGAACACAATGTTCATACTAAAAATGATAAATGAATAAACAACAATATATTAAAAAACTTGAAAATTGTTTTTGTTCGTTTTACAAATTCAAATCATACTTAAAATTTCTTTATCATGCATTCGTTTTGCTCCACAGAATTAATCTAAATTATCACTTTTTTATAATAATATAATTCGTTTCAATTCAGAGCAGAAACTCCATGGACTATTTTACGAAAACAAATTCACCACAGTGCATCGAAGACGATTTTCTGACAGACAACACGAAGGAATTAAAAGTTGAACTCCGGGGACACGAAGCAGACGACGCAATGACCATAGATCCCCCGCCAAGTTACAGCGAACATCTGCTCGCACAAAGCAGACACATTTTGCAAGAAACCGATTTAGACGAAGAATTTCTCTGCAGTGTCAACGAGATGAGTTATGAGAACAGAACTAGTATGGATAAAAACTTTGACAGTGCAAGCATAAAATATAGCTGTAAAAGTTGCGTCGGGACTTCAGGAACGATTGAGGAGCTTTTCCAGTTTGAAGGTAATTTTCACTCATTTGATTGTATATTTAACTTACACCGGGAATGAATTTGGACTGCATGTATTGAAGTTCTCATTATTGCGTTGCTAGTGAGCGACGGATATTTATTTAAAGTTCCTAAATTTTTGAGGACTTAATGTGGTCTGTATTAATCATGCGATAGTGTATATATTGCAAAATGAGGCGGTAATTGCAAATACGGTTAGTTAGACACAACGTAGCCGTATTAATTAATTAACTATCTAATTATCTCAGTACATTTTCAGAAATAATTCCACTATTGAGACTACTTGGCCTCGCAAGCATAAATTAGGTTAATACTGATTTGAAGCAAATTAAATGTGTTGAGCTACACTAAGCAATGTCCCTTACACGTCCCTTATATCATAATAATGAAGCCGACAATCATTACAAACGAAAAGGAAAACATTGTTTATGGAAATTTGAATAATATTACATACATAAAAGGAAAGTGTGCTAATTTGCACCGTCTGAACAAAAGATATTGAGGTTCAGATTTTTCTTTTAAAATGCTAAAGTCGCAAATCTACAAAAATACTGCATCTGTATCTTGTAAATACGTTTAAAATATGTCTACACGTCCTTAAGGGAATCCGCTTTCAACATCATCCAATAAATGTAGACATTTTGGCAACATGGGATATTTCATTCAAACTGGTCACTAAAATATACATTTATCTAGTAGGTGATACGATTTTATTCATGCAATAGATCTATAATGATAATAATATATATATTGATAACGTTAAGTCAATGGTTTTGACAATAAATTAAATTCTAATAAGTAGTAAACATGTAACTTAAAAAGGTGAACAGTCATATGTTTTGGTCAAAATATGCCAAATAATAGTTTTAAGAAAATTTAATTTTATTGCTTTTATACAATACAATACGATTACAAAGTTTTTTGCAACATATATAGTCGGTGAGAGAGATAATCATCAGGGCATAGTGAAGATTTAAAATGAAATATGATGGTAGTTACAAAAAGTCAGACAAATATTTAACATAAAAAGTAATATAAGTAGCCTACAGTGTAGTTTTCACAGATTTGTAGAATTTCTTTTTGACATAGCGAAGTAGATATACTTTGCCAAGTGAATTTGGATGCGTTTTGATTTTGAAGACATGATATTATAATATTTTGTACATATATAATACTCTAAAACATTGTATTTTATCTTTTCTTACAAGTTTTCCTAACTGTAAAACACATGTCTGATACTAGTATTTCCAATGCTAGCGCTAACTAGACGCGTAGGTCAGGATGGAGAATACTTTGATCGAACTCTTGCATTTTTGGTTTTGGAAAAGATGTAAGAAAAGTGAATATACAGTATTGTAGAGTATCTGTTTGAAGGCATTATCACCGATCATCTCATATATTTACAACAAAGCGTATTTTGTCCTAAAACAAGACTGTCCACCTTTGAATCTATGTTATATGTGAACCTGTTTACGCCAGAAATGGTGCATCTGTACTAAGGTAACTACAGAGACAGGAATTATCAAGAGGCTTTTATTACGCGGTAATGCAAAATAACAAACAATAACAACCGTTTCTTCGACCTTGTTTATGAACGTAAGTTTGTTTGCGTTAGTTCAGCGCATGCTTCTATATCCACATATCCATCGCGATATCCTCGCATCTAAATCATTTATTAACGCTTTTTTTCTAATTAAATCCACTTTAAATGTACTTTAGAACATTATCTAATCTTTATAGTTTTTTTAAGAACATTTTTTTTTAATTTTCAGTTTTCTCCAAACTTGCACTTCACGATACGTTGTTTCATTCCTCTTCCTTCGAGATTATTAAAAATGCCGGGGATGGTTTTGTTGTTTTAGATCCTCTGAAATCTTCTGTTGTTAAGGATTTGATGAAGCTATCTCTTATTAATGATTCACCTATGTTTCAACGTCCACATCCTCATTCCATTACCCCAGTCGTCAGAGATACTTTAATCACAAACATTTACATTTGTAGCTAGTGTTTAATCTAAATTTCAACATATCAGATACAATCCCAATTCATTCAGCTTCACAGCTTTTAAAACTTGATTTTGATTCGTTTGCGTTCGGTCTGTATTTGATAACGATTCTATTTAACATTCTGAAAATGAAATGAAATACATGTACTTAGATTTTGCATTAAAATATATATATATATACGAAGGGTGTTCAAATAGTTCGCGGAAAAGTGCAATCATGTTTTTATTATTGGTTGATATATCACACACATGAAAATCATAACAAATTACAAATCACTTCATATACAATAAAATATTCACATTCTAGATTTTTATAAAAATCCGACAGCACTTTTCCGCGATCGTTTTGAACACCCATTGTTTATATTATTCCTTCTAATAATATAATTCAGTAGTTATTTTTGATAGACCAAACTAGTTATTAAATTATTCCAAAATTAAACTAAACATCATTAAAAATGCAACTGTTTTAATTAGGCTTCATTTTGGTACATGTTGTTAAAAGCTACCAACTGTTACCAATGTTTGAAATATTGTTCAAAAAGTATTGAAACTATGGAGCAATAATTCATATTTCATGAGTCGATAAGTTCATGAAATAATGTTAGTGAATTAATATAGAATTATTTATTATTTATGTCACGTTTAGAAGCAGACAACTTTCGGTTGCGTTTTTAATGGCCATAAGTATATAAATCGCTCGCTTCTCATCATGAAAATTAGGACAAACTATATTAAAGATATCAAAACCGTTTGTATTTTAAATAGATGGTCGAAAACTGATAAAATAAATATCCATCGCGGCGACCTGTAAAAACTTAGTTCTAAACTGTTTTGAAAATACACTAAAGCTTTTTCCGTTGTTAATTATATGGCTGCGAGAAATTAGTGATATTATTAAACAAAATATTAGTGGACGAACTATTTCAATTTCACTATTTAAACATGGTGAATTAATACAAGGAATTATTAATACATAAATACGTTTTATTTATTTTTCTTGAAATAATATTTGGACACAATTGTGACTTTTTAAAATAAAGTAATATATATATTATGTATTCTAAAAAATATTATATTTGACTAATAATTGTAGTAACCAAATAAATGGTGACGTTTTGAAAATGTTCATTATATTATGATATTAAAATATTGAAATCTCACTATGCAACACAATATAGAATATTAGTTAATTATTTATCATATTAAATGTTATAAATATTGTTTGTTTTAAATATATAAATTATGTTCTAGTGAATACACCTCTAATTTTTAATGTACTAGAAGTAGGAACATGAGAATTGAAATGAAAAATTAACATTTTTTAAAATACAGTTGATGAAAGAAAATGGATGGAGTAGATTGGCTTTGTCAAGCTCGTCAACATCAATTTTGTAAACAAATAATTATGCTAATTTTGTTGAGTTGTCAGTCTGTTATCTTTAAATATAAATCAATTATTTAGCAGGAAAACACAAATTGCAATTTTATTATACCGTCTCTCGTGACCGAGTGGTTAAGGCATACACATTGGGAGCGTGTTCAAAGATCGAAGATTCAAATCCGGGTAGGGATCCGTTCTGATATGGCCGGTTGGTGGGTCGCCAGCTAGTTAAATAATAATTACCGTGTGTGACATTAAAGGGCAGGAATCGGGAAGTAAATGTGCTCAGAAAGTAGGTGTCTCATAAGTCAGTAATGGCTGGCCTATTAAATAGGGGTGGCACTATAATAAATAAACACTTTACTTTTATACAGATCAACAACTCAGTGATCAGTTTCAAACAAACTATGATGCGGCAACAGGGGAAACTCGTGTGAAACTAGGGGTGTATGACTATCCAATTGACATTTCTTCATGTTTTACGGATGCTGAAAAATGTCTTCAGCAGAATAATGCATTTGTTGAAGATATCGAAAACGAATCTGCATTTGGAGAACTCTGTAGCGTTGTTAACTACGAAAGATTTCGGGAAACCGTTCCCCTGGCTGATATTTCATCGACATGTGCAATGCAACGATCTTATGCAAGTTTTAGCGGTAAGACTTTTGTTACAGCAAGGTTCTTGTTTGAGGTACACCAGTCTTAGTTACTTTCCTTTGTCGGTTGTTTTACTAAAGAAACTCGGAAACAAACTAAACCTAAATAAATACACTTTTAATTGGGTCTTATTATTTTTCTTGTATTTAGTTTTAGTTTTCGGCCTATTGTTGCCAGTTGCTTTTACTTGTCCAGTGATGAATTTCATCCATTAAATCCTCTGATGTGTGTCCTCTGATTCTCCGAGTTGTTCCTTGGAGAGGCCACATACATAAGACGATGTCTCCCCACACAGACATCCGCGAAAACAACAGTCCATTAAACATAAGGCAGTTGAGGAGGTTCAAATGTAAATACGCAAGGGAACAGGTGTGCTAGGAATGGCCTAGCAGACCATAAAGGATAACCATAATGAGAATTAATGAGGAAAAACGGGGATTTAACAGACGGAGTACATCACAGGACAAGTCAAGACAGCTGGCAACTGTAGGCCGAAAGGGGATAGAAAATAACATGAAAACTATATCAAGTGAAAGAATTGCACATGGGGAAAGGGAAATTTTTGGAATTATGCCAGACAATTTATTTTAAAACAAAAGGAACTAAAGCAAATATATTTTTCAATACACAGGTCTATAATGTAAAATGTATTGATTCTGATCAAAAAGTGCTGCATGTTATCAATTCAATAAAGTGTTGAATACTTAAGTCATGTCATTCGATACGCTAATGAATTTACACAGGTTCTTTGTATTGGCTGTCATGCTGTTTGGCAAAACAAACATTAAAAAAATGACCAAATAAAAACACGGAACTCATATGAAATTTACAATTTTATTTTATCTATTTTAAGGTTTATTTTATTACTTGCGTGAGTCAGAATGGACGTAAATACGTTATTCCGAGATGGACATTATTTGATTGATTTCGTGTAACTAATTGTGGTTGTTTTTACAGATTACCTCCAAGTGGAGTCAGCAACAAACGAAAGCGTTCCTGGCATTGACAACAGATTTCAACCAAATGAACTAGACCAGAAACCAATGCGAAGTTTCACTCAATTATATTCAAACAACTATAGGACGGACGACGGACTTATTTGTGGAAAACATGATATTGAGAATGATGAAAAGCAACTTACGATCCCAACCAACGTATCTTCATGGAACCTTCAAACAAAATTGGACAGACAATTAAGTAATTGTGATAGTGTAAATACGGCACATGAATGTAAAGACCAAACAACTTCACACGTAACCCAGTCGTCGTGTTTGTTCAGTGGCCACCACGCAGCAAACACAAGCGACAGCAACTCCGACCACGACTCACGCTCTTCCTGTGTAAACAGCAAAATGCTCAATGTCCGTAGTGTTCCAGTACCAAGCATTGCAGCTGGCGGTATGATACAGCCAGCATTTTCAGACGCACGATCGTCTCGGGAATTTGGAAGACCGCAAGTAAAGTCATATACACCGACGATGACAGTCGGCAAACAAAAGCGGACGCTAGAGAAGTCATCACGAGACCACAATCAAACTCACAAGACCATTAAACGGGCATCAACTTTAATGATTCCATGTACGTTGTTATCGAAATTTCAAACTAACAAATCGTACTAGAAGTTCGGCTTCTTGCTAAGTGTTTGGTCTCCTTAATATATTCAAATGAACTAAATGGTCATTGTATTGGGCAGGCCATGTAACAGATGTAATATGCTAGTGTAAAATAAGTATATATCGCACCTTCCTGTCGTTAGGCAATTTGGAAGAATTTTATACATTACAGGTCTGACTGATGAGTGCAAGTATAGTCGACCAGGCCATTCCTTGCGCCCCTGTTCCCTTACGTTTGTACCCTTGAGCCTCATCTAGTACCTTATGTTTTATGGCTTGTTGTTTTCCCGGATGTATGTGTGGGGAGGGCACTGTCTTATGTATGTGGCGTTCCCTGTAGCCACTTATTCTCTCTCTTCCGTTATAAACTCGGGCCAAAGACTTCCAATTGAAAGGTCAAGGCTGGTCTCAGTTGTAAAATGGCGCTTACATTTGCGTATTGATACAATTTCCGTCATGATTCTTTGATTTTCAAGCAGAAAGTTGTCACTTCGTTGCAGTTAATAGATCCCAAGAACACTGGCCTGTGTTTATTTCGTCCATTCATAACTATTTACTGCTGAAAAACTGGTATTTCATGTAACAAAATAAATTTGATTTGTTAATTAATATATTTCGTTTCGTTTTTCAGATACACACGAATCCTTACTGACGTCAGCAAAAATATGGAACAGCAATGGCAATACAAATCAGAAACAGAAGAAAAAATGTAAGTATATAATCTTAGAAAGGGTTAATTTCCATTCAAATTCGTGAGAAGTTTGGTCCGTTATGTAATCAATCGGTGTATTAAATGCCTGCGACGGTGTTTCTGATATAAATATGATTATTTTTGGCAAAGCGGTGGCACAATGTAATGACATTGTTTGTTTTTTCTACGCTACAAAATTAGTTTTTTTTAACAAATTCCTGTAAATCGTAAATTACAGTAAAACCTTACTTAAAGACCACATAAATAATAAGACCGACTCAAATATAAGAACATAATTTTCAAGTCCAATTCCACTGTTTTGCGCTTCAAGACCAACTAAGTCAAAAGTGTTCAAGGGTCCCAAAGGTGGTCTTTATTTATTTTTTCTGTATTTTTCATTTCAGTTACCAGAGGCTGTAAATTATGGGAGTTTATAAGAAACCTGCTTCTGACTCGAGACACAAACCCAACCTTTATCAAATGGGAAGACCGAGAAGAAGGGACTTTTAAACTGGTCCAATCCAAAGCTATTGCTCACATGTGGGGTATGAAAAAAGGGAATGGAGATATGACGTACGAGAAACTGAGTCGTGCTATGAGGTATAGTCGGCCTTATTATTGTTTTATTATTGCTTACAATCAAGAGTCAAGTATTGCTTGCTTTAACAACAATGCAAGTGATGCAGTTTTGTGTGACAAATGTTTTCATTGGGTTTTACGCATTCTTTCAACGGTTTAGAAGTCACATACAGCAGCCAGGCGATGTAGCCAATTTTCTTGGAATTAAATATCAACCAACCAGTATTAACTTGCTATTCTGCAAACAACTGACAACTTCTCCGTATGTGGAGGACATGATCGTACCAAATGTAATGATAAAACAGCCCATCCCGTGTTAGGTGACGGTCTAGCCTTCTACGAACTGAGCTAGCTCGGCGGGCTATTTTAGATACATACAGTTGCATGCTTCTGAACTTTTGATTGTGTATGGTGCGCTTAAAATGTTTTATTATTTTGTTATTTTTTATTACGACGGTACTATTTGTTTTATAAATAGATCATTTCGCGGAAGTCACGTGATCGTTTTGAAGCATGCTGCGTATTATAGACTGTAATTACCGTTTTTACGCGCAAAACATTGCATACAGAATACATTTGCGTTTACGACTATCAAATTACATCGAACACCTGGGTTGTCGTTTCAAGGTTGTCGTTTGTCTATGTATTGTACCAGTTCTTTACGTAGTGACTCGAAATTGAACATAATCTATTTTTTCTATGGAATTATCTGTAAACTAACTTGATAAAATTTATTAGTGTGAATTTTTCTTTAGGGTCATATTTCTGCCCAGTTATTAGATGATTTACGAGTAATCATGCTAGATTTACATTGATTTAACATTATCTATGTTAAAAGGCAAAAGGGGATTTGTCTTTTAATGACGTTTTGGCTTCTTTTGAAAAAAAAAAAAATCCAAAAAAAATATTTCGGACCAACCTGACGTTTTTTCGGGAGGGGGGGGGGGGGGGGGCAAACATATTTTTAAGACCTTAGCAAGCTATGTGAGCATTATCCATATCCACGTGTGTATGCGTTTTATGAATGGCTGTATTCATGTTTGTTGACTCGGGTACATTGAATAGACGTGTGCATGTATAAAAACTGTATTACATGGAAAAGTAAGCCACCGTTTTCCTAGTAATTCAGTGCTACTAGTAATTCAGAAACTAAAGCATTGAAATTGTCAACATTTCAGCACAATATATTGCATTAGAATGTAGTGATTTGAGAGCAAAAACATTGATTATTAATGATTTTTAAAATTTATTTAATGGGAAACTTGCGTCGATGAATAGGTTATTGTAGAGATTTTCGTTTTCCATAAAAAGTAAATTAAAACAGTATTTAAAGCAAGTGCGGGGAGACTTTTTCATTTCGTTGGCTGAAAATGTAGGCTGTATTCTAAAAAAATTAAGCGCTCCCTATAGGATTTCCAACCTCTTCTGTAAGTGACGTCATTTCTAGAAAATGCAACATGTGATGTCACTATTTGCAAATACCAAAACAATATTTACTCCATATGATCACTTCGTTTTCATATTGCCATATGGGGCAAATTTTGCTTACTGTCAGTACATGGTGACGTCACAAGTGACGTTTTTCTGGAAATGACTCCTACTTATAGAAGAGGTTGGAAATCGTACAGCGGCGCTCAAATGATATTGTATGTCTATCAAGTTACGGATAGTGTTTGAATGATGTTTTGTGCTTGTTACAGATACTATTATAAGAAGGAGGTGTTTCAACCAGTAATTGGAAAACGACTAATTTACAAGTTTGGTCCCCGAGCCACTGGGTGGAGAGATGACATGTGGATATAGTTCTGCGCGCTTTCTGAACACACAAGATACGACTATTGAGAGGATGTTTCTCACATTCGACGTTCTGTTCGCACCAGAAAACAATGGTTATTCAGTGTTGTACAGTAAAACCTCACTTAAAGACCATCTCAAAATTAAGAACACAATTTTCAAAAGAGAAAGAATAAGTTGCTACAGGGAACGCCAAGTCCATGTTCACTGCATTGCTGTTTATTCAACCTCAACATTAAGACCACCTTAAATTTAAGAACACAATTTTAAAGTCCAATTTCACTGGTTTGCTTTTTATTCAACCTCAATATTAAGACCACCTCAGTATTAAGACCACATTTCAAGGGTCCCAAGGAATGTCTTCTTTCTGGGGTTTTACTGTATATACGTGTGATCTTTAAACAGAGGTTAACAATGTCATGAGTATTCGCCATGTGTAAAATATATGACAGTTTATATTACATGTAGAGCTATTTATATTGTAAATAATTTTATATCTTATAGATCTCACTTGCTGTAAAAGTTATGAAATTTATAAATCTTATTTTAACTATTCATGATGCAAAATATAATATAATATCCTTTTGCACATTTGTTATGTTTATTTACGATGTGGTCTAGTCGCTGTCTGTTATTATTCATAAACATACGGCATACAAGATTGTCGTTAAAATGAGGGCATTCCTTCAGTTGTTTGCGAACACACTTCCGCACTGGACGATGTATACTGAGAATAGTGTACACGTAAATGCAGGTGCGTAGATTCCTATAGGCCGTGTAGGACGCGGCCTACTCATTTTTTGGAAAATCGAAAAAAACTGAATGGCCAAAACTGCAATAAGATATTTAATGTATGTGTTTGATGTTATATTGTAAGCATATTTACAGAAACGAAAAATACACCAAAACACACCTTTGACCATGCCCCAGGACCCCCTTAAACTAGGCCTACACATCAATTTCAGCTAAGCTACGCCCCTAAAATGTATGAGGTATAATACCAAAAGTATTAAAATCGGATATATCTACTTTTCTTTTTATAGCAGTCCCAATATTAACAACAAGCTGTAAAATGGAAGCTACAAAATGATGACGTCACGTTAGACTGTACATATCTATTAAAAGATCTACTCTTGCAATGGAACACAATATGCAATACTTATAATTATTTACTCGTTCGTTTAATTTCATAAATCATAATTAAAAAGGAATATTTGTTGGTCACTACAAGACAAAATAAATTGCAAAACATGTTTAGGGTATAACAGCGGTATGGTCATCAAGACTAGATCTACAAACAATCTTGAGTTTCACAAATTTAATACAGCAAGTACGTTTTCAGAAACAATAATATTTTACATATAAATGTATTTTATTATTTTCCACAAGAAAATGGGCCGTCTCAATGCTGTTACCGATAATTTTTCTGCTTCTGCTCGCCGCTGAATCATAATTTTTTACTGAAATGTTTCAACTAGCTGTTGCAATAAATGTTAAAAACATGACGTCATAATGTGAAAACATGACGTCATCTTTATTGCGTTTCCTCAGAAACGATGCTCAGTGCATTTAGTCCAAGAGAATGCCACATTTCTTACTGCAACATCACAGTCCTTTTATTGACGTTTGCATTTACACTTCATTCGTCATTTGTTTGGAAATTGGCTAGCTACGTTTTACGGGTGCCTCATATACTGCCTGATAACAGGGTACCGGATACACTTTGTGATATAATATTACAGTCGGACCTCGCTCACTCGAATTCACAGGGTTCGAAACTTTATTTCTAATAATACATGGTTTCGAAAAAAACATTTCAATTCGGCGTGCATAAGACGATACATCGGGGCCTGATATACACTAAACTAAACTATATATTTCGGATGATACCATGTATTCGGATAGAAGGTTGTCGAATAAACGAGGTCTTAATATGTGTTATTAAGTAAGCAGTTTTACGGTAAGTCATTGTCTCTACCTATGTGCCCACCTGAGGTCTTCTTTCATCCTTATAACTGGGAGAGTCACAACATCACCATGACTGTTTATGTGAATTAAAACCATGATACAAAAGTATATTGTTGAAGCATCTGTTTGACACATTTTCTCCGAAAGCTAACAAAGCAACTAAGCAGTAATCTGATTATGTAACTTAACCGATCGTCTGCCTATTCATTCATGGTATCAAATTACAGCAAATGATCCACGAGTGAACGCTATTGAAAACACTGAAGTTTCAGTTATTGTATGATATAAGTTTCAAGGACGTTTTTACAAATTTTACAATAAGGATAATCATCAAAATACCTGTATTTACACTCTATGCAAAATGCGTTATTGATGTTCAGAAGTTGGAGCCTTTATCAATTATAGAAAAAACTAGGCGATAAGTCGAAACAATGATTTTAATTGTTACAAGCTTTCACAATTGTACTCGGCTTAAGAGCAAAATTATGTTGAGTATTTACTCCAATATATGTAGAATTCTGGTGAGTATTTACTCAAATATATGTAGAATTCTGGCGAGTATTTCTCCAATATATGTAGAATTCTGGCGAGTATTGACTCCCATATATGTAGAATTCTGGCGAGTATTTACTCCAATATATGTAGAATTCTGGCGAGTATATACTGCAATATATGTAGAATTCTGGTGAGTATATACTCTAATATATGTAAAATTGTGGTGAGTATTTACTCAAATATACGTAAAATTCTGGCGAGTATATACTCAAATATACGTAAAATTCTGTAGAATATATAGTCAAATATACGTAAAATTCTGGTGAGTATATACTCAAATATACGTAAAATTCTGGCGAGTATATACTCAAATATACGTAAAATTCTGGTGAGTATATACTCAAATATACGTAAAATTCTGGTGAGTATATAATCAAATATACGTAAAATTCTGGTGAGTATATACTCAAATATACGTAAAATTCTGGTGAGTATATTTTCAAATATACGTAAAATTCTGGTGAGTATGTACTCCAATAAATGTAAAATTCTGGTGAGTATATACTCCAATATAGGTACAATTCTGGTGAGTATATTTTCAAATATACGTAAAATTCTGGTGAGTATATACTCCAATATATGTAGAATTATGGCGAGTATATACTCCAATATACGTAAAATTCTGGCGAGTATATACTCCACTATACGTAAAATTCTGGTGAGTATATATACTCCAATATACGTAAAATTCTGGCGAGTATATACTCCACTATACGTAAAATTCTGGTGAGTATATACTCCAATATAGGTAAAATTCTGGTGAGTATGTCATCAAATATAGGTATGTACCTTTTTGTACATTTTACACCAAAAGCTAAAAAAGATAAGTGGAACGTTTATTGCATCATAGTATTACTAATTATTTATTTCTCATAATTTACAATCAAACTGGTGACACTAAGCAATTCACTTCACTTAAGTTGCCAGTGTCAAAGTGTTTTTTTTGCTCATTGGTGTGTAATCACTTTGCATATTAAGGACACTACTTCTTAGTCATTAACTGGTCATGTTTTATCATGAAAACTTTTGAACACCATTTGATACCAAAATAGCAACATGGGACAGAAAGTGTTAATTTACGTGTAGTTTCCGTCATCCTCACAACGCTGTGAAGTTTGGAACTATACATCAGCATCTACACATTTCTTTAGAATAAATTCTGACATTGTATATCCAACTAATGGCATGCTTAAATATATATTGTGACATGTATTCATTATACACCAAACTGTCACTTAATATTCTATTCAGCCGTCGTAAATCCAAGCGTTAAACGAACCAAAATACGATTATGAATTTCTATTTTTTCAGTGCGGGAGCAAATTATGTATCCCAAATAAACGATGTGCCCGATTACTCCTTTGTGAAATGGTGGCAACATGTTCATGATGTGATATATGTCAAATTGTACTTTTCTGAGACACACCTCTTCTTCTAGAGACGTCATTTCTAAAAAACGTCACATGTGACGTCACCATGTACTGACAGTAAGCAATATTTGCCCCATATGGCAATATGACGACGAAGTGACCCTAATGCGTAAATATTGTTTCCTGCTTGCAAATAGTGACATCACATATTGCGTTTTGAAATGACGTCACTAACAAAGAATGTTTGTAAATTCAAAAGCAGTACACAAATGTATATTACAAAGTTGATTCTTATGGGAATACCATCGAGTTTGTTTATTTTCAGTGGGTTACAAGCCGTTTTTCAACAAAATACGGCGGCTTGTTGACCTAACCAGTGTTTAATTAACAATCAGTACTAACTTGCTCTACTGCAAGCGACTGACAACTTCTCTGCATGTGGAGGACATGACCGTAGTCAGTGTAACAGAAGAACATAACCTGCCCAACCCTTTAGCAGAGCCCGGATCTGCCGGGAGTCAGTCTAGTGTTGTATCACCTTTCTAGCCGGACGGGCTCCATCCATTTTGTGGGTGAGCTTGCACGTACTGATGTTGCACAGAAATATTCCCATGGTATTGGTGATAGAACACAGTCTTATTTCTATTCAAGCACCCCAATACACTCATCTACACCGATACAATTATCTACCCCGATACACTAATCTACCGCAAGACGTTCATGACACAAATGTACACCAACACACTAATCTAACCAAAGACACTCACCTACCCCAAGACACAAATGTACAGCAACACACTAATCTAACCAAAGACACTCATCTACCCCAAGACACAAATGTACAGCAACACACTAATCTAACCAAAGACACTCACCTACCCCAAGACACAAATGTACAGCAACACACTAATCTAACCAAAGACACTCATCTACCCCAAGACACAAATGTACAGCAACACACTAATCTAACCAAAGACACTCATCTACCCCAAGACACAAATGTACAGCAACACACTAATCTAACCTAAGACACTCACCTACCCCAAGACACAAATGTACACCAAACACTTATCTAACCAAAGACACTCATTTCCCCAAGACACAAATGTACAGCAACACACTAATCTAACCAAAGACACTCATCTACCCCAAGACACAAATGTACACCAACACACTAATCTAACCAAAGACACTCACCTACCCCAAGACACAAATGTACACCAATACACTAATCTAACCAAAGACACTCATCTACCCCAAGACACAAATGTACACCAACACACTAATCTAACCAAAGACACTCATCTACCCCAAGACACAAATGTACAGCAACACACTAATCTAACCAAAGACACTCATCTACCCCAAGACACAAATGTACACCAAGACACTTATCTAACCAAAGACACTCATCTACCCAAGACACAAATGTACACCGACACACTAATCTAACCAAAGACACTCACCTACCCCAAGACACAAATGTACACCAACACACTAATCTAACCAAAGACACTCATCTACCCAAAGACACAAATGTACACCAATACACTAATCTAACCAAAGACACTCATCTACCCCAAGACACAAATGTGCACCAATACACTCATCTACCCCGAGACACAAATGTACACCAAGACACTAATCTAACCAAAGACACTCATCTACCCCAAGACACAAATGTGCACCAATACACTCATCTACCCCGAGACACAAATGTACACCAAGACACTAATCTAACCAAAGACACTCATCTACCCCAAGACACAAATGTGCACCAATACACTCATCTACCCCGAGACACAAATGTACACCAAGACACTAATCTAACCAAAGACCCTCATCTACCCCAAGACACAAATGTGCACCAATACACTCATCTACCCCGAGACACAAATGTACACCAAGACACTAATCTAACCAAAGACACTCATCTACCCCAAGACACAAATGTGCACCAATACACTCATCTACCCCGAGACACAAATGTACACCAAGACACTAATCTAACCAAAGACACTCATCTACCCCAAGACACAAATGTGCACCAATACACTCATCTACACCAAGACACAAATATACACCAAGACACTAATCTAACCAAAGACACTCATCTACCCCAAGACACTCATCTTTCATAAAAAGTCTCAAATAAGATTGTTTTCGAGTTATTTCTTTATTTTTTATAATGAAACTCCTACAATGGGCAGTATTACTTTGATAATGATTCTAGTACGAGTATGTCTAAATCTAGTTGATATATCAACTCTTGACTGGCTATGTATTGTCTGTCTCCAAATATAAGTTTATGAAACTGTATGAAGTCGCGGCCCGGTATCATATCTGTCTAGTTCTTCAATTGGTCGTCTGATGAGAGAATATGCGTAAGTGCCTAGTCAACTAATCGTTCTCAATCACAGACACTTCATTTTCAAAACGATGAACAGTGAAGATGCTAACACCCTTCAAAATGAAGTTGGTAATTTCCCTCTTCTTACGAGGTCATAACTTGCCATCTGTCCTCTTTAGATTCTCGGAGCCTTAATTAAGTGTTGTACAGATCGACGGAAATTCTCCATATATATACTAATTATTTATATTATTCATTCCGGAAACGTCAAGCAATACCCTTACAAAAGATTCACTAGTTTTAATTAGCCACTTACAGGTTTTAATACTTTTTAACATAAGTAGATTTGATTAGGGGGATTTCCCGGAAGTAATGCTGTTGGCCAAGAACCTATGAAACGGCTGATACAGTTTTAACAAGTAGCATGAGTAACTCTTACCATCATCACACTTGTAGCATAGCTCCGTATCTGGGAGACGGTAAAATGACTCTCTCTTCTTTACACGGAAGTATATATGTATTGTTTTACGCATTCTCGTATCTTTTCTGTCCTCTGATTCATTCGTTCACTTTTACACAGTTATGAGTCTACCAAAACTTACTGTAGTAAGTTGATTGACTCACACAAAAATGTAAACATGTCGACAAATGGCGCATCAGTCTCATCTTGTATGATATTTTACGTTAGCGAATCACTTTCACTTCGCTTACAAGCCCACTGGATGACACGGTTATCTGCGCAAGCTACCCACTGAAAGCGTATAATGGGTTGCAATCGTTATTTGCCAACATCGTTCAGTATTTTACCGAATATGTCCTATCGTTTGAAAACGGCTTCTTGCCGAACAAGGTACGCTATTGATCTGGGTTGTGAACGTTTTAACAATCGATACCTGTGGTATTAATAAAATGATGTCGTCGAATATTAATGCATATACGAATGAATAGATACACAAATGTATTAAGGGTTGAGGTGGAGGATAAATGACCTAAGCCAAATGTCACAGAATGACTTGATTGACTTCAAGATGACTGCAGGCGTCACTGATGAACGACGACAATCGGCTGTTAGTGTCTTTCAGCATTTTTTCACTTGCCAATTTCTTTTTCTCGTTCTTCAGTCTATTGGCTAAATATTCCTGAAAACTCAGCTCTGTGGAGGGTTTGAAGGTTGGCTCCCAGATGTGTTCTTCCACACCTTCGTGTATTACTGTGTTGATGAAACAATCATTTATACTTTGATTGGTTTCATTCATTTCGTTCAATTTGTACTGAACAAATGCTCTCTGAAGCACTGAAAGTTTGTCCCTGGTTGCACATTTAATGGTTTTGGCGTAAGGTTCCAGTCTGTTATACAAATGTATTGGAAGGGAGTCAACGTCCTTATACAACCTGAAAGTAGAAAAATTAGTAAAGACTGCCGTTTAAGGCACATTGAGGTTTTACGCCCGTTCTCAAAAATTGAAAGTGATATACAGGCCGGTAGTTTCCTAACCATCGTTCCTTGGGTGTACCAGATGTAGAACCCCACCGTCGAAAGGACGATGCACGAGCCAGAAGAGGTGATAGGCTACAGTGTTTACAAGTCGTTGTAGAGTTAAATTATACTTAAAATACAAAGTACACAGAACATTTTGTTTGTTTTGGGTTTTGCGCCGTTTTTCAACAGTATTTCAGTATGTAACGGCGGGCAGTAAACCTAACCAGTGTTCCTGGATTCTGTGCCAGTACTAACCTGTTCTCCGCAAGTAACTGCCAACTTCTCCACATGAATCAGAGGTGGAGGACGAATGATTTCAGACACAGTGTCGTTTATCAAATCGTCACGGAGAACATACGCCTCGCCCGAGGATCGAACTCACGACCCCGAGATCCATAGACATGCGCTAAGCGGGCGGGCTAAAACCTAACGGTGGAAGTATACAATGGATAGGTATTTTATAAGAAACATAAAAACTTACGTGTTAATCTGAGACGGGACAAGTTGCAACTTCCTCTTACCAAGTAACACTGTACTTTCCATTATGGGTTGTGTATGCGGTCGTAGAGGGACGTCAGGTTTAAACCCTATGGGTGTACTCGTGAGCGGTTGCTGTGTGGTGGGCATCTGCCCCCAAATCGGCAACGAATCAATGCCGCTAGCGTTTGAGGGCAGCTTCACAGCGCTATATGATACGGTAGCAAGGGCTGCCGCGAAGGCCTTTTCCAACATATCGTTACACTTGCATTCTCTATCTTTTGTAATGTTTTGGTCAACTGCAGTTTTCAACTCCTCCAGTTGTTGCTGTAATGTCTGGTTTTCAAGATTCAAAGTGTTGAATCGTTGTCGGTGGTCTTTGTCCGATTGTTCTATCTGCTTGCGCAGTTGGTCATTTTTAATGTTTTGGTCAACTGTAGTTTTCAACTCCTCCAGTTGTTGCTGTAATGTCTGGTTTTCAAGATTCAAAGTGTTGCATCGTTGTCGGTGGTCTTTGTCCGATTGTTCCATCTGCTTGCGCAGATGGTCATTTTGTGTTTGAAGTGTATCTATTCTGTCTTGATTTTGTTTGTTGGATTGGGTAATGACCTGTTTCAGTTTAGCCATAAACAATCTCTGAAAAATTTGGCCCAAATGCACAACTCCTCGTTTCTGAGGAAAACGCAATAAAGATGACGTCATGTTTTCACAAAATGACGTCATGTTTTCACATTCATTGCAACAGCTAGTTGAAATGGCGAGCAGAAGTAAAACAATCATCGGTAAACATTGAAACGGCCACTTTTCTTAAAGAAAATAATAATATATATATTATTTGTAAAATATTATTGTATCTGAGACATATTTGCTGTATTAAATTTGTGAAACTTGGTAATTGTTGTTGATCTTGTCTTGATGGCCGTATTAAAAGTGCTGTAATTAATTTAATAAGGTGGTTTTTGCAATCATTTTTGTTTTGTAGTGACCTACAAATATCTCGGCATTCAGAAATGTTAATAGCTCAATTTCTCCCAGATAGGTCATTTGGGCCAAACATCTCAGAGAATGACACATTTATTATGGCATTACACAGATAATACAATCATTGCGACTTAAAGCGTTAGGGTTTTGACATACTAAAATACCGACTGTACATATTCGTGCGTCAATTCACGTAAACGGTGCGGCATATAACGGCATACGGTTTTGCGACATTTATCGTCAATCTTGCGACATTAGATGAGACATTTAGTGGCGATGGGACATTAAGCGGTGTCTTATACTACTTGAGTCACAGTGGTGCGTAAGCCAATCAAATCTAACGTTAAATGTCGAAGCAAATACTGGACAGCCGAAATGCGTTTGTAAACTGGACGCTGATTTGTTCAAATTTACATGTTGTAAACGTTGTACTGGAATGGATCAAATCGTCTGCTGAAGAAATATAAAATGGACGTTTTGTAAATTATGGTTTCAGTGTAGACATACGTGTCTATGATTGTGTTACTCATCCTGACGGGCAGTAACTAGACTTATTAATGACGAATTACTGTCGCAGTTTTATGTTATTTACAGAAAGAGTAAACACCACATTATGTATATCAAAATACAAATAATATTATGTTAATCAGACAAATTCGACAGTAATTTCAATAGTTAAACATTAAAAACAAATTACGATGAAATAGGATTAATGTTCGAAGAAATCATGTTGGCTTTAAAAATGCAAAACCATATGTCTTGATCAAACCAAGAGGATTATGGGATAAATATTAAGCAATAAGCAGTAAGACCTGGGAAGCCGTAATGTCCTGTGGCCCTTGTGAAGTCCGTACACTCTTACAATGTTGTGGTCACATGCACACGGGTGGTCTGCGGGTTTTTCTGCGTGTTCGTACGATCTTTTGGTCAGAGGATGGCAAGCACCCGGGATGTGTACTGTACATGTGGGCACAGTATGGGCTCGTGCGGATGATGTGCGAGCATGGGACCAACCGTATGATCAATCGTGCTGGTACAGCTCCTTTTGGAGCCTTTTTATTAGGGGTTTTTATACGGCCTCTCGCATTGTCTAGCGGCCGGACTATATGTAAATATGTATGTATAAATTCTTTGTTATCTTTAAGGATGATAAGTATAAAGTCATGTTTTGAGGAACACGAAAAAATCGGTCAATGGCGCTACCGGGATTCGAATCCGGGTATACGGATTGCCGGTCCGTTTTATATGGCCTCACGCATTGTCTAGCGGCAGGACTATATGTATGTATAAATTCCTTGTTATCTTTCAGGATTGTAAGTCACAAATAGGTCAGTATTTTGTCGTGGGAAAACAAACATGCTCTCATTAAAATAGAGTAAAACGGACGTACCAGTGAAGTATACAATTTTAGAACTTATTTAACGCAATATCTTATTCTGTTATATTTGTACAATGTGTTTTGTGATGTTTCATAAGCTTTTAGATTTTAGGTTGATAATTGTGCTTGATACAACACTGAATCAAACAGTGCAAGAAAGTGTGCTCTATTCAAACATGACTTGATCGAAGTGTGCGACGCTAACTATATTAAAATTTCATCATTCATCTTTCGTCATTTGCTTTTTTAACATTCAACTTTCGCACAAATTACTTTGACGACTATTCGACATTCAACTTTCGTCATTTACTTAATAATAATATTCAACTTTCAACATTCAACTTTCGACCCATTTATATTTTCAACATTCAACTTTCGGCCCATTTACTTTACCAGCTTTCACCCTTCGTCGCATTTACTTTACCAGCTTTCACCCTTCGTCCCATTTACTTTACCAGCTTTCACCCTTCGTCCCATTTACTTTACCAGCTTTCACCCTTCGTCCCATTTACTTTAACAGCTTTCACCCTTCGTCCCATTTACTTTACCAGCTTTCACCCTTCGTCCCATTTACTTTAACAGCTTTCACCCTTCGTCCCATTTACTTTACCAGCTTTCACCCTTCGTCCCATTTACTTTAACAGCTTTCACCCTTCGTCCCATTTACTTTAACAGCTTTCACCCTTCGTCCCATTTACTTTACCAGCTTTCACCCTTCGTCCCATTTACTTTACCAGCTTTCACCCTTCGTCCCATTTACTTTACCAGCTTTCACCCTTCGTCCCATTTACTTTAACAGCTTTCACCCTTCGTCCCATTTACTTTACCAGCTTTCACCCTTCGTCCCATTTACTTTAACAGCTTTCACCCTTCGTCCCATTTACTTTAACAGCTTTCACCCTTCGTCCCATTTACTTTACCAGCTTTCACCCTTCGTCCCATTTACTTTACCAGCTTTCACCCTTCGTCCCATTTACTTTAACAACTTTCTCCGTTCGTCCCATTTACTTTAACAGCTTTCACCCTTCGTCCCATTTACTTTAACAGCTTTCACCCATCGTCCCATTTACTTTACCAGCTTTCACCCTTCGTCCCATTTACTTTACCAGCTTTCACCCTTCGTCCCTTTTACTTTACCAGCTTTCACCCTTCGTCGCATTTACTTTACCAGCTTTCACCCATCGTCCCATTTACTTTAACAGCTTTCACCCATCGTCCCATTTACTTTACCAGCTTTCACCCTTCGTCCCATTTACTTTACCAGCTTTCACCCTTCGTCCCATTTACTTTACCAGCTTTCACCCTTCGTCCCATTTACTTTACCAGCTTTCACCCTTCGTCCCATTTACTTTACCAGCTTTCACCCATCGTCCCATTTACTTTAACAGCTTTCACCCTTCGTCCCATTTACTTTACCAGCTTTCACCCTTCGTCCCATTTACTTTAACAGCTTTCACCCATCGTCCCATTTACTTTACCAGCTTTCACCCTTCGTCCCATTTACTTTACCAGCTTTCATCCTTCGTCCCTTTTACTTTACCAGCTTTCACCCTTCGTCCCATTTACTTTACCAGCTTTCACCCAACGTCGCATTTACTTTACCAGCTTTCACCCTTCGTCCCATTTACTTTAACAGCTTTCACCCTTCGTCGCATTTACTTTATCAGCTTTCACCCTTCGTCCCATTTACTTTACCAGCTTTCACCCTTCGTCCCATTTACTTTACCAGCGTTCACCCTTCGTCCCATTTACTTTACCAGCTTTCACCCTTCGTCCCATTTACTTTACCAGCTTTCACCCTTCGTCCCATTTACTTTACCAGCTTTCACCCTTCGTCCCATTTACTTTAACAGCTTTCACCCTTCGTCCCATTTACTTTACCAGCTTTCACCCTTCGTCCCATTTACTTTAACAGCTTTCACCCTTCGTCCCTTTTACTTTACCAGCTTTCACCCTTCGTCCCATTTACTTTACCAGCTTTCACCCTTCGTCCCATTTACTTTACCAGCTTTCACCCTTCGTCCCATTTACTTTAACAGCTTTCACCCTTCGTCCCATTTACTTTACCAGCTTTCACCCTTCGTCCCATTTACTTTACCAGCTTTCACCCTTCGTCCCATTTACTTTACCAGCTTTCACCCTTCGTCCCATTTACTTTACCAGCTTTCACCCTTCGTCCCATTTACTTTAACAGCTTTCACCCTTCGTCCCATTTACTTTACCAGCTTTCACCCTTCGTCCCATTTACTTTACCAGCTTTCACCCTTCTTCCCATTTACTTTACCAGCTTTCACCCTTCGTCCCATTTACTTTAACAGCTTTCACCCTTCGACCCTTTTACTTTAACAGCTTTCACCCTTCGTCCCATTTACTTTACCAGCTTTCACCCTTCGTCCCATTTACTTTACCAGCTTTCACCCTTCGACCCTTTTACTTTAACAGCTTTCACCCTTCGTCCCATTTACTTTACCAGCTTTCATCCTTCGTCGCATTTACTTTAACAGCTTTCACCCTTCGTCCCATTTACTTTAACAGCTTTCACCCTTCGTCCCATTTACTTTACCAGCTTTCACCCTTCGTCCCATTTACTTTAACAGCTTTCTCCGTTCGTCCCATTTACTTTAACAGCTTTCACCCTTCGTCCCATTTACTTTAACAGCTTTCACCCTTCGTCCCATTTACTTTACCAGCTTTCACCCTTCGTCCCTTTTACTTTAACAGCTTTCACCCTTCGTCCCATTTACTTTACCAGCTTTCACCCTTCGTCCCATTTACTTTACCAGCTTTCACCCTTCGTCCCATTTACTTTACCAGCTTTCACCCTTCGTCCCATTTACTTTACCAGCTTTCACCCTTCGTCCCATTTACTTTACCAGCTTTCACCCTTCGTCCCATTTACTTTACCAGCTTTCACCCATCGTCCCATTTACTTTACCAGCTTTCACCCATCGTCCCATTTACTTTAACAGCTTTCACCCTTCGTCCCATTTACTTTAACAGCTTTCACCCTTCGTCCCATTTACTTTAACAGCTTTCACCCTTCGTCCCATTTACTTTAACAGCTTTCACCCTTCGTCCCGTTTACTTTACCAGCTTTCACCCATCGTCCCATTTACTTTACCAGCTTTCACCCATCGTCCCATTTACTTTAACAGCTTTCACCCTTCGTCCCATTTACTTTAACAGCTTTCACCCTTCGTCCCATTTACTTTACCAGCTTTCACCCATCGTCCCATTTACTTTAACAGCTTTCACCCTTCGTCCCATTTACTTTAACAGCTTTCACCCTTCGTCCCATTTACTTTAACAACTTTCACCCTTCGACCCATTTACTTTTACAACTTTCACCCTTCGACCCATTTACTTTAACAACTTTCACCCTTCGACCCATTTACTTTAACAACGTTCACCCTTCGACCCATTTACTTTTACAACTTTCAACTTTTGTCATTTACTTATTCAACTTTCAAATTCCGCCCTTAACATATTCATAATTATAAGTTATAACTATAAGATACTAATGTTTTGTTAAATTTAATTAGTCATATAACTATGTTGTATATGATTTTATATAGATATTAACATGCAGTCCTAGCAGATGCTTGTTATTAGCACAAAATGCATTTGGAAAATGAGTACAATAAACCCTCAATAATAAGTCCACCCTTAGGACCCTTGAAAATTGTTCTTTATTAAGGAGGTGGTCTTAATATTAAGGTTGAATAAAGAGTGACATTTGTGAAAATGGAGTTTAAAATTGTGTTCTTATTATTGAGGTTATCTTTAAGTGAGGTTTTACTGTATATAATGAGAGAAACGTGGCTACTACTTTACTTGCATACGCCAACTACATGTAGGAGGAATTTATGACAAATGCACACCTTTTATTTTATATATGACCGATTTTCTGGTATGCAACAAACATCAGAAAAGTAAAATGAGTTATAAAATCATTAACTCGTGACAATTTTCCAAGATATGTGATCGTTTTCATGGGTAAGGTATTAAATGATACAGGTGTTGCATTTCATGCATATTAATTCTCATTTAGTTTCAATTATACGAAGTAGGGGGGAAAATGAAATTACGTTGTATGCAAAATGTGTATTTTTCCGAAACAAGCGTGGACATCTACCATTTACTTGCAGAAATTGTCTGGTTACAAGTCTAGCTTAACATGTACAGAGTAAGAAAACAGATTGTTGGTAGGAATGCTAAGAGCCCGTCCCACCTCATAGTATTACAAATCATGCAAATTGAAGAAACTTATAAACCATTTCTCACTGAAACTTTTGTTCTTTGAGTCCCATTATGATTTAGTTCATTTTAGTTCATAATCGCAGTTACGAAAATGAAAATATCTTCTGTCTTGTACAAATAAATAAAAATATGTTATGGGACAAATGAGCGCCGCTGTACGATTTTCGACCTGTTCTATAAGTGACGTCATTTTCAGAAAACGTCACATGTGACGTTACCATGTACTGACAGTACGGCTTGATTTGCCGCATAACACACACCTCTTGCGATACGGAAATTGCCGAGGAGTTACGGATGAAATCGCGGTTCTAAGCGATCCAATGAGATCGCGTCTTTCAAAACATCAATAACTCTTCACAAAGGAGATTCCTTCTTTGTTTGTTATCGTCCATGTCATTTGGTCGAGAATTGCTAATGAATATCCATATATTACGAAGGTCCGCTAGCCAATTTGCCCAGGGTATCACATATGTTATGAATACCCTGGGTACCGAGGATATCAGTTTGCTGAATTGACAAAAGTCCGTGACATTTTCTTAACACAAGTTACTGACTGTGATAGTACTTGAAATGCGATATCAGGTTTATGCATACATTGCATTTTTCCGCGTAAGACAAATTTAAGAATGACATTATCAGATAACATAAATAACAAGAGATGTATATAATGTAGATGTTGGAAATATTGTTACGCTGTAAAAAAAAAAGACTATAGATTTGAAGATAAGATTATGTTACATCTGCATACTTTGACTGATTGTATTAAAATAAATCGTAAATGTCAAGTGCATTTACAAACAGCACAGGTCGTCAATCCGAACAATTCGAGCTCCGTAGACCGTGAATGGTACTATATAATTGAAAACCAGAATAATACCTTAACTTTCCACGTACAATATGTCATATTTTCTAAGAATTAATATAAATAGAATATTCACATTTTTTGAAATTGTATTTTTAAATCTAGCTAGTCTCTGGCGGAGTTAAAATACAAAGAAATCCTAATATACTTCGTAAACGTGATCATTATCTCTTAGTTTGCAAGCATGAGCATATAAGATGATTGTATTTGATAATAAGTTTGAATATTCAAAAGAATACGTTCACGACCTAACAATAGTGTATACAAGTAGATCGGTGTCATAATGACGAATGTTTGGGTTAAGCGAGGCAGTAAACTATTCAAGCGTTCAAATAGACCGCTTATTGAACATTGTGGAAACGGTGTCACGCGCAGTAAAACCTCAATAATAAGACCCCACCTTTGGAACCCTAGAATAGTGGTCGTCTTATTAAGGTGTTCTTAATAGTGAGGTGGCACAAAGAGCGGAAAGTGAACATAGCCTTGAAAATTGTGTTCATAATTTTGAAGTTTGTCTTATTATTTAGGTGGTCTTTAAACGAGGTTTTACTGTATTTTGCATAATGAATACTATTGCTTAGAGTATTCAAGATACAGAACAACCAGTTAAGAGCACCACCCTTCCGGACATGCAAATTGTTCAGATGATTTTCTTCTAGGGGGGTCTGAAATGAAAGCAAATATTTATTGCTGGTAAGTTGATATAATAGTTAACGAGAGGTTGTTGCTTGAAGGCTTGAAGATCAAATACTTGTATTTTTTTGAAAATGTTAAATAAAACAGAGCATTGTAATGGAAACTATTCATGTCTAAACCATGGTCTGCGAAAGAATTATCGTCGGGAAAAGCCTGTTGACAAAAAACGTAAAAACATTTGTACTCAAAAGGTCCCCGTAAATTAACACACCAACGATCGATATTGTCCGCGATATAAACACAATAATATTTCGCGCCCTTGTAAACAAAGACCCGACACTGTTTATATTCCAATATGTAACGATTATATTTGAAGATAAGTTCTTCAGAGCATTTGTTCTCAAATTGTGTTTAAACAAGCAATATCAGTGGCCGTTAGGTTCTTCACCCCCAGCATCAAAAATGATAATTGAACGGAAGTTGCTGGAAATGTTCCGAATGAATCGCAAGTGAATGCGGGATAACCTCCCTTTCGAAATTGAACAAAAACTACCGGTTAATATAATTGTGCAGAATTTGTTGAGATACCAGTCTATTACATTTAATTAACAGAGGAACGAACGGTCTGGAGAATCTCCAAAGCAATTGCAAACGGGAATTATATCTAAAGAAATCACTTAATTAATATACAAAACATTAAAGTAATACTATGCTCATTTTTTGTTCATTTGTGTACCTAACCAAACATGAAAAATATATTGCCTATAGTTAAAAGATCAATAAACATGCATTAAGAAAGAATGAACTCATAATGTATTGATCCGTATTTGTTGAAGAAAGGTGTTTGTAAATCATAAAATAAAAATAACAGTTTTTTTTAATTATTAGGCTATTTTACAAGTTTTGTATGTTAGTAATGTGGTAAAAAAAGATATTTTCAATATGTTATACATTGCAATGGTTCTAATTAGAGAAGTTTGAACCATAAAATAAAAATAACAGTTTTTTTAATTATCAGGCTATTTTACGAGTTTTGTATGTTAATAATATGGTAAAAAAATTAATTTTCAATCGGTTATACGTTGCAATGGTTCTAATTAGAGATGTTTGAACCAATGTAACAACAGTACTGGATAAAGCCAATTCAAACATGTTATGTTCAGATGAACCAGATACATCTTTAAGACAAATTTTAATTGATATTCACTACGCGTGTCGACCAGTTTTCTTTCTCAAACTCAAAGATTTTTCTAGAATGTTATATTGCTGTATTTTTTGTATTTTTATTTGCTAAAATTCGAAGAAAACGATAATTTAAACTTTCAGATGATCAACACAATGGTGTTCGCTTGCGTTGCTTTAGTCTTCTGCGTCATGTGTGTGGTGACAGTCCACGGAACTGATGGTGAAGTGTATGCTAGACTCGAGTCCAGATTTGACTACCTAGAAAATAAAGTAACAACGCTCAGTCAACAAGGTACATTTCGAACAGATATAGTTTGCCCATGAAACAATAAAACTGAGTCGTTCCACGACAAAACCTGATTTAGTGTCCAAGAATTTTGTTTCCATGTTTTTATATTTCAATTTTCATTTAATACCAAAGTTATGCATTCGGACGTCTACTGTTCTTTTTATAGCGATTCCAATATTAAGAACACATTTTAAATTCCCCCGCACATAACACATTTGAGAGCTGCTATGGGATTTACAACCTCTTCTGAAAGTGACGACATATCAATAAAACGTAACATGTGATGACACTATTCGATTTCATATTGCCATATGGGGCAAATATTGCTGTCAGTACATGTCGACGTCACATGTGACGATTTCTGGAAATTCTATCACTTAAAGAAGAGGTTGCAAATCGTACAGCGGCACTCAAATGACACCCGAGATTCGCTTTTATAGATGTAGTACATAAAGTCACCGTTTTATCATACATACTCCCTTTTTGTAAAGTACGCTTAGTCGTAAATATAAGAAAATAGCAGGTAAATGTCATCTTGAAGATGTGTACCTTACAACACTGCATTATCACTTTGCTTATATTTCCTCCAAACCCACAAATACATGAGTTCGTTACGGGTATTTACTATCCTGGCCTACGCGCCGGGTTAGCGCTAGTAAAGGATATACCGGTATCAGACTTGTATTGTGCGGGTCCAGGATACTTTTAAGAAAAGTTAATGTAATATTTTAGAGTATGTCTGTATGAAGGCATTAACATGCCATTTTCTTAAAATTATTATTTATCATATTTTGATAAAAAATAAGACTCTATACCTCAAGTTCTTATCTTTAAAGAAATGATAGGCTATACTTTTGTTGAAAATCAGGAACACTTGAAGTCCTTTCACTCCAATGCAGGTTCCGTACAGTGTTCTTAAATATATGCACAAATAAATGTCAAAGTAATATGTGGATTACATCTTCCTTTGTCTGTATTAGTCGCAAGCAGATAAAAATATACGATTAACAAATGTTATGTTATGCTCGTAGATGTATATTATATGATTTTATAAATGTAATATATAATTATAATACGGTTTTATTTCAGTTGCCCAGCAACACATTGCAATGGAAGAAATGCGATCTCAATTAAAACAGAAGAACACAGAACTGGACGAGTTACGATTGTTGCTTAAAGACAAACACAACTTCGACCAAAGGCGAGTGTTACCATTGACTGAAGGAGCGAAAGGTAAACACCTTTGTTTCGAAGTCGCCCAACAATAATAACCAAAGGCGTCCTATTGAAACCTGGAATAGCCTTTAATTTTCGAAAAAATCTTTAAAAACCTTTTTTTTCTGAAAATTCTACAACAAGCTGTAATTCACTCTTTTTCACTCAGTTTGTTCATCTTTTTGAAGCAATGGATATTATGTATATTGTACTATTCAATTGTGCACAACTGTAGCCTTGTGACAAAACTTGCACCAATAACCTTGTGTATTTGTGACCTCTGATTGCCCTGGCATGACCTTGTTGTACTTTAGGCGGCGTGTGTGTGCATTACTGGCTTGTCTGGGCTGCATCGCACCATCAAATTGGACGGTCAAAATGAGCCTTTATTTGCCCTTTATTTGTACAGAAATCACCCTAAAAACATGTATTTGGCTAACCTTTATGAACCTATGTTTTCATTGAGGCGTGCTAGGAGACCTATAACCGGCCTAGCCGGGCCAAGTCGTGATATCACATTCGGCCTGAAATACATAATAAGTCGAGGCAATATATACCTTATGCGGACCGACTATTACGTCCCGGCCCGGCTAGACCGGTTATTATCCTCTGAATAATCGTAGGCACATCTAATTACTTAAATGTATAAAGGTAGTATGAGTTTTTAAAATAAAATATGAATCGAAGAAACTTTCTTATGGCATATCTTAAATGTCTGATTTAGTTTTAAATGAGTGTCCCAACTCCATTCAGCAAGAATATGGTCATACTAGTTACCATAGTATTTCCGGTTTAAAAGTCCGAATCGATTTGCTTGATCAAGAACACAACCAATACATTTCGATACAGTAGATAAATCTTGTTATCTAGATAGTGTGTATTTACTCTCGCACTGCCAGCCTAGGCATGACAATAACAGGAGTATGTTAATACTCAGTATCACATAGTTAATATATTATCCACGAATAGTATTTTCATAGACGGCACAAAATCTGAATTGTCATCGGTTGTTCGGTACAGTTTTACAGCTGTGTTTTGTTTTTAATTTAAGTGTATATATAATCTTGAATGTCCTCAAATATGGAATGTTTGTCTACATTTCAGTCGCTAACCGAAGATTTTTGCTTGGAAACGAGACCGACAATGTAGCATTTTTCGCTAGACTAGACAAAACAGAGCTGGCGGGAATCAACCATCAACAAACAATTCTATTCGATAATGTTGTGCTGAACGAAGGAAGTGCCTTTGACCAGTCGACCGGTCATTTCACAGTACCGTTTACGGGTTTTTATCTCATCTCTGTTGCCATAGCGAGCGATTTAGGTCACAGTCACGAGATCCAGGTGGCGCTTATGAAGAATGCTGATATTTTAGCCCGCGCGCATGCGCATGGAGATTCCGGCCATCTTGACCAAGGTGGAATTACAGTGGTTGATCAATTTCAAGCCGGAGACAAAGTATATCTTCGTTCTGTCACCGAGGAAGTTACAGCATTATATGGAGTAGGCCTTACTTCGTTGTCTGGAATCCATATAATGTTCAAATAAGTTTGCTGTTTGAATTCGTTTCCCTTACCATTCTATTACGCATTGCTTTACAACTATTAAATAACTCAGTAGTATACGCTGCCTTGTCTATGTTTACAACCAGGATCACGATTTTAATGGCCGGGATCTTTGTTACCTTCACATCGCTTTCGTGCGATTTCGTTTTTTGTGGCAATTGGTTATCACACGATAATAGTGCTTTGCAAGAAATACACAGAAACCTTTTGTAGTTCTTGTCGAATTGCATACGTGTCAATATTGCACACATATCACAACAACTCATATCTTGCCAGATTACAATGTGTTTATTTGTGAATGTCGCTATGTTGTTTTACATGTTTAACATACGTATTCAAATAACTTTATTAAAATAAGCAAGTGCGAATTCTTAATAAAGAACATTCTAATTCGACATTAAACAAACTGACCTGTTTTAAGTATCAGGTGTACAAGACACTGAGTGTTAAGGAACGTCCTTTTCATTACTCAGATATTTCCACAAACAACCAATACCACTCCTCCGAAAGCATCACAGTACTACGTCAATGTTGATTTGACTTTGATATATCCGGCATAACTCCTTGAGGTTCCCATTGAAATGACGTAGCTCATCAATTGTGCAAACTCTCTTTTAATCCTACAAGTTATGGTGGTCGAATGTGCTCAAAGGATTAGATATTGAATTGAAGGTTCTTGGGACAGAAAAAGCAACATGGCCATGCTTCGGGTGATTATAGATCGGGTTTACACACTTTCAATTATGTTACTTCAGCTTTTGATTCCACTTTCAACACTGAGAGTTAGTGTTCCTGTCCTGATAGTTATTTTGTAAGTGCAATGGCGGTTCAAAAGTCTACCTATCGAACGAGATCAAAAGGGACTATGAAAAGAAAGCCAATGTCAAGCTAAGTTATGTGTCAATATCTCTAGGAGATTTGATTACTAGGAGATAAACATGAAGTATAAGTCTTATCACCTTTCTTCAAACATTGACTCGAAAAGTACTTACATTGTGCAATGCAAGGTTTAATATTTCGGTAGGTCAATGACGATCCCCTTCATGGAAGAGGAGTATAGACTTGTGTTATCTTTAGAAACAATGTCAATGGGCATTGTGATACAAAAACCAGACATTCGTTACTAGTTTAATCATTAAACTCGTAGACAAAGACAGTGCTAGTTATAGAGATGTTGTGTTTTTTGCTAAGCCTTGTGCTTACATTGCTGTGTACAGAAGGTGCTCCATCGCCTCGTAAGTAGGTTTTTATTAACATTTTTTAAGAAAATTCAATATCATCTAGACAAAAATGTAGAAAATAAAAGCTTTTTTTCAGTTAAAACACTAGATATAAAACCGTAGGTTACAGTTACCTTTTCATAGAAAACTTGTGTAAGCTAAGATCTGCAGAAAATATGCTATTTGACGACGCAAATTTTTCAACGCACGTACTCGCGTTCCAAATCCGGCCCAAACAAGGCCTGACACTTTAAGGTTGTACATATGATTTGTTATTACTAGTGCAACTGAACGCATGTTCGACATCACCATGATAATACTGTTCATCATCATTAAGGTCTCCATAGTAGCTTAAGCTTGATGATCGTGAGCAACAACATAAAATACATTCAAAACAACAATGTCGCAGACGATGCAACAGCGTATTTCATTGACTGAACACCTCAAAGTTTGTTATTTTTTATCTAGATTCCTGTAGCGATATCTACATATCGAATATATTGAGTCAAAGTGGTGTTTTTACTATCACCAACAGACAAGATCAGACGTATCAAGTATATTGTGAGTTCCATAAAGGGTATGGGTATACGTATGTCCAGCCATCTACAACAGTCCCCATAAACATCGACGATCTGTACACCGACAATACCCAAGTCCTCATCAGAGATCTCAGGAAAGATGGGACCCAGTATGAAGCTAAAATAGAACAAATTGCAGCTTTCAAAGCGGTGCCCCTGTCTATTCAGTACAACAGCCACACTGGCTACAATGCTGTGCAGAACCCAACAATGACCCCATACCTTTACGTTGGCTTTCTGCCGCTTGCAAAAACACACAGAGGACAACACGAAGGCTATCGAATGAATGGTAACGATCTGACGTACGTTAACTGTGATGGAAATGGTAACAACTATTTCGCATTTTTATTCAACCAGAACAATGTAGCGCCAAGTACTTATCATCCAACATTTTCCGCTATGCAACATAACTGGGCTGATAGGGCAACCGGGGTACCTCAATCTAGAAATCTGCCAAAAGATTTTTTCTCCTTCTTTGAGCTTCATTTCGGAGGATGTGGCGCTTATGGGACACCTCAACATATTCCAACCATTGCCGGAGCAGCATTAGGACTCAGATTTGGTAAGGTTTTTGTTTTATTCTTAAAGATATATAGTCTTACTTTTTTGGCAAAATATTCATAGTGATAAATATGAGAACGTTGGTGGTAATTTGTTTCATACAGATTTACTCTACAACACTGCATTGTTACTTTTCCTACATATTAACCAAAACCACAATGACAAGTGTCCGATACCGGTCTATCCTATCCTACACGCCGAGCTAGCACTAGCGTAGTAAATACCTGTATCGGACTCGCGTTGTGCAGTTCCGGGATTTTTTTCATAAAGGTTACCATGCAATGTTTTACAGTATGTATGTGTGAAGGCATTAACATGTCATGTTTTCAAACGTTTTTCGCAGCATATGTTTTACCCGATAGTAAGACCAGATCAGAGATATCTTTGTTGTTCAACGGTTAAATAGACACGTGCTTATTTATTCTTACAGACATCACGTGTAACCAGCCAGTTGACATTGCGCATGCGTCCAAAGTGGTTACAGGAACATCAACCGGAAGTACTGTGACGTACACGTGCGATCTCGGATATGTACGGGAGTACGGCGATTTGAACCGGTCATGTTCAGAGACCGGACAGTGGACGGGTTCTACTCCTAACTGCAAGCGTAAGTTTAAAAAAAACGGTTTCTTCCATGATTTGGTTTCTTCAGCATGTATTAATACGCAGTGTGATTACTGTTTTGCAATCGAAACAAGACATCTGCGCATATATACTTAGCGCCACTAAAAATGCATCAGTTGTACCAAAAGTCTTAAGCGTTTTTTAATGTTGCTTCTATGCCTTTTTTCCTATTCAAATTCTAAAAAAAATACTTCATCACTTTAAGAAATTACTTTGTGAAATTCTGTATGTATGTTTCTTTGTAATGTCAATTTCTCTATGTACATGTACACAATGTTAGGTGCGTTTTAGGAGCGTTAAGTATAATTGAAAGGAGTCCAAATTAAAAAAAAATAGGTGTATTCAAATTTACCTGTGAACAATTAGGCTATATTTTCGGATAGGCCCTACCATTAAATCTGCGGATTTATGAAACCACCAAAATGATACGTTGATTTTGTTTGTACATGTATACACTGCCTTTACTCTGGACAAGGCAAAAGCGAAAGCAAGTACAGCAGAACCTCGTTTATTCGTCAACCTTCTATCTGAATACTTGGTATCATCCGAAATAAGTATCAAGTCCTGATTATCTTTTATGAACGTTGAATTGAAATGGGCTATTCGAAACCATGTATTATTCGAATGAACGAGATTCGACTGTATGTCTATGATGTTAACCATGGCTGTCTTTTGTATGATATATGTACACATACTTAGTATGGCCGTAAATGTCACCAGTCTCAAAATCTGTTCTGTTGTTTCTTAGCGCAAACTTAATATTGTCTAACCGCAAAGCTGCATTCAAAGACTCGGTCTCCACAAACAGTTTTATAACCGTTGTCTCGGGATCGAAGTATAAATACAGTCGCGTCTCGTTTTTTAAACAACCGTCTGTCCGAATAGTTGGTATTATCCGAAATAAATATAAGTCCCGATGTATCTTCTTATGCACGTCGAATTGAACTGTGCTATTCGAAATATTGTATTATTCGAAATAAAATTTCGGACACAGTGAATTCGAATGAACGAGGTGTGACTGTAGATGATATATGTTTTATCATGTAGTTCAATATTTGGTCATAAATCCGACTAAAATGTATTCTGTTGTTTCATAAACAATTGTCTATTACAATCGGAACACCTTGTACAATTCTACGAATCAAATGATTTCCAATCTCTCCTTTAAGTGACGTCATTTCCAGAAAACTATGTACTGACAGTAAGCAATATTAGCCCCATATGGCAATTTCAAAAGGAAGTGACCATATGGAGTAAATATTGTTTCCAGCTTGCAAATAGTGACATCACATGTTGCGTTTTCTTGAAATGATGTCACTTACAGAAGAGGTTGTAAATCCCATAGCAGCGCTCATTTGATGTTCCGTAAGAATGACCGAGGTGTTCCGATAACTGTCTGTTATTGTTTTTAGCCTTCCCGTGCAGTAGTAACCCGTGCCAGAATGGAGGCATGTGTTTCGAAGTGGAAGGAGAAAACTTTGTTTGCGAATGTCTCCAGGGCTTTCAAGGGGCTTTTTGTCAACAAGCGGCTTAATAAATGTGCTGATGCGGTTTCTTTTACTCGGCAATCTGTTTTAATAAAAGAAATGTGACAATAATGATTGTTAATTATTAAATGTAGTTAAGATATAATTGCTCAATATTCGATCATGTTGGTAATAATCCTTAAGTTTTTAAATATCAGTATCAGTATTTGGCATAATAAAAATTCTATGTCGTATTATTTCGTCTCAAATATGTTTTTTAATAGTAATGTGTATTACATGTATATGCCATAATAAGTAAGTTTGCTGTTTATTGCATACACCACTGCCTCTTCCGAGAACTCATGTAAAATATCAATAACCTTTTATGACTACTTAGAAAACAAACAAACAAAGAGATGATTTATATCTCGATGTATTTAAAGTTCTAAAATTCACAAAACAGAAGTACATGCCTTCTCGTCCTTTGTCACACTTCTCATTACTGTAAAAATGATTATTGCTGCCGTGTAAACAAACTCTTTAACGTGTTTAATAAGCAAATAAACATTTATGTCTATGATAATAATCTAAACTGATCCGTTTTTTTATGTTCTCTTTTAACCTGTTACCTCAGTCAACTATTTAAATCCTATTTAAAAGAAGAGAAAATGCAGCCAGTTTCTAGGTACTGAAACTTGATATATAAGTCATTGTTAAAATACATTCATTCATGTAATACTTGTGACCAATATAATGAAATAAGTGGAAAACATAATATATTTTTAGAGATTTTTAATACTGAAACGTGTAGGCTAATTTTACGCTCAGTTTTGTTTACGACTACCACAAGGTTAACTTCGAATCGGGGTCGCCTTTAAACTACAGTAAAACCTCACCTAAGGACCACCTCAATAATAAGATCACCTCGAAATTAAGAACACAAATTTTCAAGTCCATTTTCCATGTTTTGCTCTTTATTCAACCTCATTATTAAAACCACATCAATAAGAAGACCAGTTTTTAAGGGCCCCCAATGGTGGTCTTATTATCGAGGTTTTACTGTATTTCTGTCAAGTAAATACAAACACAAACAATGTATTCGACTGCCAAATCTTACTGTTAATATTTCTAAAACCACTATAAAGTTTTAAACTAACTGTTTGCCATGGTGACCGTAGCCTCATTGAGGTTTTATGTAGTTACAAACAAAACAACCACCCTACCTAACGATTTGCACGATCATATTCACGTCGAATTGAAATGGGCTATTCGAAACCATGTATTATTCGAATTACTTTCATACATAGAGGGTATGAGTATTAATTAACGTATCAATACTATGTGAAGTGTAAAATGACTTATAAATAATTTAATTCCTTAGAATTAATAAATAGATATATGTAAAATGACATTGAATTTATCAGTAATTTTATAACCCGTATTATTCCCGTATATATTATTGTATTATAAAACAAAATCAATACTTTCAACATTATTCAATGCATGATACGACGTGTATATTACATAAATTATACAAAGACAGTATAATTCTTCAGTTGTCTGCTCTTTAATTAACGTTTCGGGCAAAGCCCTTCATTAAAATCATTTTGTTTCTTGTTTTTATTATTACAGACAAACTTGTGTTAAAGACCACCTGCGAACAAAGACCACTATTGCAAAACCTGTCTGCAAAGACCACCAATTTTATCTCCCATCAGACCATTTTCAATGATATTTAATCTGTTAATAGAGACCACCTGTAAACAAAGACCATATTTTGCTGTTTCCATGGGTGGTCTTTATAGACAGGTTTGACTGTATATGTGTTAGGTCTATCATGCAAACGTAGTTCTGTTTTGAATATTTCCTTGATTTTGACGAAGGGCTCTGCCCGAAACGTTGATTTAAGAGCAGATAACGGAACACTTATAAGACTTTATTATCTCCACTTAGATAAATGTAATCAGAAAAAAAACATTATAAATAAAAATTGATAATTCTATAATTAAATACAACACATTTTTGTACGGTGGGAAACGTAAAAAGTTGAAGATTTATTGAAGAACTACTTGATGGCTGACGAGCGTGCACCGGCAAATGACGTCACATGAAATACTGAGGCACTCAACGGGGAAATTAAATGTAATTAACGAGTATGAATTTTAAGAAATGAAGCACAACATAAATAGAATATTTGTATATTTCGGTGTTAGATCGAAAGTTATTTCACCGTGTGAGTAGAGGGCGCAATATTTTCACGAGTGGCGTAAAATTTAAATTTAGGTCAGATGCTCTCGAGGTGAACTAACTTTCGATCTTACACCGAAACATACAAATATCTTCTATATATTGTCACTCCTTGTTCGTAATCAAACGCTAAATTAAAAAATCCGATTTCTCAAAGTTCTTACTTTCGTTTTGATGCCTAAAATCGTCGACTTTCAGTTAATATCTTGTTTGTAAAATGAAATTATAACTGCGCAGTAAAAAGCTGACGGCCATATTTATTGTATAGTGACCGAATAAACTCCGGACTTTTCCAGATAAGACATGGGGGGGGGGGGTTTCATTTCGCATGTTAGAACCAATTATATACGTAAACGTTTCTAAGTTTTAAAAAATCCTAGAATGTAATTCGATATGTTGAAAAATATTATTCCATGAATTGACACTGATTTTGGATAATAGAATTGTTGAAACATTCAGCGACAATAATCAACGACTCTACACTTGACTGAATTAACATAATATACAATAATAAGCTGTTAAATATAAAATATTGCCGATATATGCAGAACGGAGACAAAATAATTCAACGCAACATTTACCACAGGGGATTGGGGCTTTTCAAGTCCGAACTATGTACTCAAACTTGGCAGTATGTTTGAATATTGCGCTGCTTTTAACAGTGTCATGAATTCTTTCCCTTTATCCCATCAAGAGTGATTTCCCTTTGCAGCTACCATTCAATATCGATATGTATACATAGGGGAAAAGGGAAATAATTCAAGACAATATCCTGCGAGTTGATATAGCCAGTGTTCTCGGATTACCAACAAGTGCTAGCATGTTTTTTCGCAAATGCTCTACGTCTATGAGTGACGAGGTACAAAATCGCTTTGGATGTTCATCATTCAATTTGTCACAGAGGTCCTACGCCCAACCTGAGACTCAAACATATCTGTGACCTCCTGATGAACAGTCGAGTGGTCAACCAACTGATTTAAGCGGGCCATGCACATGTATTAAGATATTTTGTCTAACTCGTGTTTAGACTACATAATCATATTTTGAGAACACTTGTTTTTTGCGGACCTTTTTACGCCCCGCGTGCCTGTGGATGCTGTGGTAATCATAAGATCAGCATAATACATGACATATTTCGGCTATGATATCAGTTTGCAAGTATGCTATCATAAAACACAATAATCGCGAGGTTTTGCTATGAGGGATAGAATGCACATTTTGTTCGGCAATCTCAAAAGTATGTTGTTTAAATATTTGTCAGACAGGTAGGTTTACATAATAAAATGTAACCAGAGACGTTTGTAAACATTATACCCCCCTAAAGGTGATACACTGTCAGTGAGCGTATTTTAATTAATATAATGACCTTGAAATGAGGATGGAGAATGTACGGGTAGGTATCTTTTCAAGGCGTAAAATCTTGACAATTGTTAAGATATCGGGCGGGCAAGCATTTCTACCTTATGGTCAGTTTGACCTTGGTCTTATCCCCAGTGATCCAAATATCATTAGGTTCATCTACAACACGACAATTATCCTACCAAGCAACCGCCTAATGGTCAGCTTGACCATGACCTTTGAACCAATGACCCCTGTAAATCGATAGGGTTCATTTTAATTCTACAAGCAATCATCCTAACAAGTAAGGATCCAAGAGGCTTGAGTTATCGCGCGGTCAAGGATTTCTATATAATGGTCAGTTTGACCTTGACCTTTGACCCAGTGACCCTAAAATCAATATCTTCATCTACAACTCGAAGACAATCATCCTACTAAGTTTGATCAAGGAGGCCAAAGGGTACTTGAATAATTGCGCTGCAAGGGATTTCCATCTACTTGTCAGTTTGACCTTTGACACAGTGACCCCAAAACATATAGGGTACATCAACAGACCAGATACAAATGATGATATACCGACCAACATTGGAAAAATAACGTCCCCATTTTCCAAAGGAGATCATCACATTACATGTATAGAAATGACTGCCCTATCTAAGACAATCATAAACAGTTGCATAATATTACATCTAGCACCAACACAACTTAATACGTGAACAGTTTTACATTTAACTAAGCTTTATCGCTTTCCCCGCATTTTGTCCATATTTGGTGGAATTATTTCGAAATCCCGGTGAAATTAATATTTGTAACTTGTTATTGATGCCGTTGTAACCGTCTCAACGAAGCATCTACGGAAGTGGAATTCGTAGATTCGTCAACTTTTTGAATAATAATAATAAAAGCTTTATTTATAGAAGGTAACATGCCATACAAATAAAGCATGGCTTTCTACCAGAAAACAACATAAATTAAAACACAATAATTTTATAACACACATTCGTTCATTCAAGACAATCACTCATCATATTTTCATATTGTAAATAGTACATATATATTAATATATAGTAATATTCAAATGCTATTAATAGCATTCATTACAAACATACTAGTTTGTCCAATTCCGGAACCCTTAAGTACTTAAGGTATGCCATGCAATGTCAAAGCTGGTCAAATCTTGAAACTCGATTTGTATCCCAAAATATGAATTATACATACGGGGTTATGAAAACAGGGCGACGATTTGTCATATGCTAATTCTGTGCGATGAAACCCTACTTATGTTTTCCTTAACTCTTTTTTCTTTACTTGGAAAGAAAAGTTTGCATGTTGATATTCTATACACAATTTGACACATGGATTGACAGTTATTTTAAGGATGGTTAAAATGCAGATTTCGGCAAAAAAGTAGTCCGTGTAAGTAAAGCATATCCGGATTTCATTTTCCTCTACTTTCGGGGTTTTCTATTTCTGAAACTCAAAAAATCTCAAAAAATATGGATACTTTTGCCATTTACATGATCGCCCACACATTTTTATTTTCTGAGCTTAATAATTCAATGAATCACGTGGAATAGTAGGCGTATGACTGGTTAGCTGACATCAAAGCACTTGCTTCTCAACGCTGCAGACTATAATCCCTGGTAGGATGTAGAATTTGAAATCGAAGTTATTCAACCGGGTTACAGTAGGTCCATTGTTCTGCCAGGTAAAAGGAAAAAAGCAAAGTACGGTGGTTATTAGGTCGACACTCGCCGCCTACACACGCACGTATGGTATTTCGGTCGACCCGGTAAATCCCCTACTCACCATTAAGGGACTTTTTGCAGCCTATGGGGGGAAATTACCTGCCAATAGAGCAGTATAGGCCAAACAGACAAGTTTGAACTCAAAGACCATCACTGTACAGTGCAATGAGACTTATCGTACAATTACATTTTTCCTGGCATCCAACCAGTACTTTCCTGGCATCCAACCAGTACTTTCCTAGCATCCAACCAGTACTTTCCTGGCATCCAACCAGTACTTTCCTGGCATCCAACCAGTACTTTCCTGGCATCCAACCAGTACTTTCCTAGCATCCAACCAGTTCTATCCTGGCATCCAACCAGTACTTTCCTGGCATCCAACCAGTACTTTCCTGGCATCCAACCAGTACTTTCCTAGCATCCAACCAGTACTTTCCTGGCATCCAACCAGTACTTTCCTAGCATCCAACCAGTACTTTCCTGGCATCCAACCAGTACTTTCCTAGCATCCAACCAGTACTTTCCTGGCATCCAACCAGTACTTTCCTAGCATCCAACCAGTACTATCCTGGCATCCAACCAGTACTTTCCTGGCATCCAACCAGTTCTATCCTGGCATCCAACCAGTATTTTCCTGTCATCCAACCAGTACTTTCCTGGCATCCAACCAGTTCTATCCTGGCATCCAACCAGTATTTTCCTGTCATCCAACCAGTACTTTCCTGGCATCCAACCAGTACTTTCCTAGCATCCAACCAGTTCTATCCTGGCATCCAACCAGTACTTTCCTGGCATCCAACCAGTTCTATCCTGGCATCCAACCAGTATTTTCCTGTCATCCAACCAGTACTTTCCTGGCATCCAACCAGTACTTTCCTAGCATCCAACCAGTTCTATCCTGGCATCCAACCAGTACTTTCCTGGCATCCAACCAGTTCTATCCTGGCATCCAACCAGTATTTTCCTGTCATCCAACCAGTACTTTCCTGGCATCCAACCAGTACTTTTCTAGCATCCAACCAGTTCTATCCTGGCATCCAACCAGTACTTTCCTGGCATCCAACCAGTTCTATCCTGGCATCCAACCAGTATTTTCCTGGCATCCAACCAGTACCTTTCCTGTCATCCAACCAGTACTTTCCTGGCATCCAACCAGAACTTTCCTGGCATCCAACCAGTACTTTCCTTGCATCTAACCAGAACTTTCCTGGCATCCAACCAATACTTTCCTGGCATCCAACCAGTTATCTCCTGGCATCCAACCAGTACTTTCCTGGCATCCAACCAGTTCTATCCTGGCATCCAACCAGTACTTTCCTGGCATCCAACCAGTTCTATCCTGGCATCAAACCAGTTCACTCCTGGCATCCAATCAGTACCTTTCCTGGCATCCAACCAGTTCTATCCTGGCATCCAACCAGTACTTTCCTGGCATCCAACCAGTTCTATCCTGGCATCAAACCAGTTCACTCCTGGCATCCAACCAGTACCTTACCTGGCATCCAACCAGTATTTTCCTGGCATCCAACCAGTACTTTCCTGGCATCCAACCAGTTCTTTCCTGGCATCCAATCAGTGCTTTCCTGGCATCCAACCAGTACTTTCCTGGCATCCAACCAGTTCTTTCCTGGCATCCAATCAGTACTTTCCTGGCATCCAACCAGTACTTTCCTGGCATCCAACAAAGCACTTTCCTGTCATCCAACCAGTTCTCTCCTGGCATCCAACCAGTTCACTCCTGGCATCCAATCAGTTCTCTCCTGGCATCCAACCAGTTCACTCCTGGCATCCAACCAGTTCTCTCCTGGCATCCAACCAGTACTTTCCTGTCATCCAACCAGTTCTCTCCTGTCATCCAACCAGTTCTCTCCTGGCATCCAACCAGTACTTACCTGGCATCCAACCAGTTCTATCCTGGCATCCAACCAGTACTTACCTGGCATCCAACCAGTTCTATCCTGGCATCCAACCAGTACTCTTCTGGCATCCAACCAGTACTTTCCTGTCATCCAACCAGTACTATCCTGGCATCTAACCAGTACTTTCCTGGCATCCAACCAGTACATACCTGGCATCCAACCAGTACTTTTCTAGCATCCAACCAGAACTTTCCTAGCATCCAACCAGTACTTTCCTGGCATCCAACCAGTACTTTCCTAGTATCCAACCAGTACTTTCCTGGCATCCAACCAGTACTTTCCTAGCATCAGACCAGAATTTTTTTAGCATCCAACCAGTACTTTCCTAGCATCCAACCAGTACTTTCCTAGCATCCAACCAGAACTTTTCTAGCATCCAACCAGAACTTTTCTAGCATCCAACCAGTACTTTCCTAGCATCCAACCAGAACTTTCCTAGCATCCAACCAGAACTTTTCTAGCATCCAACCAGTACTTTCCTAGCATCCAACCAGAACTTTTCTAGCATCCAACCAGTATTTTCCTGGCTTCCAACCAGTTCTATCCTGGCATCCAACCAGTTCTCTTCTGGCATCAAACCAGTACTTTCCTGTCATCAAACCAGTACTATCCTGGCATCTAACCAGTACTATCCTGGCATCCAACCAGTACTTTCCTAGCATCCAACCAGAACTTTCCTAGCATCCAACCAGTACCTTCCTGGCATCCAACCAGTACTTACCTGGCATCCAACCAGTACTTTCCTAGCATCCAACCAGTACTTTCCTGGCATCTAACCAGTACTTTCCTGGCATCCAACCAGTACTTACCTGTCATCCAACCAGTACTTTCCTAGCATCCAACCAGTACTTTCCTGGCATCTAACCAGTACTTACCTGGCATCCAACCAGTACTTACCTGGCATCCAACCAGTACTTTCCTGGCATCTAACCAGTACTTTCCTGGCATCCAACCAGTACTTTCCTAGCATCCAACCAGAACTTTCCTAGCATCCAACCAGAACTTTCCTAGCATCCAACCAGAACTTTCCTAGCATCCAACCAGTACTTTCCTGGCATCCAACCAGTACTTTCCTAGTATCCAACCAGTACTTTCCTGGCATCCAACCAGTACTTTCCTAGCATCAGACCAGAATTTTTTTAGCATCCAACCAGTACTTTCCTAGCATCCAACCAGTACTTTCCTAGCATCCAACCAGAACTTTTCTAGCATCCAACCAGAACTTTTCTAGCATCCAACCAGTACTTTCCTAGCATCCAACCAGAACTTTCCTAGCATCCAACCAGAACTTTTCTAGCATCCAACCAGTACTTTCCTAGCATCCAACCAGAACTTTTCTAGCATCCAACCAGTATTTTCCTGGCTTCCAACCAGTTCTATCCTGGCATCCAACCAGTTCTCTTCTGGCATCAAACCAGTACTTTCCTGTCATCAAACCAGTACTATCCTGGCATCTAACCAGTACTATCCTGGCATCCAACCAGTACTTTCCTAGCATCCAACCAGAACTTTCCTAGCATCCAACCAGTACCTTCCTGGCATCCAACCAGTACTTACCTGGCATCCAACCAGTACTTTCCTAGCATCCAACCAGTACTTTCCTGGCATCTAACCAGTACTTTCCTGGCATCCAACCAGTACTTACCTGTCATCCAACCAGTACTTTCCTAGCATCCAACCAGTACTTTCCTGGCATCTAACCAGTACTTACCTGGCATCCAACCAGTACTTACCTGGCATCCAACCAGTACTTTCCTGGCATCTAACCAGTACTTTCCTGGCATCCAACCAGTACTTTCCTAGCATCCAACCAGAACTTTCCTAGCATCCAACCAGAACTTTCCTAGCATCTAACCAGTACTTTCCTGGCATCCAACCAGTACTTTCCTGGCATCAAACCAGTACTTTCCTGGCATCCAACCAGTACATTTCAGGTTACATACCAGTACTATGTTAGGTAGGAAACACTGAAAACCATTTCTGTTTTAACCTTGACCGTCGGATTCGTAATCAGCAGCGTTAACTTCTCAGCCACCGGGCCACTTTCTTACGAGGTGCCCGTTTATGGCCAAAATAATGTAAAATTGGCACCTTTGGTCGTCCACCGCTTTAATATCTGGACTAGTCACTACATAACAACCCTGGATGTTAATGAAAGAGAGATTAAGTTGTTACTGGGAATGCACATACATAAGACAATGCCTCCCCACACAGATACCAAGGAAACAACAATCTACAAAACATTAGGGGTTGAGGAGGTGCAAGGGTAAACATGTTCAGGGGTGCAAGGAATAGCCTGATCGACCATCAAATACAACTATAGAGTATTTAAGGGAACAACAAGGGGGGGGGGGGAGTTTCGCATTACAAAACAAATGTATGAAATAAGTAATACAAACACTGTTATTGGCCTTCAGTCGGACCTCGTTCATTCGAATTCGTCGGATCCGGTTTTTTATTTCGAATAATACATGGTTTCGAATAGCCCATTTCAATTTGACGTGCCTAAGAAGATACATCGGTACATGATCTTTATTTCGGATGATACCAAGTATTCGAATAGACGGTTATCGAATAAACGAGGTCCGACTGTATTTCAAGGATAAGTCACTACGAGTTAAATGTACAGTTAATGTATATCAAAAGTACGGTGGCATAGAGGTGACATGTGTGAAAATAGTTTTAAGTCGTGAGTATGAGTTAGTAAGTCGTGGCCACGAGATACTTAGTCGTGGGAACGAGATAGTATGTCGTGAAAACGAGATAAAAGTAATTAAAGACATGTCACCTCTATGCCTCCGTACAAAATGGTCAAATATTAGTCGCTAATATGTCTTTTTGAAATTTGAAAGTTTTCCGCTTTATAAAACGTCTTTTCTGTGTAGAAAAATATATATATGAAAGTATGTACAAGACATTAATGCAGCGAAATTCATGGATTTGCAAAAACAAAACGGTTTTAGGAATGGAACGAATCAGAACTTTGAGGAAATTTTCTGATTCACCAGCGTATATAATATTGGCAAACTGTGTTGAGTCGTTGTTCTAAATATAGGCATGCATTAATGTTTGTTGATTTATGCTTCAGTTACAAACGCATTTCTTATATAAGCAAAATACCTGAATCTCCCACGCAATATATGCTGTTGCTGCTGCTGTTACTGCTGATGTTGCCGTTGCTGCTGTTGTTGCTGCTGCTGAAGCTGATGTTGCTGCTGATGTTGATGCTGCTGATGCTGATGTTGCTGCTGATGTTGTTGCTGCTGATGTTGCTGCTGCTGATGTTGCTGTTGCTGCTGATGATGCTGATGCTTTTGCTGATGTTGTTGCTGTTGCTGATGCTGATGTTGCTGCTGATGTTGATGCTGCTGATGCTGATGTTGCTGCTGATGTTGTTGCTGCTGATGTTGCTGCTGATGTTGTTGCTGTTGCTGCTGATGTTGCCGTTGCTGCTGTTGTTGCTGCTGCTGAATCTGATGTTGCTGCTGATGTTGATGCTGCTGATGCTGATGTTGCTGCTGATGTTGTTGCTGCTGATGTTGCTGCTGATGTTGTTGCTGTTGCTGCTGATGTTGCTGTTGCTGATGATGCTGCTGATGTTGCTGCTGCTGCTGATGTTGCTGTTGCTGGTGATGCTGCTGTTGCTGCTGCTGTTACTGCTGCTGATATTGCTGATGACTGATGATGTTGTTGTTGGTTCAGTGGTCATCGTCGATAGCTAAATGTTGTAGCTGATGCTGTCGTTTCTGTTGTTATTGTTGTTGTGGTAATGGTTTGTGTTGGGTTATTTGGTGGTGGTGTTTTTGGAGTTGTTGTTTTTTTTCCTATATTTATAGCCATCATTGGCCTTATAAATGCTTATATATAGATACGAATTACAAATCAAGAAAGTCAGGTTGATTCAAGGCTGATCCAAACATGGGGATACGTATCTAGAGATGGAGATATCTTTTCTTCAGTTTTCAAAGCGTAAACATATCGTTTTTATCGATGGTTTCAATTTAAGTCGTTTTGAGAGCCTGGTGTCTGGACAAAAACAGTGTAAAGATAACAATATCCAATTAACGAGGTTAGAAAGCCCAGATGGCATACATGCATTGCTCAAAAAAGGAAGATTTCAGATAGCATTCAGCTTCAGAATACTTAAGTTAACTGCAGTAAGTATATGATAGAAAGATGGTATTAAGACAGTTATGCGACACCCATATTTGCCTCTAATTAGCATCATTCATTGGTTACTATTTGATGTTGCATTTATAATCTTCCTCTTAGAAAAACAGTTGTGTCAAGATTCTTATAAGAGTGCTTCGTCGTTTAGAGCCCTTAGTAAAGTGGCTTTTCAAGGACACAGCTTTGAAAAAAAATTAATGAAGATTTTTGACATTAGTATACAAGCATTTGCACTTTTGTTTGATGTGGTGCACTAATTATTTATCTGTGATGTTGAGTACGTATGACCCCATCAATAAGTAGCAACAACTTTGTCGCCGTTAGCTTTAACTTCTACAGCATTACATTCATCGTCATCGTCTTTCTCTTGTTTAGATTTGTAATCGTCTCAGTCATCATCATCATCATCATCATTCTCTTGTTAAGGTTTTGTAATCGTCACAGTCATCATCATCATCATCATCGTCATTTTCTTGTTTAGGTTTTGTAGTCGTCTCAGTCATCAACATCATCATCGTCATTTCCTTGTTTAGATTTGTAATCGTCTCAGTCATCATCATCATCATCATCATTCTCTTGTTTAGGTTTTGTAATCGTCACAGTCATCATCATCATCATCATCGTCATTTTCTTGTTTAGGTTTTGTAGTCGTCTCAGTCATCATCATCATCATCGTCATTTTCTTGTTTAGGTTTTGTAATCGTCTCAGTCATCATCATCATCATCGTCATTTTCTTGTTTAGGTTTTGTAATCGTCTCAGTCATCATCATAATCATCGTCATTTTCTTGTTTAGGTTTTGTAATCGTCTCAGTCATCATCATAATCATCGTCATTTTCTTGTTTAGGTTTGTAATCGTCACAGTCATCATCATAATCATCGTCATTTTCTTGTTTAGATTTGTAATCGTCTCAGTCATCATCATCATCATCGTCATTTTCTTGTTTAGATTTGTAATCGTCACAGTCATCATCATAATCATCGTCATTTTCTTGTTTAGATTTGTAATCGTCACAGTCATCATCATCATCACCGTCATTTTCTTGTTTAGATTTGTAATCGTCTCAGTCATCATCATCATCATCGTCATTTTCTTGTTTAGATTTGTAATCGTCTCAGTCATCATCATCATCATCGTCATTTTCTTGTTTAAGTTTGTAATCGTCTCAATCATCATCATAATCATCGTCATTTTCTTGTTTAGATTTGTAATCGTCACAGTCATCATCATCATCATCGTCATTCTCTTGTTTGGATTTGTAATCGTCACAGTCATCATCATCATCATCGTCATTTTCTTGTTTGGATTTGTAATCGTCACAGTCATCATCATCATCATCGTCATTTTCTTGTTTGGATTTGTAATCGTCACAGTCATCATCATCATCATCATCATGTTTTTCTTGTTTAGATTTGTAATCGTCACAATCATCATCATCATCATCGTCATTTTCTTGTTTAGATTTGTAATCGTCACAGTCATCATCATCATCATCGTCATTCTCTTGTTTGGATTTGTAATCGTCACAGTCATCATCATCATCATCGTCATTTTCTTGTTTAGATTTGTAATCGTCACAATCATCATCATCATCATCGTCATTTTCTTGTTTAGATTTGTAATCGTCACAATCATCATCATCATCATCGTCATTTTCTTGTTTAGATTTGTAATCGTCTCAATCATCATCATAATCATCGTCATTTTCTTGTTTAGATTTGTAATCGTCACAGTCATCATCATCATCATCGGCATTTTCTTGTTTAGATTTGTAATCGTCACAGTCATCATCATCGGCATTTTTTTGTTTAGATTTGTAATCGTCACAATCATCATCATCATCATCGGCATTTTCTTGTTTAGATGTGTCACAAAAGTACTACTCATTTTTAAGTTACATGATTTTTGTCATTAACATCTGCTAAAGCAATAACAGAAAAACTATTCGTCCTATCACTATCACCATCATCATCATCATTGTATTCGTTTTCATCATCAGCACATTATCATAAACATAAGCATCATCAACGTTATCATCAGCATCAATCTCATTAAAATCAGTTCCAGTCGCGCACTCCTATACTACGACGTATTCGCTAACTGCCTTACAGCGGAAAGTAATGGAGCTTAAGTTAGGGGCTGATTTCAATGAGATTGCAGCAGCATTGTCATAATCAGACTAATAATAATAGCTTTTATGGTGGGGCTGTAAGTCACATTAATAACCAGTGTCGTGTAGTGACTTGTCAAGCTGGTAGGGTAGAGGAAGACACAGTGTGAACGCCTGGGTAGAACCATCGACCATCTGTAAGCTAGTTGGGCGGCTTCCCCTCTGACAAACATTACACCCTTGGTGAAATTCAAACCCACAGCGTTGAGGGCCAGGTGATTTAAAGTTTACGACCAAAGCCATTACATAACGAAGTTCCGGAATATCATAAAGCTGATACTCAACAGTGTAAATAGCATACTTATATGAGCAATATTTCCGCTATACTAGCTAACAAGTTCCGATATATCTTATTAGGTACGTCGAATTGAAATGGGTTATTCGAAACCATGTATTATTCGAAATAAAAACTTCGAATGAATGAGGTCCGACTGTATAATTTTTTTATAATTATTACCGATTATGTATGTCGGCACAAGCAGCAATTACATCATAATCATTATCATCATCTCATCAACATCAATAACACTGTCATCATCATCACAACAACATCACAATGTTGTATTACATTATGTTGATCATTACTATCGATATAAACAGACGGATTCAAAACTGATATTCATATTATGAACATATTTAGATAATCGTTATTATGAAACATGGGAGACAACCGTTCCATTATATTTCAGTCGTTTCAGTTCGACAGTCGTAGTTATTTCCCTTTGTTTAAAACCATAAAATGGTGAAGCAGGCCGTTTGTAGCGGATCCTTGGTCCAGTGGTAACGCGCTGGACTTGTGATACAGGGATCGCTGGTTCGATTCCCCGCTCCATCACTGACCGTACTAACAGTCTTTCGGACGAGACTTTAAAAACTGAGGTCCCGTGTATGATGCTTTACATCGAGCACGTAAAAGAACCAGGGGTGTTTCTGGAACTGGGGCACCTCCTGTGTCATGCACTATCCTCCAAAAATCTAATATGATTAACATTCTTCTGGAGGCGTCGCCCAGGGCCGTAAATTACATGGAGGCATGTAGGCAGTTGCCTCCTATTGCGGGCTGAAAAAAAAATCATTTTTTGTCTAAAAAGGGTCCAAAAATTTTTTCGCATCGCTCCGCTCGGCGGTGTGCCTCCCATTCCAGGGGAGGCAATTTACGGCCCTGGTCGCCCATATGAGAAACCGGTGGCGACGATAAATAAACGCAAATACAAAACAAAGCAGGCCGTTTCTTCGATATGTACTGCAGAACCTCGTCAGGGCAACCCCATTTAAGGGACTCAGATCTGGGACGGGGATTATAAGGAATACGGTAACACCTCAATAATAAGACCACCCTTGGGTCTCTAGAAAATTGGTCTTCTTATCGAGAAGGTCTTAATATTGAGTTGGAATAAAGAGCAGAATGGGTGAAAATGGACTCGAAATTTGTGTTCTAAAATTTTCAAGTGGTCTTGTTATTGAATGATCTATAACTGAGGTTTTTCTGTTCATACTCAGCACTCATTTCACAAAATGTATTCCTATTAGACTGATAATGGACATTGGATGAAAATGTCAAATGAGTATTGAATGTTCTTGTTCTTCCATTTTCTTGGAGTTTTTAGCGTAATTAAGAGATATGAGGGTGATTGTTTGGTTTTAGTATGACACAATCTGAGATTTAAGTGTTGAGTGTAAGTGTCCGTTTTACCCCCAGACTCTGAACTGCTGTAGAGAGGTTTTTTTTGTCTAGATCTAGAGAGGTTAGGTTAGTAATAATTGTTTTTAAAAAAAAATGAAAATGTTTAATGTATTCTATAAAATCGTAAAACAACTGGGTAAGTAAAGACCAGCAAATAGTTGCATTCGTTGATATACACTATGATGATGGTGGTTTCTCATGTTTGGGAGTTTAACAGCGGGGGTTGTCTTGCATTTTTGTTTTGTGATTGTATCCCTAAACTATCAGCAACTCCTTAGCAATGTGTGGTCTTTTTACCAACCTCCCAGACTAATAAGTAAATGTCATAACTCTTCATTGCAAGATCAATTCAGATATCAAACAATTCTTCCTATTAAATGGTGCTTGTATTACTTTGATGCTACACTCTCTATGTAAAACACTCCCAGTACTTTGATTCTACAAAAACTTTAGCGGAGGATCAATTCGTAGATATCGAATTCGGCCAATTCCGACAATTTTCGGGTTTGTCTTCGTGTGTTTCCGGGAATTTCCGTTGACAAAAAATAAACATACAGCATTTCCTTTTAAAATATTAGTATACATGTTACATTCACCCACCACCTCCCTTGCTTGCATTTGATATATAAATTTCATAAATTAATTCAAACAGGTTTTTAAATTTGCATATATTAAAGGGAGGTAATTCAACATACTGGTGCAGTCCGACTTTGATTAAAGTTGGAAAATTTCCGTCCGGATAGTTGGAAAATAACTTTTTTGTATTGACTTTTTTATTCTGATAACAACATGATGCTAAATGAAATACATATCATGATACGCTCCCTGTCTGGTTTCATCTTGTTTTTAAAACGTAGTCTACTTAATAGAACAAAACATAAAACAGAAAGTAGAAGTTGGGTTTAATAATTAAAGGTCGTGGTAAGAAGCTGATATATCTATAGTATAGTACAGATGTATTGACCTGTCAAAATTTGCATGTCTTCATGGACAATGCACATGATAAATAAGTCTTTATCTAAAGTGGGATTACTAATTTAAAGCGTGCATTGTCCATAAAGATATGCAAATTTTGACCGATCAATAAATCTATACTATACCCATGTGGTGAATTTTACGATAATTTAAACATACTTATAAAAACGTATTTCATTAATGTTAATGTACTAGGGAACAACAGACAAGAAGCGTATCATGACCGTGCGACCACATACACGCATCATGCAGTTTGTTCGTCTCTAACAAGAGACAAACAGAAAATATGCGTAAAGACGTCTCCACAAAACCCAACAGACAAGGACAACGGCTACCCCTTCTTATCTAGGAGGGAAGAAGGGATATAGGGAAATAACCGCCGACCAAGCCAAGTGCTAAGCAGAATGCGTCCTACGCTGGACTATACAGTCAGATAATGAAACATAACTGACACCTTATATACAACTGCTAAATAACTTGAAAACGACTTTGAAGAAATGTATTTCTCAATACATCGGTGAATCTTATGTCCAGAAATTTCAGTATAGCACAGTATACTTTGTAATTGAATGGACAGCTTAAGCATAAATTTAACAACATATATTCAAAGTTTCGTGACAACTGGCTTTATAATGAAATAGATATAAGCACAAATATCATATCTGAGTTTGTATTTTACCTCACCGTAGTAAATATTAGTACCCCCGGGGCATATTACGCAAACGATTCGTAGCTATGTATAAATAGCGCAATCCTTTTCACGCCCTTATTAATGAAAGTGTATAGTTACCTGCGATATTGTTATGACATAAGAAAGATGAGACAAATCACGAAGAATACACATACCTTCAATCATATAATACATGTATATACAATACAAATCATAACAATAAAAGTATATTGCCACTCAATACTGGAGCTACAAGAGACTATATAACAATCAATTTATACATACATGTACGAAATCAAACACAGTAAAGCTGAAGATATAATTGCTTAAAAGTTACCATAAGACAAAAACAAAACACTGAAATAGGAAATAATGAGCATAGCCCCGCATACGTGTCTCTGTACTCCGACTTTTACACACGACCGTATAGAGATGTGACGTCCGTGGCTGGACTAAAATGAACACTGCTTAAGAATTGTTTTAGGATTCATTATGATCTGAGGTCTAGCAAAAAAACAAAAATTGGGGAGAGGGATCAACATGACGTCATCAGTGTAAACGTCCATGTACAGTAAAACCTCAATAATAAGACCACCTTTGGGATCCTTGGTCTTAATATTGAGGTTGAGAGCATAACAGCCAAAATGGACTCGAAAATGCGATCTCAATTTTAAGGTGGTCTTATTATTGAGGTGGTCGTTATATGTATATGGCTTGTCGTTATGTCTATATGCCTCAGGTTTAATATGGAAAACAGAACATCACAGTGTGGCTCTGTCATGCAGCGCGATCAAAGTACAGTAACAACTCGATAATGAGACCACCAATTGGTGCGCCATAAAGTGGTCTTAATATCGAGTTGGTCTCATTATTGAGTTTAGTCATATTGTGCGTATCAGTACTTGTAATGTTATGTTTTTTTTCCAAGATATTTGTGTTATTTTAAATACTTCTGTGTCCCATAAATGTGTGGGATTATAAATAAAAGTTAAATAATGGAAGAAAACAGGTTAATAACACAATATAATTTTTATTTGGATAAATACAATATATACAATGAAATTGGAAAAACAATTCTCATAGACTTCCACCAATTCCACCATCCTCGTGTGGATTGAATGAACCTGAAAATAAAAGCATATCAAATAGTATAGTTACATGTTATGATGTTTATATAAAAAAAGAACACTAGAAGTGTGTAATGATAATAATAACAGGTAATGTTACAGACTGAAATTACTGGCTTGAGCGGTATCTGTTCTTCAAGAATGTAATTTTAACATGTTAATTTCAACTTTCATAGCCAACGGCTGTAAATTTTACAACTGCTTCCTCAGCAAATTGTCATTACATTTATTTTATCCTATAAACATCGTTTGTGAAGCAGAGGTTAGATTAAATCACCAATGTCATATTTATCAGCCTGTTGCCATTGACCTTCTCCTGGACAGTATTTCAGAGAAAACTCTGTCTACACATTTTAGAACTTTTAAACAAATGTAATCAGCTAAGTTCATGTAGGTCTTTATCAATGAAACCACGGACATATAAACGGTTTATATGTCCCTGATGAAAATCAAATTCAGATATGATTGATTAATCTGGTCAGATAATACTACGGAAGTTTATCAATGAAACCACGGACATATAAACGGTTTATATGTCCCTGATGAAAATCAAATTCAGATATAATTGATTAATCTGGTCAGATAATACTACGGAAGTTTATCAATGAAACAACGGACATATAAACGGTTTATATGTCCCTGATGAAAATCAAATTGTATAAGGTAGAATTTGAATATTTAAATTCTAGAATTGTGTAAGCATAAATTTCATGACCGTATATTCATTAATTTAGATCATACCATTATTGAGTTGTGACTAGCGTCCTTAGGCGTGTAGCCGAAAAATAAAAATGTAAAAATATCCGGTAATGATGTCAAAAAATAACGATATTGGCCCATTTAGCCGGTAATAAGATGTCAGCTAGCCAAAGACCATGTCGAAATCTGGTCATTACTTGGTACATAATTTGTGTTGCTTTTGTTCGGCGCAGCCTTGCTATTAACATATCAGTGCTAAGTAAACCAATCACATCTTCCGTTACCACCAAGGCAATTTCTTTCAACCGAACAACATTTGTAACCGTGATGCGGATTGGTTAACCATTCGATAATGGGTACGTTACCGAATTCCACTGAATTTCGATGAATTTACCGAAATCCATTATGGATCCGGAGCGACCAGCAATCATAGCATCTAGGCATTTTTTATGTTGCACAACAAATCTTATCCCTCAATTTGCGCCGACCATCTTTTTTCAAGTTATTTCTCGTTAACTTATAATTTGTATTTGATGTCTTGGTGTAAACGAGTATTATATGGAACGCTTCACTCGATGGAATACACATCGGGTAATTAACCGTGAATATACGTATGTTCTACGTAGTAATGAAACAATAATCGGCGAAAATAGTCGCTAATGCTTGCGCGACTCACTGTAGCTAAGGGAGGTAACTTAGGGGGATCGTGCATAGTGATTTAAAACGAGTATACCTCCCTTCAAACACAACTTTACTTCATTGTCGTCAATGGACTACACTTCAGATGAATATTATTGTTCTTGCAGTGAACGACAAATAATAAGCACAAGTGCATATTGAAACAGAACTGTACTACAACTGTAAATAACACAAACCATTATACGAAAGTCTTCAACAAATAAAAGTTAATTTATAAATACGATTACAGTCAAACCTGTGTTAAAGACCACCTGCGAACAAAGACCACTTTTGCAAAACCTGTCTGCAAAGACCACCAATTTTATCTCCCATCAGACCATTTTCAATGATATTTAATCTGTTAATAGAGACCACCTGTAAACAAAGACCACATTTTGCTGTTCCCATGGGTGGTCTTTACAGACAGGTTTGACTGTATACATCAATTAAACCTTGAAATTTCGACCTCCTCGTTAATTATACATGCCTGAATCTTGTTTCATCTTACCTCTGCTCGAGAATCAATCCACCCGACATGTAGGCCTACTTTCTTCGGGATCAATGGTGGCCTCGTTATTGAGGTTTCGGTGTACTTCAGCTACATTGGTGCTTTTACTTTTTTCTTTGTCATTTCGTGAGTCTACATTTTTTTGTGATATTTATCTTATTTCAGATTTAGTGCAGCCTCTCCAGGCCCGATATCCCGAAGCTTCTCAATCTGTGCTTAATCTCGTCTCAGTTATTGTCTCAAATCGTTGAGATTTTTCTCATCTAATACCGGACTAAAAACGGTACACAAAACGAAATAACTTTCTTTAAAGAGATTTTGTACTCGTTTAAGGGGCCATCTGAAGTGCTCTTCAGTGCAGAAGGGACCATTGTGTGTGTCGCCTGTGTCATAATTATGCGTACGATATCGGGCGAGAAATATGGACGTTGCAGAGAAATGTATGACTGTCGGTTTGACGGATTGAGGGAAGTTCTTGCAACACAAAGTTGCGCACATTTTGGGATGCGCACATTTTGGGATGAGCACATTTTGGGATGCGCACGTTTTGGGATGCGCACGTTTTGGGATGAGCACGTTTTGGGATGAGCACGTTTTGGGACGAGCACATTTTGGGATGAGCACATTTTGGGATGCGCACGTTTTGGAATGCGCACGTTTTGGGATGAGCACGTTTTGGGATGAGCACGTTTTGGGACGAGCACATTTTGGGATGAGCACATTTTGGGATGAGCACATTTTGGGATGCGCCAATTTTGGGATGCGCACATTTTGGGATGAGCACATTTTGGGATGCGCCAATTTTGGGATGCGCACATTTTGGGATGAGCACATTTTGGGATGCGCCAATTTTGGGATGCGCACATTTTGGGATGCGCCAATTTTGGGATGCGCACATTTTGGGATGCGCACATTTTGAGATGCGCACATTTTGGGATGCGCCAATTTTGGGATGAGCACATTTTGGGATGCACATTTTGGGATGAGCACATTTTGGGATGCGCACATTTTGGGATGCGCACATTTTGGGATGCGCACATTTTGGGATGCGCACATTTTGGGATGCGCACATTTTGGGAAGAGCACGTTTTGGGATGAGCACATTTTGGGAAGAGCACATTTTGGGATGAGCACATTTTGGGAAGAGCACGTTTTGGGATGAGCACATTTTGGGATGCGCACATTTTGGGAAGAGCACGTTTTGGGAAGAGCACATTTTGGGATGCGCACATTTTGGGATGCGCACATTTTGGGAAGAGCACGTTTTGGGAAGAGCACATTTTGGGATGCGCACATTTTGGGATGCGCACATTTTGGGAAGAGCACGTTTTGGGATGAGCACATTTTGGGAAGAGCACATTTTGGGAAGAGCACATTTTGGGATGAGCACATTTTGGGAAGAGCACATTTTGGGATGCGTACATTTTTGGATGCGCACACTTCGGGATGAGCACATTTTGGGATGAGCACATTTTGGGAAGAGCACATTTTTGGAAGAGCACATTTTGGGATGAGCACATTTTGGGAAGAGCACATTTTGGGAAGAGCACATTTTGGGATGAGCACATTTTGGGAAGAGCACATTTTGGGAAGAGCACATTTTGGGATGCGCACATTTTGGGATGCGCACACTTCGGGAAGAGCACGTTTTGGGATGAGCACATTTTGGGAAGAGCACATTTTGGGAAGAGCACATTTTGGGATGAGCACATTTTGGGAAGAGCACATTTTGGGATGCGCACATTTTTGGATGCGCACACTTCGGGATGAGCACATTTTGGGAAGCCTAGTTCCAGCAGCACTGTCTACATAATTTTAAATTACAGACATTATTGTATAAGTGTTTTAATCATTGGAGAAGTAATGGCTGTCACATCGCCTCAGTTAGGTCAACATTAAAGTCGGAAACGTCTCCTGACACTCATCTGGAAGAAGAAGAAGAACTCAATAATACTGGAATGCACATATGCGAGATAACAAGCGCACAGTGCAAGAACCAATTTAGACTGGTATCCGTGTTACCTTCTACGTCCAAGAATGGCTTGTCTAGTCTGGTTACCTCTTCGAAATTGGAAGATTGTATATTATATAGAGGTGTTCCGAACATTACCTATGGTTCATCCACCGATTTAGTACAGTTGAACCTCTATAAGGTTGTCAACCCTCCAAATTCTAAGAGTAACCAGAAAAGCTAGACCATAGATGAACTAGACTGAGTTTTATCATCCAACCATAGTCACCACAGTGCCTGTAAGGTTATGTATTGTTATTTCCCTTTAATCAGAAAACGGCCCAGTAGTTTAGTATATCATCAATTCGAGCTAATATATTCTTACGTGAGTGATTAATGCGAGTAAAACTTAATCAATGGTGTCAAACACTACCATATGTACTTGTTACTACCAACAGGTGTATGACGACACGAACAATACGACATAAATAATGTGTATAATTATAATTAATTGATAATGACAGTGATCAAATACACCTAAATGACTGTGACCTACTGACAAGTAATTAATGGTTGCCTTGTTTGTATTGTTCGGTAAAACATATTGTACATCATGATATACTTGAAGTAGGCCTAAGTATTTTGCAAATTAGTTAATTACAAAGGTTAAGTGTAATTAAAATAAAGTTATAATAACGTCTAACGTTTAAAGGAGCTTTATAGAACGTGAATATCTTTACACGAAAAGATCATTATCCAAGCAAGATTATTAATAAACAGTCGGATCTATTTTAATCGACTGCCTTCTATCCGAAAACTTGGTATCATCCTAAATGAATATCAAGTCCCGATATTTTTTTCTTAGTCACATCTTAGGCATATCTTAGTGCCACCTCAACATATCGAATCTACAAATTGTGTATATATTTTTCTTTTAAACGTCCTTCCAATAACAGCTAGTTTCTATACTCTTAAACCCCCGTTTAAAGCCAGCGTTGTCAATAAATGCGCGTTTTATTATTCATAAAGATATTTGTCGGCCGGGTATAGAATGCATGACATAATTTTCTAAAATAAAACTAACAATATCCCCCTACTTTCCCACGTTTTTGACAGCTTAACAAAGCCTAGACCAATTTAAAATACTCTTGAGAATGGTTTATTTTCATGATAACATATTGTGATTTAAGTCACCCCTTAGATAGACGATGCGGTTCTAAATAAACAAGAATTATATATTAATCGCTCCTGTAGATATATTTCTGTAGTTTTTATCCAAACTCTTGACCTAATGTCGATAAAAAATCTATTGCTTTTCAATATTATTTATTTTCGCGATCTATCATGAATACCAAACATGTTTTTGCTTATCCCTAGAACATGCACATATGTGCTTATGTTTTAGGGCTTAAAATATGTTTGTTACAAAAAAATAGGGAAGGTAGGTCGGAAATTATTTTTTTGAGAATAATTTATTTTTCAAACGAAGCAAATTAAACATAGATTTAAATGTATGGTAAAAGACAAATACCCTTTCCCTTTGAACATGATTAATGTTTAATCAAGGTGAATATAACGCTCTTATATATTTGGAATACTCGTAAAGCGTCTAATAATTGGGAAGAAATATGAATCTAAAAAAACATTCACACACACCAAAATACTAAAAACAAGAAATTTTACCGAAAAAAAATGTTAACACGCTACAAAATGTTCTAGGGTCGGCGCAAAAAAATAGGGTAGGTCGGGAAATCTGAAACAAACATATTTTTATGCCTTAGTTCTTTTTTTATATTAAAAGCGGCGATTTTATTTTCCAAATTCATCACCAGAAAAGCCATTCGCCGGTCACATGAGCGGCAAGTAAATCATAATTACGCCAGCTTTTGGCCAAACGAACGTTTCGTGTAATGAAGATCATTTAGATAAATCCGATTGTGGTAGAACTCTACCTGACCACTGCATAATGAAGTATATAGCTATGAGCACAGTAAAGTCGCCTTTTCATTTCCAGTCCATACTTGTTTGGCAATTGGAGTACAATAAAAAATCAATAATAAAACCACCCTTAGGACCCTTGAAAACCGGTCGTATTATTGAGTTGGTCTTATTATTGAGGTGGTCTTAATATTGTGCAAATGGACTTGAAAATTATGTTTTTTATTTTGAGGTGGTCTTATTATTTAGGTGGTTTTTAAGTGAAGGTTTCCTGTAAATAGTATAGGATCACTGGCACGAGGTGAACACCGGCGTATTCATATTTCTGATTGCCGCTTAACCCATGCGATACGAATGTATAGCAATTGCCGTGGACCACTACAGTGTACTATATATAGGTATACAAAAGAAGACACAACGGGAGATAACTATAGAAAGAATAAAGGATGAGAACTCGTGAGAATCGCTTGTGCCGTGGACGAGTAACCTTATATTCGCTGACCTCAAAGCACTCACCTGTAGAATGTTAAAGGAAACTACCAAACTGGCTTACGAAAAGTCGAAGGCTCTACCAAGATGTTTGCTTATGTTTTTCCTCCATCTTATAGCTGGAAACTATTTAATGACTGTTTAAAGATGTATCTCGCTTATCTGAATATAAAATGTTTGAATTGGCTTCATCCAGTATTGTTGTTACATTGGCTAAAACATCTCTTATAAGAGCCATTGCAATGTATAACCGATTGAAAATATATTTTGTTACCATATTACTAACAAACAAAACCTGATTGTTAAAAACTGGATTTTTTTTAATTTTATGATGTACAAATATTCTTCTTCTATAAATACGGATCAATACATTATGATTTCAGTCTTTGTTAATGCATGTGTATTGATATTTTAACTATAGGAAATATATTTTTTATGTTTGTTAAGCTCAACAAATGAACACAAATTGAGCAAAATATTACTTGAAATAACTTGCATACTCATTACAAAAAATAAAGCTACCTCATTGTTCAATGTTAATTGCTTTACCTTAATGTATACGACGCTGTAGTCACGACAAGTTGTGTCGTAACTGAAAGGTGAATTTTGACCACATATGTTTATAAATTTAAAGTCATAACCCACATTTGAAGATGGTTATAACTCACACATTCACTATAACATGGCCCATTGTTTCATTCTAACCACAATCTGTCCTAGTGTACAAAGATTGTACAATCATCGTGGTATTTATGTCTGTATTTTTAAATTGTGCGTATTAACTGCGGTTTTAAGCGGTAGCTGGTCTATAATATCACATTGAATGCGAACAGGTATTGCAGGTCGCTGCTAATTATCAGTATAACACGATCGCTCGATCACGTATACGATGGAGTTCGGCGATATCGTTCTAACTACGCGGGTCATACCGAAAGTTCATGAAAGTTATCAACTGCGCGTAAAGCAATTATGATACTCACATCCTAGTTTGTAATCATGTATTTTGACATAATACCGAGAGACCAAACAATACATATAACACTCACTGTCCAACAACAACAACAACCCAACGAACGAATAAAGCATCCGCTCCCAACCCCTCAAGTCGCTCAAAATTCATATTTTTTAGGCGCTTAGCAGCGTCTCATTGCTATCATCGTCAACCGGATGGTCCACAAGATGTACCGCCATATTCATCGTCTCAAGAAAATAGTACATTTAAAGATCATGTTGCTATTCCGGGTACAGATGTTGCAAAGAAAGATCTATATTGTTGCTTTAAATTTGCTGTGCTGTTTCTACATTAGTGTTGTCCTGTTTCTGTTGTTATTTCAGCATGGAGGTAATTCAAATGTTGTTAACATTCTGCACCAATAAAGCTGTAGTATTGTACATGTATTTTATTATATTTTGCAGAAATCCTGTGTATTAAAATAAGATCGATGGTGTTGTTGTTGTTGTTACGTTGTTGCTGTTGCTGAAACAGCGAGATTTCGAAACATCTTCGATATTTCTATTGTTTACTATTTGTCCAGCTACTTAAATGACTGATTTCGTGATTGTTCTGTCAAATATATTAGGATTATTTGAAACGTTTTGATCTCTACTAGTTAGTGCAAGATGCGATTTGAATTGACAATCGGTTGTGCTAGCCTTTATTTGTTTAAAAACTCGAAATGATGAAATATTTAATGAATCTTCATAGCATTTGGACATTCTTGCTGAAAACCCACCTTTGAAACAGAATAGTGCAGCCATTTTCTATGTTTCTTGAACGAACATTTTAGTGCACCCTAGTTCGGACAGTTTTGAGGTAGATATGTAGTTGTATTTTTCTTGCAGCACAACGTCTCCAGATTGACCCTCTCTTAATCAAAAGGAGCGATTTATTTAACAGCGATTTATTTTCCTGTAGATTTCGTCGCCTTATTTCCAGAACCACGTAACTCAGTTTACGGCGGTTTTGAGTATTTTGTATCGTTGAAACCGTATTTCCAAGCTGTTTCTATCTGTACTACATGTATAGTTGTATAGTGTAACTTAAATCAAATGCAATTCCATAACCCCGTATGTAACCATTTTCTCAAGAGGGTAAAACTCAAAAAGACGAAAAACTACTTATGGTCAGGTTCTGGAAATAATGCGACGATTTGTTTATCGAGTTAACCTCTGTAGAGCAGCGACCTTTCAACAACGGGCAAACTTTACACCTCTTTATACAGGATAGAGATCTGGAGAATCTGCGCAGTAATCATAATTTGTGTTTCAGCAATATGCAATACCTTTAGTTTGTTATTGCTAATAATGGTAAATAATTTTTCACTTGAATGGATAATATCAAGTACAAATTCTATTGAAAGTTGTTTATATAATATACGCATGCGCGAATATAGTGTTGTATTGTTCTATCGGTCACGTGACACTCGTATACCAAAATACTTCAATAGTGTCATTGTGCATACATTTTACATTTAAAACGCAGTAGTTATCGGGTAGATCGAAAATGTATTAGTAAGACAGAACGCATTTAGATGTTATGATAGATACAAGACATGGCCTTGAAATGTTTTTTCATTGCACACACGTGAATAGCTCGACCACATATTGACAGCTTTCTTCTCATATATCAATGTCGAGCTCACTTTTATATTAAAGCAATCAAGTCATAGATTATTCAGAAAAGTACATCTTGTTCGCAAAAACGCTTGAAATTTAAGTACAACCCTTAACAACATTATCAATGATCACGTCGCAAACAGAAATTACCAATTTAACCCCTGTATAGCAATCAACTGTAAACAACAGCCAACAATTGCTTCTCCCAACGGGTGTTGCTCTAGAGAGGTTGTGTTGTAGATGATAATCGCTACAGTGTCTTCAGTATAATTTCAGTTAAAGACCACCTCAATAAGAAGACCATCTCAAAATTAAAAACACAATTGCAAAGTCCATTTTATCATTTTGCTCTTTATTCAACCTCAATGTTAAGACAACAACAATAAGAAAACCAGTTTTCAAGGGTCACTAAAGTGGTTTTATCACATAACTTGCACTCCAGGAGTGGCATAAAGCAGTGACTTAAATATCATATGTAACTAGTTACATAAATAGCCGAATCACAGCACTATTTAAAGTCTATTTAAAGATTGAAAACAATCTATTTATGGTGTTATGTGATAAATAGAATCTTACATGAGTGCTTATTTGATATTGTTTTTTGTCATATTCGTTTCAGTCGACGAGTTTCATAAAAACAATATCAAATAAGCACTCATGTAAGATCCTCTATTATTATTGAGGTTTTACTATGTAGTATCAAGCTCATTTATTATAGCAAGTAAATCATAATATGAGTCGCGTCACGACACAAGCTTTATTAGTAATCAAAACGTCCATGTTCAGGTATTTGCATTATTTTCTAACAGTTATGTTTCAACCTTTATTAAACAATGGAAGTGTTGAAAGATGACGTATAGATCTACTTTTCTTTTTTTAGCAATTCCAATATTAAGATGCAAAAATTGACTACAAAATGGAGACGTCGCATCAGAATGTACATCTTAAAAAAAATATTCTGTTCTTCAAATGAAAAAAAATATTATTCAATAGTTATATTTTTTCCTCGTTCGGAGAATGCGCTTAGTTTATGACGTCATACCTTTGATTGGGAAATAATTGACGTCATAATCAACGTCACTAATACAATACATATTTCTGTTGTTTCTGCTGTTGTTGAGAAGTTGTTGCTATGAAGAAGTTTCATTAAAAATGAAAATTTACTAAATGAAAACAGATTATGTTGTTGAAGAGACTTTGTTGTTCAAGAAAGGGCCGCTCTGACGAGATCGTATTGTGATGTACAGTCGGACATTGTCCATTCGAATTCATCGGGTCCGAAATTTTATGATTACGAACAGTACATGATTTCGAAACGATTATTTGAATTCACCGTGCATAAGAAGATACATCGGGACCTGATATATAGTTCGGATGATACCGAATATTCGGATAAAACATTGTCGAATAAACGAGGTCTAAACTGTATTTCATTTGACGTTTGTGTAATTCTCTGAATGCGTAGCTTTAAGTTAATTGCCGTATAATTTAAATCATAAAAGATAGGAGTAGGCCTTTAATGCTCGATTAAATATGGCCTTCATAAATAAATGTGTATAAATAATATTTTAAATACAAATGTACGTTTTTATTTATATTTGCTGTACTCAAACAACTACAGAAATTATCGCTTAGGATAAATAAAGCCAGTTTTTAGGGGTCTCTGTCCTGACGATCATGTGAACGTTATAGGAATCACGTAGGTACCAACTTGTCACAATTCGCATACGATATATTCGAATGGAATGTAATAGATAAAACATGAAAATATGTAAATATAACTCAGAGAACTAGTGACTTGGAATAGCCATTTCTCTCCTGATTTCCAATAGGTCAAAGCACAACTTGAATATTCACCGAATGGATTTTTAACAAGAAATATCACTGTCAGCCAAATGCACATCCATCAGGGGGGGGGGGGTCACTTGATGCCATAATTAACCATAATGTGATAGAACTGGTGACCTGGGATATATTCACAACGTATTATGTAATCAAAAGATAAAACAATATTTCCAGTATATAGTAAAACCTCACTTAAAGACCACCTCAATAATAAGGCCACCTCGAAAGTAAGAACTCAATGTTCAAGTACATTTTTACTGTTTTGGTCTTTGTTCAACTTTGATATTAAGACCACCTCAATAAGAAGATCAGTTTTCGCGGGTAACAAGGGTGGTCGTGTTATCGAGGTTTGCTGTATTTTACACTATGACAGGTACTATTTAACGCTGTAACGTCTTCACGAAAGCGCTTAAACGTACGTCTTGATGTTTTTTCCAGATGTTGTTGTTTTATAAACATAATCGTCACCATGGAAACGAGTCTGACAGCTTCCTTATGTTGTTTACAGTTTAAATTGGTCGCACGTGAGAAATTGCTGAATATTTTTCTTGACAATACACGCAGCGTCAGCGTAGAACACGTTAATTTGATTACCGTAGTCGTAAAGGTAGGCAAAACAATAGGAGCATCAAACTGTTTCATTAATTCATCGTTTCTACTGGTGTTTTGAGTGTATTTTAATCACCGGTTCTCTAATTTCGTCCTAACATATATACTTATACATAACCCATAACAATGAAGTCTGGTTTGTTGTCAAAATTTAGTAATTTACGGCATTTTTCCGATGCATGTATGAATGACATCGCTTGTTAAATACACTTAACAAAACTTAATAGTGTGCACTTTTTTACTGTCGAAAAACTTTTTTATTGATAAACATTTCTACACGATTTTTTGTATATTGGCTATATGTGTAGATCATGATTCTTAGAATGAATTTGTCGAATGCGTCCCGGGATGGACACACGCTATTAGACTCTTTCCAAGCAATCAGATCATCTTTAAGAGGGAGCTGCAGTTTTGATTTTTATCGCATCATCACAATTTTTGTTTTATTTGTTCAATAAGTGGTTTTATGACATGAAATTAAAAAAGATATTATTCCAGGTATCTACGCTATATTTGTTGAAAATTGCAGCAAGAATAGACTAATATTGACTGAGGTACGGTCATATGAATACCTGCACACTAAGATTTGTTAAGTGCGTATATTAGTGGTCAGAATCACTGTTTTCAAGTTATGAAAATTGTACTGAGTAAAGCATGGAAAAAACGACCAATTTCAATCAATTTCAAGAACCAAATTGTATCTACTAGGAGTTAAGTGTAAATGAAAATTGTGAAATAAATATCCACTCTGTCCCCTTAAGTTAGAATACCCAACATTTTATGCTCAAAATGACTACTATTGCTTGGTAATGAGGAAAAAAATGTTTCAACGAAATAAATTTACTTGATACCGATGCGCCTGTTTCTTAATCTTGCAAACATCACATCTCTTAAATTCTTAATCACAATAAACCTCAATAATAAGACCACCATATGTATCCTTGAAAACTGGTCTTCTTATTGAAGTGGTCATAATTTTAAGGTTGAATAAAGAGCAATACAGTGAAAATGAACTTGAAAATTGTGTTCTTAATTTCGAGGTGGTATTATTATTGAGTTAGTCTTTTAGTGTGGTTTTATTTCTTATATAGCTTTTACGCGTTGGAGCCTAATTGGGACGTATACCTTTAAATATGATATAATGTTACGCCTAATTAGCGGACATAGTACAGTAATTGTTTGAGTGCGTATAAATTGTACCATACGGAGCAAAAAGACGACACTTATAGCACAAGATCTCACCTGTCATTTTAAAAAGCATATCATTCTTACATAGCTCTTAAAAGTGCAGTGAGTTCTGCTCTGTGATTGGTTAAACCGACAGCCAATGAAATAGCTCATTTTCACAACAAAACATAAACTTGGCCCATTTCTTAAGTAAAATATATGTTTAAGAGCCGTGATAAACTGCGCAAATATACAACTACTTCAAAAATTGATATGCACTTAGAGAATAAGATATTTATATACGACATTATGTACAAAGCATGAGTATTTAAACTTGACCTTGATCGTTTTAGAGAGGATCGTAGGCATACACAGACAAAAGCCCAATAAGGACGCTTAAATACGATCACGTGTAGCATGCGGGATTTTACCTACATTTACCCTCAAGCAAACTTTATTATATCTTAGATATGATTCATTGCAAGTAAACACTGGTCTTTGCAAGAAAGAAAAGTTGACAAAAGCGTAAATTACGGAAAGTAGAACACCTTGTTACATATAGAAGATGTGCTCCTTTATTCTGCACAACATGTTTCTCGAAGCCAGTAAGTGACTGCATGCAGGGGCGTAGATTCTTATAGGCCGTGTAGACCGCCGCGGTCTACATTTTCTTTCGAAAAATCGAACAAATAATATGGCCAAAACTGCAATAAGATATCCAATGTACGTTTTTGTTACGTATCATTTATCCTGCATTCAGAAATTAGTGTTTGTTTAACCTTTAACAAGAGCAACAACATTTCAAAAAAACAAAATGTGCGTTTCCCGACTTGAGTGCTTTGCTTTTGAGTGGACTCCATGTGAATTTTACTAGTACAGTGTCATGGTTACGCACACAACGCCAAGTCCTGCAACAAGTTACAATTATAGTGAATGCTCTTACATTTCCGTTTTCAAAAAGTTTGCGTTTTCTAATTACATGACTTCGGCGGATTCTTACAGAATTATCGCCAAAAAATTCAAAATCGTCTATCTTTGAAATAATATTGCACGCTGTATGATAAAAAAACCACATCGCAATTACAAATATAACAAACCTATTGCAGGGTTAGTATTTAGTTTAAACCCATTAATTTGACATCGATTTTGAAACAAGGTCTTACAACTTATTTTTATCAATCACGATGCCGTCTTCCTTTATAACTACCCGTTACATATGCCTATTAAATTTTATTTAATTAAACCGTCGCAATCATTGCTGTCACGAGTAATAAATATAATGGATTTAAGTTGAATAATTTCACATCAGTACTTGATAGATAATGTTATATTTGCTTCATTAATCATTACAATCAAAAGCAATTTATTATTCAATATGTTATTCTTCCGATTGGCCATGTTCTTATCTACAACAAACAATAAACGATAAATTTGGGATTAAAGTTTATCTTGATACGTACAATAAGTTATCAAATCTTAATCTCAAAGGTTGGCTATTATTCAGTGTGTTTTTCTGAATATATTGTTTTGGCTGATTTTGTTAAGTCATTGCACAATTTATTAGTTTTAGTAATTGTTCATTTAATAAAGACAAGTCGATTTATAGCCATCACGAGCAGCCAGAAAAGTGACCCCCAAGATCCGATTTCGCAAAAATATTCACGTAAGACCAAATCGAAGTTAAAACTCACTATTTATAACACTTGTGATTTTTATATGGAAATGAAAGTATCTAACAATTACGAAAGAAATACTCGAATGTTCAATAGTTTGCACCACCACGGCGTAACTAATGTCGTTTTCTAAATGGCATGGCAGATACATGCTTATAAAGCGGTCTACTGAACTACCAAGCTTTCCAGTGTCAATCGGAACACATCGGCTAAAAAGATAGACCTCAGAAGTAACGTGGGGGGAAAGTAGTTCTAAAATGGCTGCCGTCGTGAATGTATGTAGTCTCTGTGCAAAGTATGTCAGCGATCTTTTTTTTTATTAGAAAGCGCCATGTCATTCATAAAATGTCACACGATGGGTAAGAGATGATGGATTTGAAATGGTCAGAAATTTGATTTTATTGAAGTTGCAGTCATGTCATATTAAGGCAAAACAAATTTACAAAGTTGATTGCTTGCTTGCTTGCCTGCCTTGCTTGTTTTGCTTTGCTCGTTTTGCTTTGGTTGCCTTGCTTGCTCTCCTTGCTTGTTCGCCTTGCTTTGGTTGCCTTGCCTTGGTTGTTTGCCTTGGTTCGTTTGCCTTGCTTTGGTTGCCTTGCTTGTTCGCCTTGCTTTGGTTGCCTTGCCTTGGTTGTTTGCCTTGCTTCGTTTGCATTGCTTTGGTTGCCTTGCTTTGGTTGCCTTGCTTTGGTTGCCTTGCTTTGGTTGCCTTGCTTTGGTTGCCTTGCTTTGGTTGCCTTGCTTTATTTGCATTGCCTTGCTTTGGTTGCCTTGCTTTGGTTGCCTTGCTTTATTTGCATTGCTTTGTTTGCATTGCTTTGTTTGCATTGCTTTGTTTGCATTGCCTTGGGTGGTTGCCTTGCTTTATTTGCCTTGCTTTGTTTGCATTGCCTTGCTTTATTTGCCTTGCTTTATTTGCCTTACTTTGTTTGCCTTGCTTTGGTTGCCTTGCTTTGTTTGCCTTGCTTTGGTTGCCTTGCTTTGGTTGCCTTGCGTTGGTTGCCTTGCTTTGGTTGCCTTGCTTTGGTTGCCTTACTTTGTTTGCATTGCCTTGCCTTATTTGCCATGCTTTGGTTGCATTGCCTTGCTTTGGTTGCCTTGCTTTGGTTGCTTTGCTTTGGTTGCCTTGCTTTGGTTGCCTTGCTTTGGTTGCCTTGCTTTGGTTGCATTGCTTGCCTCGCTTGGCTTTATAGTATTGCTTGTCTTGCATGCTTGTCTTGCATGCTTGTCTTGCTTGTTTGCCTTGGTAGTCTTGCTTTGGTTGCCTTGCTTTGGTTGCCTTGCTTTGGTTGCCTTGATTGCCTCGCTTGGCTTTATAGTATTACTTGTCTTGCATGCTTGTCTTACATGCTTGTCTTGCTTGTTTGCCTTGGTAGTCTTGCTTTGGTTGCCTTGCTTTGGTTGCCTTGCTTTGGTTGCATTGCTTGCCTCGCTTGGCTTTATAGTATTGCTTGTCTTGCATGCTTGTCTTGCATGCTTGTCTTGCTTGTTTGCCTTGGTAGTCTTGCTTTGGTTGCCTTGCTTTGGTTGCCTTGCTTTGGTTGCCTTGATTGCCTCGCTTGGCTTTATAGTATTACTTGTCTTGCATGCTTGTCTTACATGCTTGTCTTGCTTGCTTGCCTTGGTAGTCTTGCTTTGGTTGCCTTGCTTTGGTTGCCTTGCTTTGGTTGCCTTGCTTGCCTCTCTTGGCTTTATAGTATTGCTTGTCTTGCATGCTTGCCTTGATTGCTTACCTCGCTTGCCTGTATAGTATTGATTGCCTTGCTTTCATCACTGTTACTAACAAGAATGAACACAAGGTATTTTTATTGATACAAAATAATGAAAACAAAATACAATCACCCGTTTTCCTTATAACTTAAATTGCCATAAGCTATTATTTGTTCACTGAAGGTAAGCGGCATGTTAAATGATTGAAAAGTTTGAAAAATCATCAAAAAATAAAAAACCTAGAAAGTATTTGTTGGTGTGGTTATTATTATTCTTATACGCTCAATGAATTCGTTTCTTATTGAGTATATTGATAAATGTAAAATAATGTGTGCCTGATGAGCAAGATGGCAGTTTTCTATGACACAATTGTTTTAGTATACGAGCGCCGCTGTACGATTTCCAACCTCTTCTGTAAGTGACGTCATTTCAAGAAAACGCAACATGTGATGTCACTATTTGCAAGCAGTAACAAAATTAACTCCATATTTTGCCATATGGAGCAAATATTGCTTACTGTCAGTACATGGTGACGTCATGTGTGACGTTTTCTGGAAACGACGTCACTTAAAGAAGAGGTTGGATATCGTACAGCGGCGCTCATATGTGAAAATCATATATACAAGTTCGTGTTATAAAACACTTGGCTTATAAGTGCAAATTCTGTAAGTTATGTTGAACACAGGTTTTATTTCCATTGTATTCCACAATGCTCAGGTATACTTTAACTCGATCTTTTGTGAATATATCCATGTTGATGTGAATCTGCGTATAAATAAAAAATAGACTGACAGACTGGTTTTCGTTTTAAACCCTCAATATCGTATACAGTTCTATGACAGACTGGCAAGTATCAAGAGGTGTGTTAGATACCGGACAACTACGTTGAATTTACAATTGCGACCTTATTCTGTTTTTGCCTTGAAGTATTTGGTTGATGGCATTGAAATAGAGTTGTATTTATGTCAATATCTTCAAATACACTTATATAATTGCTTGTTGACATAATCTTTCTAAGCCGCCACTCGTCTGTACTGCTATCAATATTATTAAGTCTAAATACTACAAATATGGTTCAAAAACAGGCACGTGTCATGAAATATAGGTTCAAATGATCTCTCAGTAAAGGGAAACACTCGCAGTATCTAATATATCTTAAAATATCGATTATACAAGGGAGATTACTTTCGCGAGATTTTGACGCACTGAGACTTGTCCTTCCCTATATATATATATATTACCTCTCATTGTTACTCGGTTCACTAAATTCTTTTCGGCAAGTGTTTAAACACAAATACATGTACCACAACATTTAGAATTTCGATTAAAAACTTGGCCAAAGCGTTAAGAAATCGATTATAAACAGTTTTACGAAAGCATTTCATTGATATTTTTTACAAACATTGACATTTGACAGGACCAATGAAAAGTCCGGTTTTTTAGCGGACTCCTGTTTCCATGGTTTTTACGTAGGGTCCTTTTTTCATAAGGTGTAATTGCTGAGTGTGCAGTTTTCAGGAGATCCAGATTTTCAGAAGATACGTTTGGTAGAGGGTACGGGTTTGATTTCTACAGGGTCCGATTTAGTGTGTATAATAATAATAATAATAAACTTTATTTATTGAAGGTAACTCCTTAAGCTAATACACATAAAAACTTACATACATAAACTTATCTAACAAGAGGCCTTCATACATACATAAATTATTACAATACAAAGAGAACACAAAGAATATAAGCATTTTTATAATGCTAAACCAATAAATCATAACTCATTTTCAAAATCTGCATTAACAATATGTATGAAAGGGAGATTAAATAATTACAGGGGACGCCGCATGCACAATACATTGTCTCCCCACACAGACTCCCGGGAAATAATTTAAGGTATATAGTATGGTTTTGTTTTCTAAACATCTAATTGTCTATTTGCAACAGTGAATTGTATTGATAATCTTCTTCGGTTAACTGACTAAGTGTTTTTTTCCGAACAATTTAACGCAATGTTATATATTGTCAAGTCTTTCGTGCCTAAATTAAACAAAATATTGTTTTCCTATTTTTTTCTTGATTTGAAATTCGGCTAAAATATTTCGGATATTTTACGGATGCGATAATGGAATTCGATGCTATGCAAAACAACGTAAAAATGTACATAAAAATGCGTCGCATTTAGCAAAAATGCGATTTAACTCAGATAGCGTGACAAGGAAGATAACTTGATATATTTAAAATGCACGATATTACAGTATAACCTTACGCTGTAATCGAAGCGCTTTATTCCCATTGGACGCCAAGCATTGAGGAAGTATTTACATCATATATTCTTTTTGAATGAAATGTTCATACATGGTGTAGATATTTATGATCACGTGATACTATAGTGATGACTTTGTGTTTTTGGCGCATTTTCGAGTTACTTCATTGGCTCTTGATTAAAAATGTTGAGAATATGATGCAATATGTTTCGAGATACAGATTCACAGCCTGGTGGCGCAACTCTCCACATTCCTGTTAATCCACGCGGACTCTCGCGTGATTTCATTTGTTGTAGCAAGAGTTTTCAGCTAAGTACTACCGCATTCGTGTTTTACGAAATACCCCAAATTACCCCTTGTTTTCTTAAGTAGGTGCTCACTTCACACGCGTAAAGTACAATAAATAATAAATAAGTATTGTTTATCTATCGGCGGTTATTGTCAACCAAGGACCTGCATAGTTTATTGCCTTAGACCTATTCTAGCGACAGTGGAACACGCTTATAACGAATTTCTGGGGACCAGGAGATTTACTTCGTTATATCCAAACAATAACATTTCGTTATATATCTACGGATATAACAAATTTCGTCATAACATCCTGTTTTCACACCACAAATAACGTTATAACCGAGCACGTTTGCGTTAGAATATGCCGTTTGCGTTAGAATACGCCGTTTGCGTTAGAATACGCCGTTTGCGACCCACACATTACTACGTTATGTCCAATATTACGCTATATCCCAATTCATTATAACCATTAAGTTATACAAGGAAATATAATAGAACTTGGCCGGGGAATAACATTAATTCGTACTATCCGATTGTTCGTTATAACCGAGTACGTTATAAGCGTGTTCCATTGTACCGCTGACATCCCGCCATAACATTGAAGGTATACATGAGTTCAAAATTAAAATAATTGAAAAGTTTGTCTGAGTAGTATATTGTTCGTGTACAATGTAATAATGAATGGCATAGTATAACTAATACTCGAAGTATTATATGGTAGAAACATAATGATATCGTTTCGGCATGAAAATTTCCGAAAGTAACACAAATTGACAAGAATGTATGGCAACACCACGTTCATTTACCAAATAAATACATACCATAATTATAAATGATACTTTTTATCAAACAGCCAACGATGATTATTCAAATACATAATATCATTGTTTTGTGACAACCCATTTCAGCGACCATCTTTGTATAAGACCGTTTTATTAATTATGCATGTGAGATGTACAGAGGTGAACTCGACATGCATGTCACTATCTTTCATACATACAGACTATTTTACAAGTTATATATTTTGCCTGTCCTAAAACAATGTTTACCATCTGCTACAAGTGTTTGTTATTCTAATTGTAGACCAATTAAATGGCCCTCATGTTTTACAATTACGTCAATGGGACTTGAGAGATCACCACTACACACCGGACACTAGTTAAGTAGTCCGCATTTACTCTGTCATGTTTCCAAGAGAACACCACTTATTTACACCATGATACTTTTCTAAGTGTCAAACACTTCACGCGATCACCTATCCTTTCTCATCACGCCTTGAATGCAGAATTCAAACGGATTTAGGTTTAAAGTTGATTTCGTATATCAGTTTGGGCCATCAAATCACGACCCTTTAATTTGAAATCATGTGAATGTTGACAAATTGTACAAGTGTTAGCAATATACGAAGGAAATAGATTCAGTTTATGTACATGAATATAAGTTGAGCTTAAACGCAAATTTTAGGTGTGTATCTATACGAGTATACATGTATATCATTAATCGTCTGCATCCGTAAATAGTCGATGGGTATCAGGACATTTCGGACCAGACACTTCGGGCCATATTTAGGGACACTTTAGTCCATCTATATGGACACTTCGGACCCATGATTTGAGGACATTACGGGCCCTATAAAGGGACACTTCGGACCATGATTTATAATTTTTGTTTACAATTTGTTTCAACATAATTCATATTTTAATAAATACTTGTAAAGAAATACTTGTTATATCAGTTATATGTAGTTGTGATCTTAATGTATAATTTAATACATGGAACAAGAACCTAATTCTATTGTATGTTGTTTCTTGTTTCTTGTTATGTGAATAGTTTGTGTAATGGATTTTTATGTCTCATATAATTCTATATAAGAAGTGTCCATATAGTTGGTATGAAGTGTATAGATAGATGATCCGAAGTGTCCCTAAATAAGGTCCGAAGTGTCTGGTTCGAAATGTCCATGGTCCGAAGATTCCATAGAGCGCTAGAGGTCACGAGTTCAAGACCGGGAGTAGCGAGATTTTATCACGAACTTCACTATCCTTTATGATTAAGCGCGAGTACTAATTAGTAATTAGTAATTAGTAATTCAGGAAGCAGTCGTCGAGAGTTGAAATAACTTGTTAAACAATCGATGTGAAATGAATAAGATTCAACTATTCCACAGTCTAACACTGTCATTCGATTAACGATGTTGCCTTACTTTAAATACATGTATAGTCCGTTTTTTAACTGTGAGGTGGTCACACAATGAAAACATGTTATGCTACATGTTGACCAATATACGAAGTGAATATAAATACAATTCGCCTAGTTAGAGTCCGCGGAAAATTGATTTCCTTTATAGACTCCATGTCTCAGAATTGACAGACAAACACACGAAATTCAATTCAAAATTCATTTATTGAATTTGAGTACGACTGTACGTATAGCACTCGGACGTTGCTGAGTACGACTGTACGTATATCACTCGGACGTTGCTGAGTACGACTGTACGTATAGCACTCGGACGTTGCTGAGTACGACTGTACGTATAGCACTCGGACGTTGCTGAGTACGACTGTACGTATAGCACTCGGACGTTGCTGAGTACGACTGTACGTATAGCACTCGGACGTTGCTGAGTACGACTGTACGTATAGCACTCGGACGTTGCTGAGTACGACTGTACGTATAGCACTCGGACGTTGCTGAGTACGACTGTACGTATAGCACTCGGACGTTGCTGAGTACGACTGTACGTATATCACTCGGACGTTGCCTGTTACATATTTATACATACAATAGAAACTATACATTCATTCATACTCAATAAAACAGAAATAAGTGATCATTTTACTTCTCTAATGCTTCATGATTAAAACAAAATGTATGTACTTAAAGCATTTTGACACTTCAGCAATACACAGTCACAAATAAACAATCATAAAAACTATAGTTTGCTGATCAAACAGTTTAATAACATCAATTTAATTTTCTTGTTGATTTTTAAGGGAATATCATTGTTCGCAACGAATTTTGAACTAACCTCTTAGTTCTTTTTTACCGATTTGGTATAGTCTTCAAAGGTTGTACATTTTATTTTTGTTATTTACTACCTCAAAAATAGTGCCCCGGGTGAGGCTCGAACTCACAGCCTCCGCATATCATAATACTGTCTATAAGTACGGCGCGCTAACCGATTGCGCCACCAGGGCAGACGATTTAAAGGCCGACAAATTTAGTCAATATTTTATCGTATACACATACGTTATCAAGTCCACATATGGTGACCTACGAGTACATAGCTTTCATTTTATATGTATGTGCATTGATTAAGCTATAAAGCATTCATGCATATATTATTTACGCCTATGCAATATTAATTAAATTATCTTATTCATTACGTCAATAGCATGTCTGTGGTTGATTCCTCTTTAGTTCAAGTTTTAGTAATAAAATATAATTGTTGGAATTGATTCAGTGCTATTTATAATATGCGACAAGATGATGATGATGGTGGTGATAGTGGTGATTATGATGATGATGGTGATAATGGTGGTGGTGGTGGTGGTGGTGGTGGTGATGATGATGATGATGGTGATGATGATGGTGATAATGGTTGTGGTGGTGATGATGATGATGATGATGATGGTGATAATGGTGGTGGTGGTGGTGATGATGATGGTGATGATGATAATAATGGTGATGAAGGTGTTAGTACTTTAGCACCGATGATGATGATTTAATGTCATCGTTGTTGTTCGTGTAATTATTAGAATGTTGATAACGATTATATTGATAACGGCCGCGATATAAATGTGATTAAACCGTGAAATAACTGCTATTTACCTCATCTCTAACGCTTAACATAGATGTAACGTACACTTTGACAGTTTAATGATTTGCTTATTGAGTATGTTCTGTCTTGACCTTGTTTGGTCGCATTATTTTACAACTAATGAGACAAACAGCCTTGCTTTCCTCAATATCAAACAAGTATCGGTATAGGTATGTCTGAATGAAATCAATTATCAAACAAAATTATAAATCTGAAAATAACTTGCTTAATTAAAATTATAAATATTAAAATCAAGACAGTACGAAATAAGTACCGTATAGAAAACGTATATAATAGTTTAATACATACATACATACATTTATTGGCATACGGCAATAAACGTCGTCTGTTTATCGACCTTGACATTAGGTGAACTGAAACATATACAAATGTACTCATATGGACATAAAAGAAGGATGTTTTTGGGTAATCGTAATTCGAACTCGTAAAATTGCGGAAGATTAATATTTACTTTCTTATTGGAGGAAACCTGAAGAAAAGCCCCGTTTCATAGTAAAAAAAAAGTCAAAATAAAACAAGTCACGTTTTTTAGAATTTTCATTGTGCAGTAGGTCAAGAAATTATGTCACCTTCCTTTATTATAGAATATGAAATTTACCTCTCCAATTGCAAACAGCATAAATGTGAATAAAATTAATGGTTCGATCTTTTATATTTTTCAACGTTAGACCACGTTTGTTTGTGATACCACCTGACCCGCTGAGCTTTGTCTAGACTCATTTTTAATCATCCATGCAAACGTATTCGTGTTGATATTTGTAAATGAGACTCAGCTCAGCTCAGCTCAGCTCAGCTCAGCTCAGCTCAGCTCAGCTCAGCTCAGCTCAGCTCAGCTCAGCTCAGCTCAGCTCAGCTCAGCTGACAAAGAATGAAGAGGGGGGGGGGGATTAATGGATGGAAAAGATCACAGGACAAGTCAATACAGCTGGCAACAATCGGCCGAAACTGAGCAGAAACTAACCTGAACCTAAAATAAAAGAATATTTTGATAGAAAATGAGATTATCTACCTTTAATTCAGCTAGGTTTTATCATGTGGACAAACATGTGTTAGAAAACATCAAGCGTAAAGCCGAAATTTTATAATCTAAAATTAGCCAGTGTCCTCCACTTAAATATTACAATAATTATTTGTGTTTGTAATATGCATGAATTTTATAATCATTCAGATAAGGCGTAAAAAATATGTTTGTTTCAGGATTCCCGACCTACCCTATTTTTTGCTCCGACCCTAGAACATTTTTTCGCGTGTTAACCTTTTTTTCTTTTGGTAAAATTTCTGTGTGTATTTTTTTTTTAGGTTCATATTTCTGCCCACTTATTAGACGCTTTTCGAGTATTCCAGCTCTAGAGCGTTATATTCACTTTGGTCAAACATTATCCATGTTAAAAGGGAAAGGGGATTTGTCTCATAACACATATTCATTTAAATCTATGGTTAATTTGCTTCGTTTGAATATTTAAAAAAAATCTAAAAAAAAATGTCCATATTTTTTGGGGGCATGAAACCTGAAACCAACATATTTGTTAAGGCCTTACGGACCAAGAATAGGTCATTGTTTCACAAGTATATCCTTACGTTACATAGTCGATGACTTGGTACTTTTCACAAATAATGAACATAATTACTCGAGACAAGCGTTGCATAGTACTAAACTTTCACGACACGAAGCTGTTTGCATGTTTGTAGTATGAATGAATGAAAGATTTAAATGACGTTCGTGTCGCATGATTAATACAATTACATGGCATTTATCGGCGTTACAATAAATTTGCATCTATTATTGCCAAAAGTGTTAAGACAAGGCGATATCTCGTGTAGGACAATGTTACTTGTACGTGCTGGTAAGATTGTAGCATTGTTGTTATAAAAAATACACCTAACGTCTTTATGTTTCATTGGGTCCTCGTCGGTCGAGAGAATATAGTTGCTTTCTTCAATCCTCTTGTCCCCACCGTTGCTGTGGGTTCAAATCCCACCTGGGCTGTAGAATTTGTAGGTAAGGAAGCTATCCGGCTGGCTTACGGCAGGTTGGTGGTTATATTCAGTTGCCCGCCAATGCCCCAAAACTACAGTCGAACTTCGTTTATTCGACAACCTTCTATCCGAATACTTGATAACATCCGAAATAATATCTTATGCTTTGAAATTGACTATTCGAAACCATGTATTATTCGAAATAAAATTTCGGACCCGATTAATTCGAATGAACGAGGTACGACTGTATGTTGTAAGGGGCATCTAGGGACTTCCGCTTTCGCAATAGCTGGAAGAAGTCCCTACATAATCGTGACTGTGTATATGACTTTACGTCCTCTTGCAATAAAACTTAATTGGTGCATGCATATCATGCAATATGAACTTACAGTCAAGTGTATACCAATGTGGACTGGTATATATTTGTACATGCAATGTATTCACTATTTATTTCGGACAAATGGTCACATTAAATCAACGTTCTATCCTATTGTATCATCCGCTCAATCCAGAGGACAGAGGTTCGAGCTACGCTTGCATCATGACACTGTTTCCGTGCATGTAGGCGAGTTTTCGAAATGTTTACTCGATCGTGACCAAAAATAAGGCTTTAAGTTATTCGCAAGAAGGTTATGACACATTGCAGAATGAATTTCTCACGAGAACCAGCACTTATACACTTAACAAAACTTATAAGTGTGCAGTCAAAATATGACCGTATCTCGGTCAATATTAACCTGATCTTACTGAAATTTTTAAAAAATATAGCTTAGATACCTGACATAATATTTTATTCATTCGATGTCATAAATCCACAGATTGAACAAATAAAAGCAATAAATGTGATGATACGAAAAAAGAGTCTAATAGCGCATGTGCCCACCCTGACTCAATGCAACTAAATTCGACCCTAAAATCATGATCAACATAGCCAATAGCCAAAATACAAAATTTTGTGAAGAAATATTTATCAGTAAAACAGTTATTCGACATTAAAACAAGTGCACACTTATAAGTTTGGTTAAGTGTGTACCTTATAATGCGTTGCTGAATGTCATCGCATCCTTGTACATGTAAGATTTGCTTTCGGGATCACATTATGTGACTGTGGGAGAATTTATTGAACAAACATTCCATTAGCATAAATACCGTTTAAAATAAATTCGAATATTATGATTTGTTTGAATGTCGACGAATATTTATTTGTCTTACAGTTAAGTAAGCAAAGCGATTAATCCATTTCAAAGAATTTTATATTTGGTAACACGGCAACGCCCAGCAATATGCGTTATGTATAAAATTGTATTATGATTTATCAAAACCTACGTTATTTCTCTTCAGTGACTCAGCATCTAGTTAAGTTAAAAATTTAACAAATTATATTAATATGTTGGCTTTTGATTGTGGCAATAAGCATTTGTATTTCGATTGGATTCTTCACATTAGAGACAGAAATATTCGAAAGCGTTTCTCACGTTTCGGCGAATACATCTGGTATAATGAATCCGGTATATATAAGTTGTGTGCTTAATAGTATGTTCATCTGGGACGTCATTTAACCAGTACAATCGTTGTCGCGTGAGCGGTGATTAAGGGACTGAGTCTGGGGCCGTAATCACAAACATTTTAAGACTGAAACTCGGACGTTAACTTTAAATTTGCCAAAGTTACATTTACCAGCGTTTCGTTTTCATCATATGTAGACAGATGAAATTGTGTGTGAATGAATCTTACTACTCACTCTACACTGTTGCCAAGTGTAATCAAATTCTATTCTGTAACATCAATTACAGGACGAAAATAAACATTGACCATTTAAAGTCCAAGTGTGAGATCACTCGTAAAATGTTTGTGAATATGGCTCCTATATTGCTGCGTTTCGAACCAGGGTTCGACCGTTCACTGCATTACCATGATCGCCGTACCAAGGGTTTGTACTGTATAACTATCGCAGCTCAGTTTTTGTGCTTTACTTAAGTAGCAGTAACAATAGTTTTGCCATGAACCTTCGACATACAAATATCGTTTTGACTTTAAGGGTCATGTAGGGGTCACTCATACTATTATTTTGTTTGCAATAAGGTTATATTGACACAGGAACATGTTTTTTTCCAAATTACACACGACCATTTAGTTACAAGACTAACAATTACGCAGGCATTAAGGACGCCACCAACATGTAGAGTGCTCATCGAGTATTTGCCGGACATCGCAGATTTGAACCTAAATTGTTTTTTAGATTTTGAAATATACGACTATGGCTATAAACTATCGTAAGTGGGTCTTTTTTTGAAATAGTTTAGGGATAAGTTAATCCTATATGATTTAATGGGCTATCGGTACGTGACCACTGCAAAAAGGGTAATTGGGCAAAAATGTACACATACTTATCTTAACAGTCGTGTCATTTGTTAACGCTCTATTGAAGAATTAAGTAATAAAACAGTTTTCTAGTCACGTGGCTTTAAAATCGAAAGTGTATTGTTTCCGGTAGCAAACTGTCCAAATACCAGTATTTCACAAGATACAGTTGACCTGTTTATGACCTGTATATGACCTGTCACCATCGTATGAGCCTATTTTGGGGGAAATCCCCAAATTTTTCCGCGAAAAATAATCGAACTGCGTGAAACATTAGAACAAAACTATACGCTATCATATTCATAGTAATATAAAACTTCAAAGAGAAAATGTTCCGCAACTAGGACTTATAAAAAACGAGAGAACGGAGTATCATTCAACGCCATATCGTCATCGCACGATCTAAAAAGCATTGAATATGATACATCGGTTTCATCAACCAAAAAAAATACTTAAAATATAAAACACGCCTTAAACTTTGAAAAAAACACCACATATAAGGTCATAATAAAGGGATATAAAATATATCAATATTCTTATTTACACTAAAAAAGTGCCCCGGGTGAGGCTCGAACTCACAGCCTCCGCATATCATAATACTGTCTATAAGTACGGCGCGCTAACCGATTGCGCCACCAGGGCAGACGAACACAGAACTGTGGTATTCAAAATTCACTGTCTCTCGCCTGTATATCTTTAATTTTGTCCGTTATCACCATGTACAACAATATTTTAAATACTGTGTGATAAAATAACAAATAAACGTTATACGTGTACTATACGTGACAGATATTCGACCTTAACAACCCACTTCCAATAGTTGTCGCATTTAGTTCGAATTCGCTCGAATAGGTTAAAAATAATCGTTAATCCTTTAGTTATTAGTTTTTATTTCAATAAACGATTTAATATGAAACTATTCGTGAAAAAAAGATCTATGCAGTACACAGACCATGTTTAAGACAAAATGTCTTTGTTTGTATCAGTTTGAATTTAGTAGTAGTAGTAGGGGGACTAGTACTAGCACTAACCTCAGTAACAGTGTGTGTTCTCTAACTGCTGTCAGTACTAGCACTAACATCAGTAACAGTGTGTGTTCTCTAACTGCTGTCAGTACTAGCACTAACATCAGTAACAGTGTGTGTTCTCTAACTGCTGTCAGTACTAGCACTAACATCAGTAACAGTGTTGTTCTCTAACTGCTGTCAGTACTAGCACTAACATCAGTAACAGTGTTTGTTCTCTAACTGCTGTCAGTACTAGCACTAACATCAGTAACAGTGTTGTTCTCTAACTGCTGTCAGTACTAGCACTAACATCCGTAACAGTGTTTCTTCTCTAACTGCTGTCAGTACTAGCGCTAACATTAGTAACAGTGTTTCTTCTCTAACTGCTGTCAGTACTAGCACTAACATCAGTAACAGTGTTTGTTCTCTAACTGCTGTCAGTACTAGCACTAACACCAGTAACAGTGTTGTTCTCTAACTGCTGTCAGTACTAGCGCTAACATTAGTAACAGTGTTTCTTCTCTAACTGCTGTCAGTACTAGCACTAACATCAGTAACAGTGTTTGTTCTCTAACTGCTGTCAGTACTAGCACTAACACCAGTAACAGTGTTGTTCTCTAACTGCTGTCAGTACAAGCACTAACATCAGTAACAGTGTTGTTCTCTAACTGCTGTCAGTACTAGCACTAACATCCGTAACAGTGTTTCTTCTCTAACTGCTGTCAGTACTAGCGCTAACATCAGTAACAGTGTTTCTTCTCTAACTGCTGTCAGTACTAGCACTAACATCAGTAACAGTGTTTGTTCTCTAACTGCTGTCAGTACTAGCACTAACATCAGTAACAGTGTTGTTCTCTAACTGCTGTCAGTACTAGCACTAACATCAGTAACAGTGTTTGTTCTCTAACTGCTGTCAGTACTAGCACTAACATCAGTAACAGTGTTTGTTCTCTAACTGCTGTCAGTACTAGCACTAACATCAGTAACAGTGTTGTTCTCTAACTGCTGTCAGTACTAGCACTAACATCCGTAACAGTGTTTCTTCTCTAACTGCTGTCAGTACTAGCGCTAACATCAGTAACAGTGTTTCTTCTCTAACTGCTGTCAGTACTAGCACTAACATCAGTAACAGTGTTTGTTCTCTAACTGCTGTCAGTACTAGCACTAACATCAGTAACAGTGTTGTTCTCTAACTGCTGTCAGTACTAGCACTAACATCAGTAACAGTGTTGTTCTCTAACTGCTGTCAGTACTAGCACTTACATCAGTAACAGTGTTTGTTCTCTAACTGCTGTCAGTACTAGCACTAACATCAGTAACAGTGTTTGTTCTCTAACTGCTGTCAGTACTAGCACTAACATCAGTAACAGTGTTGTTCTCTAACTGCTGTCAGTACTAGCACTAACACCAGTAACAGTGTTTGTTCTCTAACTGCTGTCAGTACTAGCACTAACATCAGTAACAGTGTTTGTTCTCTAACTGCTGTCAGTACTAGCACTAACATCAGTAACAGTGTTTGTTCTCTAACTGCTGTCAGTACTAGCACTAACACCAGTAACAGTGTTTCTTCTCTAACTGCTGTCAGTACTAGCAGCACTACGTCTGTACGTACTCTACAGCTACATTCATGTCGGTATCGTTGTACTATGCAGGCATAGCCAATGAGAATAGTGGTTGCTTTTCTGTTATATACTACAGGGATTTTACTTTTTTCAATTAGAATAACGATTATTTTACTTTTCTCCATACTGTTTGTAATGTTGCTTTACAGTAAAACCTCACTTAAAGACCACATCAGTATTAAGACCACCTCCAAAATTAAGAGCACAAGTTATTTTCACTGTTCTTCTCTTTATTGAACCTCAATATTAAGACCACCTCAATAAGAAGACCAATTTTCTAAGGTCCCAATGGTGGGTCGTATTTTTGAGTTTTTACTGTACCTTCTATATTTGAAATTTTAGAATAAGTAGCAGTATTATTCCTCTTACTGTTGTCAGTAATATATTGCTAGTTAGCAGAATTCCTTATGTACCACTAGCAGTTATAGATAGAAGTATTGTTGTTGTTGTTGTTGTTGATGTTGTTGTTGTTGTTGTTGTTGTTGTTGTTGTTGCTGCTGTTGTTGTTATCTAGACACCGAGTTATGTTTCCGCTTTTGTGGAAGAGAGAATACGTAACTACATGGAACGCCACATACACAAGACAGTGCCTCTCCACGCAGACCTCCGGGAAGACAACAATCCACAAAACATAAGGCACTTAAGGAGGTCAAAGGGTACCCATGTTTAGTAACAGAGGCACAAGGAATGGCTCGGCAGACCACAGGGAATAACTAAGAGAATCAAAGTGGACAGTGAAGGAAGGGGGGGGGGATTAATGGATGGAAAAGATCACAGGAAAAGTCAAGACAACTGGCCGCAATAGGCCGAAACTGGGCAGGAAACAACCTGAACACTATATAAAGTGACATAATTGCACAGAGGAAAGGGAAATACAAAACACATTCAAAACACAAACAGAAACAACAACCATATAGCGAATTACAGTAACATTTATGTTAGGTGCACATGTACCGTAAGGAGGCTTTATGTCCCAAATAGGATGAAGGGGATAAGTAGTAAGTAACATGTACCGGGCACGTTTAAGTTACAGACGGGATTAACACCCTGTGTTCCTGAAAATACTGTATGCCCAAATATGGTAATATAGCCTTTTATCACGTTGTCAAGTCTCGTTGGAGGCGAGAATTGAAAAAACCCACTCCTCTTAGAATGGAACGTATACCGAGTTAATATAGTCACAAAACCATTGAACATTTTCATCAAGACTTGGTTCATCAAGACTTGGTTCATTTAATGCCTTTGGGAGAAGGGTACGCCGCGTCGAATAGAAATGTTACATATTGAATTTTCCGAGTATTTTGTGGTAATTTCTATTAAAAGCTACATATCACCTATTGAATGTCAACCAATCCAGTTACTACTTACCGCTCATGATTTAAGTATTTCATTCAACGACGAAATCGGCTTTGCAAATATAATGCTTATCAATTCTACGAAGTCTTGAATGAATGCACACGTACTATGTGATCTTATCCGGGTGTTTGACGACAATTTCGCGGAATGGGCGTAACTTCCGAACGAGTTTGACTTTCTGGTAAGATCATAAGTGTTAACAAGGGATTGTAGCATTGCTGAATTACTCTTCAAGTTAATACATAAGCGTGACTTGTACTAAAACTTCGACAACAACCATTTCGTAATTGTACGATAGTCATTGATAAAAATAACATTTATACAAGAATATTTTTTTTAAATATTGATATTCAATAATGTAATTCATATTTTGCGTCTCCATTGAAGTGGTATATTGTATAGATCTGAACAAATGTATATACATATTTGTGAACAATTAATATCATAATATGTTTAGGTACATTGCCATAGGTTTATTTTATATTGAATTTCATTGTTGTGAGCGCGTCTTAAACCGTCTGCAGTAATACCCCTATACATATTTAAGTGAATAGATAGATACGAGTTTTGCTATACCCGTAAAACGTGTGCGTGATATTACAAATATCTATTTAAACCCGCTGTTTTTTTATTTATGTAAATACCTTTAAATGTCGTTTAATGGGGTAATATTATAAAATGTAGATATATCTATGCATCAATATATTTTGTAATCGCTGTCTGAGTATAACACACCATACCTCTACCGGAACCATTCGACTGCCGTTTTTTAAGAAATTATTAAAATACGCAATTCATCAAATTGAATGAAAATTTTACAAATTCCCCGCTCGCATGCGATATTCTGTGATTGGCTGATATAAATAGCACGTCTATATATAGGTATTATAGATTAATATCGTTCTATACCCGCTACATTGTTTGTATTCACGGCTGATAAGCAAATAACAAACACTGTATACGGCTGAACTAGGTTAAACCCTAAATTTCGTGGAAGTCGCTTTGTGCGAAGTACGTGGAAATCTGATAAAGGTATCTACGGGTAACCACCCTGTGACTTAGTCCGTAAACGAGGGCATACCGTAGTATTTGAGTTGTATCAAGTATAGTCGGCGCCCTGCCGGTATGAAGTATACAAAATTTGAAACTCGACGATCAAGTACAGTAGAACCTCAATAATACGACCACCATTGGGACTCTTGAAAACCGGTCTTCTTATTGAGGTGGTCTTAGTATTGAGGTCGAATAAAAAGCAAAACGGTGAACATGGACTTGAAAATTGTGTTCCTTAAACTTGAGGTGGGTTTAGCATCACCTTAACTATGTAACCTTCTGAAAATAAAGAATTTATTATTATTAATATTATTATTATAGTATAATGGTGGTCTTTAAGTAAGGTTTTACTGTATAGTAGTATAATTTACTGTTGACATAACACTGCGACGTTATCAACTTTAAATCATTTATATTTAATGTTTTATTCACGTGCTGATAAAAACGAAATGAGAAAATAGAGCAAGGTTGTAATAGTATTTATTAACTAATAAATTAATTACTTTCATTGTTGAAGGTCTTTTAAAGATCAAAGATTGTGGGTCACGAGTGTGTAATCATGCAGAGGTTTTGAATGTCATACGTTTTTATTTATCAAGACTGTTCAAAGTAGCAATAGTTCATCAATGAAAAGTATGCGCAAAGTGAAAATAACCCGAAATGAAATACGTTTCATCACAATAGCATGAGTTAACATAACAGTTTCATCGTGTGAAGGATTTCAGAAATAAAGGGATCCTGGACCCTACTAAGTCACGCCTATATTATGTTTTCAGAAATAAATTTCACTTTCTTACTTCATACAAGGCGGCAAATAAAGTTGACGATGAGAGTACTTATTTACATTATCTTTAGTTTCCCACGCTACCTTGCAAAAGAAAGCATTGCATATAAGTGTTGATTTATTATTTGTTGGTAACACCAGGCCGAAAACTAAAACTAAATACAAGAAAAATAATACGACCCAATTAAAAGTGTATTTATTTAGGTTCAGTTTGTTTCCGAGTTGCTTAAGTAAAACAACCGACAAAGGAAAGTAACTAAGGCTGGTGTACCTCAAACAAGAACCTTGCTGTAACAAAAGTCTTACCGCTAAAACTTGCATAAGATCGTTGCATTGCACATGTCGATGAAATATCAGCCAGGGGAACGGTTTCCCGAAATCTTTCGTAGTTAACAACGCTACAGAGTTCTCCAAATGCAGATTCGTTTTCGATATCTTCAACAAATGCATTATTCTGCTGAAGACATTTTTCAGCATCCGTAAAACATGAAGAAATGGCAATTGGATAGTCATAGACCCCTAGTTTCACACGAGTTTCCCCTGTTGCCGCATCATAGTTTGTTTGAAACTGGTCACTGAGTTGTTGATCTGTATAAAAGTAAAGTGTTTATTTATTATAGTGCCACCCCTACATAAAGGCGTTCACCAACCGGCCAGGTCAGAACGGACCCCTACCAGGACAAAACCTTCGACCTCCTGCTCCTAAGGCGGATGCCTTAACCACTCAGCCACAAGAGACGGTTATATCTGCTACAGATACCGGCTCCAAATGGTCAAAGGTTTTGCTGGGATGTGAGACCCAACACGCAATGGTAAAATCACTGTCATATAAAACAACTTCGCTATTTAGACCAGTCAACAGACGACTTGCATCATTGTCTTCGGGCACATTAAACACGGAGTCCATAGGCTTATCTGATGGAATTATAGTAAATCTTCAATAATAAGACAACCATTGAGACCCTTGAAAACTGGTCTTAATATTGAGGTGGTCTTAATATTGAGTTCGAAAAAAGAGCAAAATAGTAAAAATGGAATTGAAAATTGTGGTCTTAATTTTTGAGGTGGTCTTATTATTGACATGGTCTTAAAGTGAGGTTTTACTGTATGTGAAATTAATAAATGAAAACCACTCGAAAATAAAGTCGTAAATTTACTATTTCTGTGATAAGCATAATAAATGGTGCCACGATTCGTGTCATATATTTATACAAGTGATCCGATAACGAGGCACATTTAGTAAAACCAGGCTATGGGTAAATTATACAGGTTACAATAACCTTATTTGAAAATAATACTTGATTTGGATTATCGTAATGTGTACAACACCTTTGGCAAGTTTATCAGGATTGGACATGTTGTAGATTTATGATTGAATGTTCCACTGAGAAGCCATCGTGTTTTCATATTCAAGAGAGTAAATTCGTGCATTGCGTCAACAATTTATGTACATTTTCGTCATTTTCGCGAGATTCAATCTCAGCAAAATTGACGCCTAAAATGGGTGCTCGCGAAATAAGATGTCTTTTCACACAACGAAAAAGAGCATTAGAGCGTAAACGTATTTATTTTACATCGATTGTGAAACAAGTTCTTACAACTTATACTAATCACTCTCGATGACTGCTTCCTGGCTACCAACTAGCACTCGCGCCATATTAAGGGATTGTGAAGTTCGTGATCAAACCCGCTCATCGCGGGGCTCGAACTCACGACCTTCGAATCAGGAGCCAGACGCTCTAACACTAGACCAGGGTGTTAAAGATAGGTAGTCTTGATATTTGGTCAAAATATGCTTAGTTGTAAATATGAGAAAATCGATGGTAAATGCCTTCAAACAGATGTTCTCTACAACTCGAGGGTTCAACGCAAGACTATCGTAACTCCTATGCATTTATCTAGGAGTTACGATAGTATTGCACTGAATTCTGCATTACCACTTTTCTTCGATCTTCCCCAAACCCACAAATACAGTAGTCCGACACCGGTATTTTCTATCCTGACCTACGCGCCGTGTACCTGTTTCGGACTTGTGTTTTGCAGTTCCTTAACAGTTTTAAGAAAAAAAATAATGCAGTGTTTTAGAGTACGCCTTTGTTAGGGCAATAAAATGAAAGTAAAACCTCAATAATAAGACCACCTTATGGACCGTGAAAACTGGTCTTCTTATTAAGATGGTCTTAATATTGAGATTGAATAAAGAGCAAAACAGTGAAAATGGACTTGATAATTGTGTTCTTCACTTTGAGGTGGTCTTATTATTGAGGTGGTCTTATTATTGAGGTGGTCTTATTATTGAGGTGGTCTTATTATTGAGATGGTCTTAATGTGATGTTTTACTGTATTTATCGTGTTTTGAGGTGGTCTTATTATTGAGGTGGTCTTTAGGAGAGGTTTTATTGTATTTATCGTGTTTTGAGGTGGTCTTATTATTGAGGTGGTCTTTAGGTGAGGTTTTACTGTATTTATCGTGTTTTGAGTAGGTCTTATTATTGAGGTGGTCTTTAGGTGAGGTTTTACTGTATTTATCGTGTTTTGATAACAAATCAGACTATCTACATTTAACGAGAAATAAATCATATGCAAGTGGCTTGGAACATTATGTATTTATACATGTGAATCCAGAATTGATGAAAAATTAATAATTTGCATCAGCAGTACCAAACATGCTGTGAAATCAAATTGATTTCAAGTTCTATAGAAATGCACGGCATTTTTGTCACCACTTCATAAATTATGCAGCCTTGAACTATTTATATCTATCAGGGACATTTCACATAGCTCAAAACGACAAAGAAGCATTAAAATGTCCAGTACAGTCTCTCTAGAGCAACCTCTCTCCTTGAATAAGAACCTTTCTACAACATCAGATTCGTTTTGCCTGTAGTAAACAATCAATATAACCTCTCTTAAGCAACAACCTCTTAACAACACTCTAAGGGTATTGCTCTGGAGAGGTCATAGTGTATTCTATTTCTATTTAATTTATAGATAATTATTAGAACTACATGTATCAGCCAACACAAATTTAAATACAATGAAACCTCAATAATCAGACCACCATTGAGAACCTTACAACTGATCTTAATATTGAGGTTGAATAAAGGGCAAAACAGTGATGTTGACATGAAGATTGTGTTCTTAATTATGAGATGGTCTTATTATTGAGGAGGTCGTTAGTTAAATGGAATGTTTATGAATTTGCAACTAAGAAGCCACACAGTAACGGACTGGTCGGTAAAGAAAAGCCTGTATATGTCTATATCCGTCATGTCGCAAGTATTAACCACAGTGTTTAACCCGATATGTATTCCGCCGAGTGATGCGTCTTCGACGGAGGGAAACGTTCCAGACAGGAGAGTAGTGGTGTTCATTTTCTGACAAATTATTCGTAATTCTGACGGTGAATGTCTGCATTTACTATAAAAACAATACAAAGCGATATATTTGGTGAATAAAGCTTGTATCGTCCGTTTAACTTTGACTTATAGAAAATAAATGTAAAAATCGCCTTCAACTGCTCGATTTTAATCGTTTTGCGATAGAATTGGATAGTTTTACTCCAGATATCAAAACATATATCATTCACGAATGAAACGATTAGAAAAGCAAAAATCAAAATACCCTCTGCGGTAAACGTTACCATAAAGGGTCCCTTTAGAAGGATCAAACGTCGGTCTAATAGCACCGACAGACTTGCAACTTGCTAGAATTGTTCGTAAATGAAATATGCTTAAATAGCTTGATTTGAACACTTATTACTTTCCGTTATCTATAACAATGATATAAAAAATGAAAGGGTATTTCAAGTCATGCGCAGTTGGCCGGAACGCCCAAACTTAAACATCAAGTACGCTAAAAGTATCATCAGTTTAGAAGTTAAGTACTTTAGAAGGATTATCACGATAATAATGACACTAAACCGGAAGTGCTTGTCACTCTCAATGTGAAATATCTTTAATAATATGTTTAATCGTGACTTTATAGTCATGCTGATATATTGTATGGTGTTTTCACTAATACAGTCAAACATGTGTTAAAGACCACCTGCGAACAAAGACCACTATTGCAAAACCTGTCTGCAAAGACCACCAATTTTATCTCCCATCAGACCATTTTCAATGATATTTAATCTGTTAACATATACCACCTGTAAATAAAGACCACATTTTGCTGTTCCCATGGGTGGTCTTTACAGACAGGTTTGACTGTATATGGCTTAGTTATTGTTGCTGCTTCCGCAACTGTTGCTGTTGTTGCTTCTGGTCATGACGATGTGGACTGCTGATGTTGTCTTGCTAATAGTATTGCTGGACGTAAAATAACAAAAACAAATCAGAAAATAAATCGTACAATCTACGCTCAGTACCAGATAGACATCTAGCTCTACAAATACAATCTAGAACAGACTTTAGTCGGGCCTCGATTATTCGCCACAACCTTCTATCAGAATACTTGGTATCACCTGAAAAAATATCAGGTCCCTGTGTATATTGTTATGCATGTCGAATTGAAATGGGCTATTCGAAACCACGTATTATTCGAAATAATCGGACCCGATAAATTCGAATGAATGAGGTCCAACTGTATTTTAAAGATTCTTTTACATACAATAGTTATAAAGTATGGAAAAGAAGTTTATCAGAAGTTCAAAATCCATTCCATCTTTTAAAGCAAGCTATAAGAAATGTCTGCTAAATACTGTTTATTATAAAATACGTTATTGGTTATTTATGCTAAATGTTATACTTGATTTAAACTTTATGAATTAATATTGTCAGTCGGAACGTAAAAGCATTTTTTTAACTGTTTAATTGCTATATATTATGTCTTTAGGTTTATGTGTTTGTTTGTGGTTTTAATGTTTTGTCAACGAAGGTCATATGAAAATAAGGTATACATGTCCCTATCAGTAAATAAAGTAGTTTTATTATTATAACATTATAACATGAGTTACATAAAGCTATGGTGCGAACAACACGATATCCACCAACATGTATTTGCCTGTACAATCATTAACGTATTGCGTAGCTAGTAGGGGAGCTACCAGAACCCCTTTTCAGGTTTTGGTATGGCTCAACCAGGGATCGCAACAACATATCCCGTGCTCAAAGCGGATACTCCACCAATTGAACTATTAAGTCGTGAGCTGTGTTGTTGTTGTTGTTGCTGCTGTCAGTGATTTTGTTATTGTTGTTGTCGTTGCTGCTGCTGTTGTCAGGCTGTTGTCAGTGTTACTGTTGTTGTTGCTGCTGCGGTTGTTGCTGCTGCTGCTGTTGTTGCTGCTGCTGTTGTCCGTGTTTTTGTTGTTGCTGCTGCTGTTGTTGTCAGGCTGTTGTCAGTGTTACTGTTGTTGTTGCTGCTGCGGTTGTTGCTGCTGCTGCTGTTGTTGCTGCTGCTGTTGTCCGTGTTTTTGTTGTTGCTGCTGCTGCTGTTGTTGCTGCTGCTGCTGTTGTTGCTGCTGCTGTTGTCCGTGTTTTTGTTGTTGCTGCTGCTGCTGTTGTTGCTGCTGCTGTTGTCAGTGTTTTTGCTGTTGCTGCTGCTGCTGTTGTCAGAGTTGTTGTTGTTGCTGCTGCTTCTGCTGTTGTTGCTGCTGCTCCTGGCGCTGTTGCTACTCTTATTACGGCCTTTTGGGGTCAGCATAAACGTTTATATTACATAATACAAATCAATTGACACTGCCTTGAACTTTTAAGTCAAAACAAATCTAAAAGGGTGTTTATTTTGACAAGCAACAAACCGCTCCTTGACAAGTGATGGACCGTAAATTTGACACAGTTACCCAAATTATCTTTATTTTCATCTTGATATTGTTTCAGGCAATACATTGTTCATATGGAGGAGATGGAAATACGATCTCTACACAATATTTCCAAACGACTCAATAGTGATAGATACGTTCTTGATAACAAGTTGCTAAAAGTCATATACATTTAAACTGACGTTTTGAAGTGCAATAAAAACAATAAGCTTGGTACTTGTCAATACATTTTAACCACCATAATGTGCATTTTGACAGGTATATAATTTATGGGCATGCATTGATAAAAAAATAAAAATGACTAGGTAAACAATGGTATAAAATTTTATTGATGACAATTAGAGACCGATTAAACAATAATTGACTTTTGACAGGCGAGTAAATCAAATATCAACTGTAAATTTTGTGTTTTTCCCATGAATTCAACTGATTTGAAAAAAAGGTATACACTTGTAGTCTTATCTTTTGGACGAAATATCCTAAGTGACTAATATGAGAAAATTGACGGTACATGTAATTTACTTCATACAGATTTACTCTGCAACTATGCAATGTCACTTTTCTTACATGTTCACCAAAACCAGAAATACAAGTGTCCGATACAAGCATGTTCTACCCTGACATACGCCAGTTAGCGCCAGCATAGGAACTACCTGTATCCGACTCATGTCTTGTAGTTCCAGGAAACATTTAAGTAAAGTTACAATACAATGTCTTAGAGGACGCCTGTATGAAGGCATTAACTTGTCATATTCTCAAAATTATTACTGAGCATATTTTGATTGAAATATGACTATCTACCTTTTAGACAGCTTATCATCTGATAAACTTGTTTTAAAACAGATGAAAAAGATGACTGGTTATGGACTGTTAGCCAATTAAACTTACGCAATATTTCTTTTTATCAAGGTATTAATACGTTTCCCGTTATAGGTTGATAAAGTGTCTAGTAGTTATCAAAGGTCTGGAATATTTGTTTCGAAATTTTTTGTTTGTGAAAGAAATTTGGCACGGAAGACATTTCCCACGTCCGGCGGCAACCTAACTTTAATCACATGACCGGAAGTCACATGCACGCTGTCTTAAGGAACAGGATTCCTCAAAAGTCCAATACTAAATCAACATAGTCTATCGTCAGACCCCCAGGAAGAAGGAATTGTCAAATTCTCTCACTGCACGTGTATGTAGGATATTTCATTGGTTGTTAACTACGGATGATCTAAATGACGGATTAGCAAAAAAATCATTTTAAGATACAGGATGCAAACAAAATATTTATAAAATGGCAAACTATATTAATGCTATTCGTGACTTGCAATGTTTCATTTTGTTGCATCATATACAGTTAAACCTCAGTAATAAGACCACCCTTATGACCATTGAAACCTGGTCTTAATATTGAGGGTGAATAAAGATTAAAACAGTGAAAATGATCTTAAAATGCTCTTAATTTTGAGGTGGTCGTATTATTGAGGTGGTCTTATTATTGAGGTGGTCTCAATGTGAGGTTTTACTGTAGCTACATTTATATCATTCAAGTTAAACGTATGAATGGGTACTACGTGGGTATGCTATATATACATATCATGACAAATTTTATCATTGTCATATTACAAATAGTCACGATATCGTTTATCATAAATTAAGTACGATAACGTTCACATCATTGTTGAAGTCAGAGCGTTTTTTTTCCGGACATTACCCTTTTATATCAACATATTTCGAGTTTGAAAAAAAAAGAAATATAATCGAAAAAGGTCCGATATGGGTTGCAATATAAGTATACACATCGCATTTATATTTTTTATCACGTTTTAAAACGTGCTTCTTTTCAAACAGATCGACGGAGATCGTTGATTTGCTGACGTTGGTATACGAAATAAGTAAATGTGTGAAAGTATTTAGACCGGTGCAGATATTTCACTACCGGTTGTGTTCGAGCTAACCCCTGTTTCGAACTCCTGACATCTACATTAGAGGTTCGTTTCCAATTGCGCTGCAGCCCGCAGCCTGTGGAACACATCAGCTAAGGTTCGACAGCAGTTTGAACCACGTGTTCAGTGTACATGTAAGATGATCAAAATATAAATGCGTCTCCCAGGATGTATGCTTTGCAGGAAAGATAGCGGCAGAAATATGGGTACAACTGACATGTTTTTAACAATTATACGCACTAATCATAGTGCTTAAGTACTTATATTAACTCCACATGTAGCATGAATTATGGATCGTCACTGTGCGGTTTTAAGTCGGTCAAGATGTTGTACTTAGGCGTAATCTAATATGTTTGTTTCAGTTTTCCCGACCAACCCTATTTTTGCCCCGACCCTAGAATTTTTTTTCGCGAGTTTACATTTTTTCTTTTGGGCAAAATTTCTTCTTTTGGGTAAAAAATTTTTGTGTGAATTTTTCTTTAGGTTCATATTTCTGCCTAGTTATTCTGAGATGCTTTATGAGTATTCCAGCTATAGAGCGTTATATTCACCTTGATTAAGCATTATCCATGTTAAAAGGGAAAGGGAATTTGTCTTTTAACATATATTCATTTAAAACTATGTTTGATTTGCTTCGTCTGAAAACAAAATACCTACCTACCCATTTTTTTGGGGCATGAAACCTGAAACAAACATATTGTTTAGTCCTTAAGTGTGTTGTAAAGTATCAAGGACAATTGGGCGTGTCATTGTACAAATTTGAGTAATTATTGTGAAATTGTCAAACTGACTTAGTATCCCGGTGGTAACTAAATCTGCCCTTTTAAGTCATTGAAAAGATTACGTGCTATTGTGGTTCAGTTGAAAATAATTGACATATACATGTTATTGCTAGTCGCCATTCAGTAAAAGGACTCGATGCAGACATACTGGTCAGTATTGCTATACGTTTGAATTGTCCGTCTCTGACCTTATAAACAATGTACGTTGAAACCTTGAAAATAAGACCATTATTAGTTCTGAAGAAAGTCGACCTTACAAAAAAGGTGGATTGATTTTTGAGTTAAAATATTGAAAACAAAATTGGTCCCTGAACATATACAGTAAACCCTCAATAATAAGACAACCCTTTAGACACTTCAAAACTGGTCTTCTTATTGAGGTGGTCTTAACATTGAGGTTGAATAAAGAGCAAAACAATGAAAGTGGACTTGAAAATTGTGTTCATAATTTCGAGGTGGTCTCATTATTGAGGTGGTCTTTATGTGAGGTTTTCTGTAGTCTTATAAATAAGGTTGTGTCAATTTTGAGGTGGTCTTCAAGCGAGTACTGACAATACATGTATATCGAAATCTAATTCAGAAACAGTGATAGAAAATTTTGTCGCATTGATACATTGCAACCCTTGAGACCGTAATTTCACATGTCGGACTTGACCGTATGCGAAAAGAGGTTGAACTTTAGACGTTACCTAAATGGACCTCTTATCGTGTGAATCAAAACTCTAGATCACCATTGCCGGTCCCTGTGGGGTTCTAGACATGTTTTATGGTCCCTTTTGATGAAAGGAAAAGTGGAGTATAATCGTTAATTATTTTAATATAACTTGCCGAGAGCATAATTATACGGCCGTACAGAGGGCACAGATATCTATCATTTCTAGGTCATTATTAGTCAATGAAAAAAATAGGCAAATATATAAATCATTTTCATATGCCCATTGGTGAATATTCAATCCCATATTATTTTTAAAGCTGATTCTTGTCCGGCCCCTAATATGATTTCCCTTTTTGTACTTCTGGCCCTTTTATCAGCCCCTTTTTGCATCGTCATGTTGGTGTTACAGTGATATAAACCACACGAAAGGATCGTCTACTTACGGTCACGATTTCAGCGATTGCTTTATCACTAATGTCACTAAGCTTTTAAATGTCAAAAAGTCTTCTTCTAACATAAAAACTTTTCTTGGCTCAAATTAAATGGCAATATTTGACAAACATCGAAAATACGTAGTCGACTTGTTCTCGAAAGACAGATTTCCTGGGTCCATTTTCGTAATTATACACTATAAGCCTTTTTGGCTTTTCATTCCACGTCGGTTTGAAGGCGTAGTATCAATAAATACCATCACCACATAGTATATGTAGCAAACTCTTTATTAACATTGTCATGTAGGCCTACTGCTCAACCTCTCCAGGACCACAGGCATAGATTCATATAGGCCGTGTAGGCCACAGTCTACACCTATTTTCGAAAAATCAAAAAAAAAAAAAAAATGGCCAAAACTGCGATAAGAGATTTAATGTATGTTTTTTATGTCATTGTAAGCATATTTACCGGAACGAAATGTACACCAAAACGCATCTCTGACAATCTAGCTACAATTTTTTTCCGGGGGGGGCATGCCCCCTGGAGTCCCCTAAAACTAGGCATACACATCAATGTCAGCTAAGCTACGCCCCTGAGAGCAGCTTCCTTTGGGAGATCACAATGCCGGCACAATGTGTTAAGGTCGTTGCTCTATGAAGGTTAAATGGCAGTAAATTTTATTACGGTAAAATGATAATGTGTTGTAAGAGAGGTTGTTGTAAAACAGACGGTCGGTCGAGAGAGGTTGCTGTGTATATCAGAGGAAAACAAAATATCTACATGTATATGTCTACTAACATTAAACACGTTGTCGTGCAACCGTTTGACAAAATACATTTTAATACCAAGGAGTACGTTTTTGAATGATAATTACTGTGAGCTGTTGGATGTCACGGTAAAGAGACATTAACTCTTTAACTGTGCTTCAATCGTGAACATATCTTGTCTTATCAATGATCTGAAGCATGTCGCTTTATTTATTTTACGAGTACAATACCATTGAGTATTTTTATAATACATCTTTCAGTTTATCCCTTCAGGAGAAATACGATTCGTCGGAATTTGATAGAAACAAAATATTCGATTAGAAAGATAATTTCATAGAATAGATTGTATTTCACTTTGATGCACCGACCCTGAAATGCATGCTTACATGCGCTTGTCAATGTAAACATACCAGGCTAGATGAGCTGTACAATGCAAGTTAAATATGTTACCGCATAAAGAAATTAAAGACCTGATGTATTATTTTGTATTTATCTTGATTCACGTGTAAATAAAACTAAAGACCTATGTCGTGATAAACGGTCTCTAATAGCACACAGGTTTGTTTTATTTGCACTGTGCATTTTGTATACTATATATTATATTGTATAGAATGTGCGCCAACCAATAGCATTTGAGCGGGTATAGATCGGGATTTTCCCTTTACAGTTCGCGTTTAAATATGTGTCGCATTTGAAATAGGAGACGTGATCAACTTCCGTAGAAGTCCACTGTCGCTCACGTTTATATTTTAAGGCAAATAGTACTTTGATCACGTAATCCAAATAATTAATCTGATCATGTACATATGAACATACCTTCAACATTCTAATTGCTTGCACGCACAATGCAGGCCAAAGGTCAAATTTTAATTTTAGAGTGCTTTACTCTTTGATTTAAAAAAAAAAAAAATAATTATGTCTTAAGTACAGTAAAACCTCTCCTAAAGATCACCTCAATAATAAGACCATCTCAAAAATTAAGAACACAATCTCTATACCAAGACCACCTCAATAAGAGGTTTCAAATGTGGTCTTATTATTGAGGTTTTACTGTAGTATCTGATATAGTTTTGTTGCTGTGGTTGACAGCTGCTACTGATGATGATAGTGGGGATTGAGTTGGCGTTGCTGTTGTTGTAATTGTCCTCATCGTTTTACAGCTAGCGTTTAAACGTAGAAATGGGTGATGATGATGATAGTGTTGCTGCTGCTGTTTTGATGGGAGTACCCGAATTATGCAGCTGTTGTTTTAACTGTTATTTTCATCAGCTAATATTTCTCGCTCAGCAACGGCTTTGGTTGATTATTCATTTTGTATTAAGTTTATTCAACTCATTACTTAATTAATTATGAGATATGCCAGTGCACATTTGTCTGTACTGGGGCTTTAAGTCACATAAACAGATAGGGTTATGTAGTGATTATTCGAGCTCCTAGGGTGGAGGAAGACTCCATCCCCCAGGCGGATACCACTGACCTTCTCTAAGCCAGCTGAATAACTTCCTCACTTGCAAAGTCTACATCCCGGGTGGGATACGAGACATCAGCGATGTGGGGTGAAATGAAGTCCGTGACCATAACTTCTCGACCACTCAGTACAGAACACACAATATTTTGCACGTACCATAAGTCGAGGAGCCTTATTTTTTTAACCATTAATTTAAATTCATATCAAGCCAGTGTACGTGATATTTAGAATCTAATATACACCTTTCACCTTCATTATGCTTCCGATAAAAGATATATCTAAGACTTTTCCATCAGCATTGTGCCGTATTTGTGACGATATTAAATTTCTATTACCAGGAATATCGATTTGTCTGCAAGGCCAGACAAGAGTAGTTTAATCAATATGCGTGTGTCGTCTGCTTAAATGCAAGTACATATTTGTCAACATTTGCCAAAATAGCTAACCTTTCTAACGACCTTTCTTATATGATGAGATCTTTTGGGGAAATATAGTCGCCAGTTTAATGTCGCGTTCAACGCTGACATAATTCCCCCCGTCATTGATAAAATTCTCTCAAACCATTCGTTGGCCTAAACAATACATTCTGACCTAGATAAAATCACGGGGAATCCCCCTCCGACGATTTCGCGCTTCTGATTGGTCGGTTGTCAGTGTACCACGTGATCTTGAGTTGTATATTATATTGCAAAGTCGTCTGTATCTAGACAAAATCCATATGTATTCACGTTATCACATGTAGTGAAAAAATATTTAGTTTTGTACAATTCTAATGCACATGAAAGTTGGATATATAATCTAAAGTTATCAGGTAATTAAGCGAGGATATATGTAGTTTATTTTAATTAATGTTATGAATGCATATTATTGGACACGCCACCTTTACTTTAAGTTAAAACTAGCTGATTTTGCGACGCGACATACGCGTGGAAGGCGCATTTCAAAAAATATTAATTTTGTGCATTTTTTTTATTTTACAACGCAAATGAACTTAAAATCTGACAGAAATAATCACTTTGTTGCTAAAATATTGACTTTTATATTGGTAATCTTTAATATGGTTTTAATTTTTATCAAACTTCGATAATAAAATTTATGCGATCGATTGGATTCTGATACTATTATTCTTGGAACTGTTGGTGATAATTATCACTCCCTATGTTGATACACTGACTGACCCCTAAACCGGGCACCAAACGGACGTACGTAATTGAAGTTTCTTCTATTGTTTGCGCTATCTAATCACTTTTGATCTTATTTGTCTGTCCGTAAACTATCGGATGTTTGTTGTTGAATTTATCGCTGAAATCTTCTTATGAAGTGATTAAGAAGCATCTATGGTGGGCAGACGATAAACTCTTTCGGAAATGTGACAATTATATGTTAAGTGTCTTTTCGCCGAAAGTCATTGAAATTAATTGCCGATTTTAGTCAATAATTGGACGCTTACGGATATATCTATCTTCGCAGGCTCAATTTAAATATTGAAGACTCGCTAACTTTGTATTTACTTGAGTTGTTATGCCTGCCTGCAAGTTTGCTGTTCACGTGGTACATGCATTTTTAAATAAACGGTTAATTTATTGATTTATACATGTTACTCTTAATTGGATTACATAAGGTATATAGAAATTGATGAGTCAGACATTATGACAAATTTATGTTTATAATTTATTAAAAGACGGATGAATTTAAAATTAGATTACTAACAATCAGGTCTATATGTTTCATGACACATTTGACAGCATTTATTCAACGTTGTGAGGCTTCCATCAATCAACTGAAAGCAAAAACGAGACGTCAGTCGCGTTGGATGTTATCTCGATTCTGATTGGCTAGTTAGCCTTACTATGTCATCTAATTTAGTATGCGAATAAATCACGTCGTACGGTCGCTGTCGTCGTAATTACAACATCGCAAACCGCGTGAATAGAGTGTTAATTAAGTCAATAATACGTATTATATAACATGTGTTATACCTATGTATATAGTGTTATACATATTGAGTTTATTTCATATACATGCAATAAGAGTGTCACGTTTACATATTATATTTTTTCAGAATGATGGAAATCGAATCTAGAATATCTCTGCAATCGGTATGTGGTTGTTACATTTTGGGAGGTTGCTTATTTGCATATAATGCATAAAATCTTAAACTGAGGACAGAATAACTTGTGACAGTTTTGTTCAAAGCCAAGTGTGCACGTTGTGTCTTCTGCAATTATTGGAATTTTCTTTCGTATTGACAACCGTAAAGACCTAAAGTTCCCGCCAGAAATAAAGAGCTATTGGTTTCAGCTTCAATATTAAATCAGTTTACACTGCGGGATAAATAATGCCATAAACATGAGTTATTAGTTAAAGCTAAATTGTTCATAATGAATGTTTTAAGTGGCTAAGTGTTTTAAAATTACATCGATTTATATTTATTTTTGCAGCTCCCAGATTCTGAAGTTTTCTCCCCGTGTTCAATTGAACATCAAGACGTATTCATGTATGAAGATGATAAACAGGGGCCACACTGTGGACGGGAAGGAAGGGACAGTCCTACATTCCTCGATATCTCACACAGCATGAAGCCCTCATTCACACCCATCAAAACAGGTTAGTAATGTTTGCATTTGAGTGTCTATAGAACGTGTATACATCGCAACTTATCCAATGCAGCCCCCTTTGGAAGACACATATTTTAGGGGCTGTTGCTCTGGTAGGGGTCGCCTTGGAGATGTTGCAATGTTATTCAAAAATGTTTTATTCAATGTTCATTGTTTATTTAATGCTATGAAACTAAAGATTTTAGCTAAATATACAAGAGTTAAAAGTTCGACAACTTGATTAGGTGATGTGTTTGTTTCGATTGTTTGTTACTACAAAAGATACATGTGTTAAGATACTAAGACATAAGATTGATTTGAGAAAATGATTTGTAATTTCATAATGTTCAATGTTAGCGAAACATGTTTGGGGTTTTAATCACAATGTCAATACAAGAGTTATTGCCCTTTTCAGAACCCGACCAAGATACCTTAATGAGTTGGACACAGAAACACCCTGAGCATTGGTCCCAAAACGAGATTCTAGACTGGATCTATTTTGTGGCGAGTACAATCGATGTGGACCCGACTACAATTCGGGGTGAAGGGTTCCAAAATATTTCTGGTCCAGAATTGTGCCGTATGTCTCAAGAAGACTTTCAAAAACGGGACCCAGTCAATGGAAAATGTTTCTACGATATGTTCAGATCATTGCACAAAGATGGTAAGCATGTGTTGCGTTTTATGTTGTGTGTATGTTAAAGTCCATCTTACAAAAAAAGTTTGATAATTATGGAAACATACATTTTTAATGTTGTAATTTATTAATATTAAGTAATCTTTAGTGAAATGTAACATACACTAAAACATGTTGTGGAATCTTCAAACTTTATTTTGATGTTTTTTTTGTTATTTTTTCAGCTTTTTTCATTGAACCCGAATGTGACTACAATTATGTTTACCAACAATCTGAGATGAAACAAGAACCAAAGCTCAACAACTGTCCCTACTCGTCCAATCAAAACAGTAAGTTGATTACCACGTGATTTACCCATATAGCATGTTACTTAACACCGCACTCATATTCACTCGGACCTCGTTTATTCGACACATCGGGTCCGAACAAATATTTAGAAAAATGCATGGTTACGAATTACCCTTGTCCATTAAGGTGACTAAGACGATACATCGGGATCTGATATTTTTTCGGATGATACCAAGTATTCGGATAGAAGGTAGTCGAATAAACGAGGTTCAACTGTACATGACATCTCACATTGAAGTTTTTTTGCTATGTATATCTAACTGCTTGGACAAATATTTGATATTTTTATTTGAATGAAGTCGCACATAATTTAAAGTTCAGTAAAGTTCCGCCTTACGACCGTCCGCATAATTGAATGAAGTTGCACAAAATTTGAAGTACATGTACCATATTTCGACCATGTTGGTCCTTATACGAAAAACTGCTTTGTTCTTGTGTTCACTTTCTTAATGAGTTCACATATTATAGATTTAAGTTCATTCGTGATAATAATTACCTCTAAAGATTATTTATTAAAAAAAAAAAAATCGAATTTCGATTTAATGTTAAAGACTTCAGACCTCGATTGGAGATGTCATGTGACTGTTTGTAAAATAGTTATGTTTGCACATATATAACCAATAGTAGATCTATAATCTAGTTCATACAGAGACACACTTTGAGTCTATTATTATGTAAAGTATTTGTTGTTGTTTTTTTTCAATTTTAAGTACAAAACTAACTGACTGAGCATTAAAATCAGATTTTGGCTTTCATATTTCCAGTTTTTGTATGCAAAATTATTACAAATTAATGTTCAACTACTGTGAATATAAATAGTAACACGATAATACTTATATTTGGGCCGGGTTACGTTGAATGACGTTACCATAGAGACCGTCTGCGCCGTATTTTTTTTATTGGGACTGTCATGTTTAAAACACCAAAACACAATATCCTGACTGACATGAAGTTAAATTTTCAGTACATTCGAGATTTTTATTAAGATATGACAGCAAGAACTTTTGTAACATCCTCTTAGTAGTTTTGTTTCGTTTGTCAGTATTTGTGGTGTGATAAAAACTTTTGGAACAGCCATCTGTAATGTTGATGTCCAATAAGTTGGCAACATCTTGTTGTTGTGTGACATGTTCATTATTTTCACACTATTTCTTCTCTTATAACTCGTGTATATATTCAAATCTTGTTGCAACGAAATACTTTTTATCTTGTACTACAGTAAAACCTCACTTAAAGACCACCTCAATATTAAGACCATCTCAAAATTAATAACACATTTTCAAGTCAATGTTCACTGTTTTGTGCTCTTTAATTAACATCATAATTAAGACTGCATCAATAAGAATACCAGTTTTCAAGGGTCCAAATGGTGGTCTTATTATTGAGGTTTTACTTTCATTTTATTGCCCTCACACAGGCGTACTCTAAAACAGTATTGCGTTACCTCCGCAGCATTTCAATCATTTTACTCTCAACACTTCTGTCAATAATTTAGAGGTCAGCTTTGACCAAGGATTTCCTAATTTGCATTTAAGGCTTAAGCATGTTTATTATATTTTGAGTTCAACTTGATATAAGTTATAACTAACAATGTTTCATATGATAATTAGATACAGTCGGACCTCGTTATTCGAATTCATCGGATCCCAAATTTTATTTCGTATCATACATGGTTTCGAATAGCCCATTTCGGGACCTGATATTGATTTCGGATAATACCAAGTACTCGGATAGGAGGTTGTCGAATAAGCGAGGTCCGACTGTACGTTGCAACAAGATTTATGTTTATTCTGTGTAATATTGCTAGATATCACATATATTTGCATAGAAGTCCAGAGTGGTCACTTCATTTATACATACCCCCTCTTTTAACTATCTAACTATCTGTTATTTCTGCTAATCGTAACACGATACAGTATCACATAGTCATAGTACATGTATATATACAGCTAGATATTCACATGTATAACTTAAACTATGGAAATATCATCTATAATTTAATACACATTGTATATAAAATATACCGCCACAATTTGATAATATTTTTTTACATTTCCTACTAGTTTGCCTACTGGATGATCGATCCTTTTATTTTATTGAGTCTCAAATTTGATTGGACGATACGTACCACGTGACTTTTTTCATTTTTGCTGTGTCTTTTATCTTTGTACTTGCCTACATAAATTTTGTGTAATATTTTCATTTACTATATGTTTGAAGTTAGTTCATAATAAATCTGTTTCGGATAATGCTAGTACATGTTCTCTGCAACATTTTAGTCATGTACATTACGAAGAATGCATACTCTGCAACATTTTAGCCATACCTTACGTATAATGCATACTTCCGTTCTTTTTCTGCCCAGAATTAACGAAAATCAAACAATTCCGCGCATGTTATGATATTACAGCCAATCGACGTTGATCTTTTACCCCGTTGCATTCTGGTATCGACTGATTTAAATTTAAATCAATGATACGCTTACGTCTTACTAGAATCAGGCGGATGACCAGCAATATCCGTTTATTTTGCAGGATTAGGAGGCGAAAATCTTCTTACCACTATCAAAGGTAGTGACTTGGAAGTATTGATAGGCTCAGACTGGTATGACATTGATCCAAGCGTTGAAATTCCAGACGACATTGAGAAAATAGCCCAACAAATTTTCCCCACCCACTTTGACTTCGGAAGCTCCGGTAATTTGCCCTTGTTTTTTACTCCCCTGGACTTCTGTGCAAATAGTTTTAAATATGTAACATAAGTGTAGTTGTTGTTGTACTTGATTCTATTTTTATCTTTGGTGTAAGTGTTTTATATTATTTTAGATTATTGTACATTTTCGTTTCTTGTTAGCAACCTCATTTTGTATTACCGTTGTAACTGTTGTTTGATCACATGATTGTACCACGTGACATCCGGTTTATGTTTTTTCTCAATTTTTATTTATATTGTTTTTAGATTCCGAGTCGCTTAGCGACGCCTCAGAAAATATGGATATTTACAACAAAATACACAGAAACGATTCGACAGGAAGTGACGTCATGTCTGATGAAGATTTTCCTAACCTACCTGTTGCCACTGCAGACAATGATCAAAGACCAATTAAAAAGAAATCTCCAACCAAACGGAAACATGGTGAACAACAAAAACCACAAAATCGAGGCAGAAAGCCAGGACAAAGTAAGGACCTCTTGTTGTCCCCTTAAATACAACACTTAAATTCCTCTGACGTATACATCTGCTTTTCCTGTTCAATTGAATAAAACGAACGGATGCACTATGAGCATCAAATACACGAACATGTTTAGTTTACTTTTGGCCCAAAAAAACTTATTTTTCGGATTTGTTCACGTGATAATTTTTATCCTTTTCAGTATCCAAGGGTAACCATCTCTGGGAATTCATCCGCGATTTGCTCAAAGATTCAAAATACAACCCACATCTTTTGAGGTGGGAGGAGAAAGAAACAGGAGTGTTCCGATTCGTCCAGAGTGAGGCTGTTGCTCAAATGTGGGGTAGGAAGAAAAACAACCTCGGAATGACGTATGAAAAACTCAGCCGAGCAATGAGGTGAGTTATCGTCTGCTTTCGGTGATTGTTGCAAACAAAAAGTGATTTACATATGTGTGATATGGTTGGCTGTTCCTAAAATACTCGCGAAAGATCTTCATTACTGCTATGTTACATTAAATGTATTTTTTTCGGCAAAGTCATCAGTTTTCGCGACATTACTTATTTTAAATCTAATGCATATCAAATGTGTTCTGCGTTTGTCAATAACACATGCGCGTGTTAATATTGAGTAAGAATGTTCATAAGAACACACCCATTTCGTTGAAGTCTGTATAGTATGTCGCGAAAATACATGACATTTCGAAGCCAACTGTATCTGATCTTTTGATGCTATATTGTGTCGTGACTATCATAGTTTCATTGGTGCATGTGCAATTTTTGTGTTCAGTATATTTTGTGACAGTATGCATGGGCCAGGTTTCGCTACTTATAGCATGCAATGTTGATTACAAATGTACATAGTAGATATAAGAAGTATAAGTTACGTCGGGGTTGCGACATTTAATAAAACAAGGCTTTAAAAGAGCTTATTGGTGGAAAGCTGTATTTTGTTATACGTATACATGTATGCATATAGTTTGTGTTAAGATGTATTAGATCTCAATGTTTTGAAACCGATAACTTAAATGCCATCTTCATTTTACTAGGTTTTGTCGGACGGCTGGGTATTTTGCGGAAGTGCCAAAAACGGGCAAATTTCCAAAGAAATTATGTTTCCGTTTTGGTGCAAAAGCTTTCGGCTGGAAGGACTAAAACATTGGAAGCTTTAGGTTAATATTCAGCACAATAATAGATGTGTCGTCTGCTTATAGAATGTCTTCTGTTACTAACAATTTGTATCTGTGTAATCTGACCTTGGTGCTTGTCAAAGCGACATTTCAGTAATTTGTGTTATTCTTTATCGGGAATAAGTTCGTCTGCACTTTTTATTGACCCAAATTAATTTCGGTTTACTATTGTTTACACCAAGGCCAGATCACTTGTAATTTAACCGTTCCTGATGTACTTATTTCTGTTTTCTGTATAGTCGTCTGCTTATTAGTATATTCTATTTCTCGTCTGCCTCCTTTTGCTTGTAACGCATGACGTAATTATGCTTCTCTACAGTTTTTTTCTCAGTCTAGTTTGTACGTATCAAAGCAAATACTTTTTATATCATAGACAAATCTAATTTAGCTTTTTTTTTAAACTCTATATTAACCACTAGAGCTTTCATTTCAATAACTATTTTGTGTCAAAGTAACGTTTTACTGTGTACAATTACAGTGCAATCATAACTTAAAAAGCTTTTAATCTTAGTTTTCGTTTTGACTTGTTAACCCTTTACAATCCTTTGTATACTCAACATCCTCCTGTTCACCTCTCCATGTATATTCTTTCCTTTGTGATAATTTGTATCGCCAACCTGCCTTTGTCAATTTTCCCTCTTGATAAATTCACACGCGTTTAGACATCAATTCAATATTCATTGTTAAATAGTTTTAGAAAATAATTTATCTTTTGTCAAGTAGATTCTAATTTAAAAACAGAAACATTTTTTTAGTAAATTGATAAAAAAATATAGTACAAGATTTATTAATGGTGTTAGACTAACAGGTTATGGTGTTAGTTTGGTTCTTATTCAAACATGCAACATAGAATTAATGACAACAGGGAGCTCTGTATTTAACAAAAAGTGTGTTTCTGTTTTACAGATATTACTACAAGCGAGGTATCCTAGATCGAGTAGACGGCCGACGGCTTGTGTACAAGTTCGGGGTAAACTCTCATGGATGGAAGTAACTCGATCTTGTATCACATTACTGAAGATCTCAGTCTGACCATGACGACTTCTAAAGTCGATGGATCGTGACATTCTTACCACGTGACATTCTTACCACGAGATATTATCACGTGACAAACTCCTAATACCTAGAACTGTTTGTCACATACCAAATTGTATCTATCAAGCTCATTAAAACGCGGAAGGTGCCAAGTGTAGGGTGCATTCGAATCCATTTTTCAGCGCCGTGAACATTACCGGAAATGACTGTACGTGAAATGTGTCACGTGACCGGAAATGAAACATTCTGCGTCTGCTCACCAGTGGTTGGAGCTTTCTGATCAATATCTGGTCAGTAAAACCAAAGACCTAAATATGGTATTTAGGTCTTTGGTAAAACTGTGAAATTATGTGCGTTCGTAGAGTTATAATTTCAACAGCAGTTTTGGAATCGTATTTTATTTAGTAGATCTCTATCATATAAACGATTACATTCCTTAGTCGATATAATATAGACGCTTACAATTAAATGTTGAACATTTAAGCTTTACTTACAACACTATATACAATTATATATAGCATTGCTTATGTCAGTTTAAGACAATTTGCATTCCACTCAGTGAACGTCAGCATTCCGAACAACCACGCCCATAAAGGCGTGTCTTCTCCAAGTGTGCTCAAACATGAATTCCCTCTGAAATTATATCCATGATCGAGTTCGCACAATTGCCATTCCTTAATTTATGCCATATATATAGACTATTGTTACAATAACAATGTAAAATTCTTAAAGGATTCTCATCTGTATTTATAAGTTTTTAAATTGAATATTGAAAGTGTTCAATTAGACTAAATGTATAGCCTTATGCACGTTTTTTTCAAAATCCATAGAAATCATTTTAACATAAATAATATAAAAAACTTATGTATATTTTATTCCATCTTGTTGTTAAAGTTAACGTTGGCTATTGTCACTACTGTAATGTACATTCGAGTGAGAATATGTAATTAACGCTTGCATGTTAAATATGCTTTTAAAATGACCCTTTATATATGTCCATGCCATATAAACATTGATAACGTACCTAGTATTATTACGTCATTGTCCTCATACAGGCCTTACAGGGGTTGTGCAATATTTGTTAGAAAAATGTCATTATTAATTTTGTATGTTACATAACAAAATCTGGCGATATGTTCCCTGCCTTAACGTTGTCATGTAATCATTGTAAATGTTTATATTTTTGTACGTGAATTTGTGAAAAATAAAATGTTAAATTCAATTCATCTTTTGTTGTTATACGAAACAAACTTAACCAACATAAACGGATTCCTTCGAAACCTGCACTGTGTGCATTTTGGATTTGTTTGTCGAACCAACTTCCGGTTCAAAGACCCGAAAATGTAGGGCCCAAAAATATTACACTCAAATCTCATATAACACTCAAATCTCATATTACACTCAAATCTCATATTACACTCAAATCTCATATTACACTCAAATCTCATATTACACTCAAATATCATATTACACTCAAATCTCATATTACACTCAAATCTCATATTACACTCAAATCTCATATTACACTCAAATCTCATATTACTCCCACATCTCACATTACACATAAATCCCTAAGAAAATGGGTCACAAAGATTATTCAGCACTCCTTTGACGTAATTATACATATCCAAACTTGGTATGAGTCACTATTTGACTAATATGATTAGATTTTTTTTTATTTGAGAGCTGAGGGCTGAATGTAAGTATTCGTTATGATCCCGGGCCCGGATTTGCAAACGGTTAGGGTGACCTTTAAGAGTACAGTCATAACAGTAAAACCTCAATAATAAGACCACCCTTAGAACCCTTGAAAACTTGTCTTAATATTGTGGTGGTCGTAATATTGAGATAAAATAAAGAGCAAAATAGTGAAATGGACATGAATATTGTGTTCTTAATTTTGATGTGGCCTTAATATTGAGGTTGAATAAAGAGCAAAACAGTGAAAATGGACATTAAAATTGTGTTTTTAATTTTGATGTGGTTTTAATATTGAGGTGGTTGTTAAGTGAGGTTTCACATCAAAGTTAAGAGATGTAAGCTGCGGCTTAATCATTAACATTATAAGACTGGAACTCAGACTTAGACTTTACAACGTTAAATGAGCGCTGCTATGGGACTTCAAACTGTAAGTGACGTCATTGCAAGGCAACGCACCATGTGATGTCACTATTTGCAAGCAGGAGACAATATTTACTCCATATGCTCACTTCATTTTCATATTGCCATATGGAACATATATTGCTTACTGTCAGTACATGGTGACGTCACATGTGACGTTGTCTGGAAATGACGTCACTTAAAGAAGAAGTTGGAAATCTCAAATGTTCTGTTTGCTCCTTAGTTGTTGTACCAAAATATATTTTATTAAAATTTGGTGTTAGGAGGGTAGCAACATTTATTCAGACATTTGTTTTGATATAAGGGAAACAAGATGATGGTCAATATATGTTTAGCAAATTAAAGTCTCTGTATGAGAATAATGACCCCAGACATATCAGCAAGGATGTAGCAAGACTGTATGGTATTCAATGCGAATACAAAGATTTCAATTTCACGAATTCAATATTTCCTTGAAGAGAAATAAAAAAGAGCGAGTTTCACCACCGGTCAATCGAACAATATAGTACGTTACATGAGTAATTGAAGAGTGAACATGGTGGAATGAGACAACTACAGTCGGACCTCGTTTATTCGACAACCTTTTATCCGAAAACATGGTATAAACCGAAATAAATATCAGGGCCCGAAGTTTATTTGGCACGTTGAATTGAAATGGGTTATTCGAAACCATGTACTATTCGAAATAAAAACTTTGGACCCGATGAATTCGAATAACCGAGGTATGCTGTAGTTAAGCGACATAGCATATCATTACACTATGCCTTAGTTATTGAACATTTAATACATATTTTAATAATGTTGGCTCATATTTAAATTTTAGAAACCTTGAACACCCAAAGTTTTGTTCTGACTTATATGAAATGAAATGTATTTAATTCTGCTTGTAGATAACGCGTTATCGCTAGGGAAACAACAAATGTAGTCATTACTGAACAATATATATAGTCATTACTGATACACTTACTCGACACACAACAATTGTGTTATCTCCAAAGTAAATTACTGTTCAATGGACATCCCACTACTTGAAGTGTATAATGGGTGTCAACCAGGATATTGTGACTTTTAGACTCGCCAAGGGTACACTCATACGGCCTTTGAAGACACAAGTGAGAACTCCTCTCAGCAATGTCATGAGTACAGTAAAGCATCACTTAAAGACCACCTCAATAATAAGACCACCTCAAAATTAAGACCACACTTTACAAGACCATTTTGACTGTTCCACACTTTATTCAACCTCAATATTAAGACCACATCAATAGAAAGACCAGTTTTCAAGAGTCCCAATGATGGTGTTATTATTGAGGGTTTAGTGCAATTTAAATGAATAAATCCGAGTTTGAAAAGTTCGGTACATGTAAGAACAAGTAAGGTACAAATATCAATTTTGTTAGTTCGCTTTTGTTAAAATGTTATAATATTATGTTAAAGGCAATTTTGTTAGAAAACCAAAACACACACTCGATGGTAGATGCATTTCTTCTTCCGTTTAATATGTATATGTCATGCATTGGGAGATGCAGTGAGCAATATTCTGATGATGAAATTACTGATTTTTGCTGACATCAATGACTTGTAACTGGCATCACTGATTATTGCTGACATCACTCATATACTGTTGCTACCACTAATCTTTGCTGACACCATTAATTGTTTCTGACACCTTTAATTGTTGCTGACACCATAGATTGTTGCTGACACCGTTAATTGTTGCTGACACCACAGATTGTTGCTGACACCACAGATTGTTGCTGACACCACTGATTGTTGCTGACATCACTGAATGTTGCTGACACCACTCATTGTTGCTAACACCACGGATTGCTGCTGACAGCACTGATTGTTGCTGACATCACTCAATGTTGCTTACACCACTGATTGTTGCAGACACCACTCATTGTTGCTGGCACCATCGATTGTTGCAGACACCACTCATTGTTGCTAACACCACGGATTGCTGCTGACACCATCGATTGTTGCTGACACCACTGATTGTTGCAGACACCACTGATTGTTGCAGACACCACTGATTGTTGCTGACACCACTGATTATTGCAGACACCACTGATTGTTTCAGACACCACTGATTGTTGCTAACACCACTGATTGTTGCAGACACCACTAATTGTTGCTGGCACCACTGATTGTTGCAGACACCACTCATTGTTGCTAACACCACTGATTGTTGCAGACACCACTGATTGTTGCTAACACCACTAATTGTTGCTAACACCACTGATTGTTGCTGACACCACTGATTGTTGCAGACACCACTGATTGTTGCTGACATCACTGATTGTTGCAGACACCACTGATTGTTGCAAACACCACTGATTGTTGCAGACATCACTGATTGTTGCAGACACCACTGATTGTTGCAGACATCACTGATTGTTGCAGACACCACTGATTGTTGCAAACACCACTGATTGTTGCAGACATCACTGATTGTTGCAGACACCACTGATTGTTGCAGACACCACTGATTGTTGCAGACACCACTGATTGTTGCAGACACCACTGATTGTTGCAGACACCACTGATTGTTGCTGACATCACTGATTGTTGCAGACACCACTGATTGTTGCAAACACCACTGATTGTTGCAGACATCACTGATTGTTGCAGACACCACTGATTGTTGCAGACACCACTGATTGTTGCAGACACCACTGATTGTTGCAGACATCACTGATTGTTGCAGACATCACTGATTGTTGCAGACACCACACCACTGATTGTTGCAGGCATCACTGATTGTTGCTGACACCACTGATTGTTGCAGACATCACTGATTGTTGCAGACACCACTGATTGTTGCAGACACCACTGATTGTTGCAGACACCACTGATTGTTGCAGACACCACTCATTGTTGTTGAAACCACTCATTGTTGTTGAAACCACTGATTGTTGCTGACACCACTGATTGTTGCAGACACCACTCATTGTTGTTGAAACCACTCATTGTTGTTGAAACCACTGATTGTTGCTGACACCACTGACTATTGCTGACATTACTGATTGTTGCTGACACCACTCATTGTTGCTGACACCACTGAATGTTGCTGACATAAATGACTATTGCTGACATCACTGACTATTGCTGACACCACCGATTGTTGCTGACACTACGGATGTTTGCTGATTCCACCGATTGTTGCCGACACTACTGATTGTTGCTGACACCAACCATTGTTGCTAACATCACTTATGTGTTGTTGTTACCACGGATTGTAGCTGACATTATGGTGTGTTGCTGACACCACTGATTGTTGCTGACATCACTGATTGTTGCTGACACCACTGACTATTGCTGTCACCACTCATTGTTGCTGACACCACTGAATGTTGCTGACATAAATGACTATTGCTGATTTCACTGACTTTTGCTGACACCACCGATTGTTGCTGACACCACTGATTCTTGCTGACACGACCGTTTCTTGCTGACATCACTCATATGTTGTTGCTACCACGGATTAATGCTTACACGATGGTTGGTTGCTGACGACCCTGATTGTTGCTGACATCACTGTGTATTGCTGCCACCGCTTATTTGTTGCTGCAATCACTTAATGTTGCTTGCATCACGAATTTGTTGCTGACACGATGGATTGTTGCTGACACCGGTGATTGTAGCTGTCATCACTGATTGTTGCCGACATAACTCATATCTTGTTGCTATCATGGATTGTTGCTGACATCGCTCATTGTTTCTAACAAGAATGATTTGTTTATTGTATCAAGGATTTGTTGCTAGCATCACTGAAGGTTGCTTGTATTAATGACATCATTGATGGTTGCTTGTATTACAGACATCATTAATGGTTGCTTGCATCAATGATTTGTTTACGACATCACTGATTGGTGCTTGTATCAAGGATTTGTTGATGGCATCATTGATGGTTGCTTGCATCAAGGATCTGTTGATGGCATCATTGATGGTTGCTTGCCTCAGGGATCTGTTGATGGCATCATTGATGGTTGCTTGCATCAAGGATCTGTTGATGGCACCATTTTTGGTTGCTTGCATCAATGATCTGTTGATGGCATCATTGATAGTTGCTTGCATCCAGGATCTGTTGATGGCATCATTGATGTTTGCTTGCATCCAGGATCAGTAGATAGCACCATTGATGGTTGCTTGCATCCAGGATATGTTGATGGCATCATTGATGGTTGCTTGCATCCAGGATCCGTTAATGATATCACTGATTGGTGCTTGTATCAATGATTTGTTGATGGCATCATTGATGTCTGCTTGCATCCAGGATCTGTTGATGGCATCATTGATGGCTGCTTGCATCAAGGATCTGTTGATGGCATCATTGATGGTTGCTTGTATCAAGGATCTGTTGATGGCATCATTGATGGTTGCTTGCATCCAGAATCTGTTGATGGCATCATTGATGGTTGCTTGTATCAAGGATCTGTTGATGGCATCATTGATGGTTGCTTGCATCAAGGATCTGTTGATGGCACCATTGTTGTTTGCTTGCATCAAGGATCTGTTGATGGCATCATTGATCGTTGCTTGTATCAAGGATCTGTTGATATCATCATTGATGGCTGCTTGCATCAAGGATTTGTTGATGGCATCATTGATGGTTGCTTGCATCCAGGATCTGTTGATGGCATCATTGATGGTTGCTTGTATCAAGGATCTGTTGATGGCATCATTGATGGTTGCTTGTATCAAGGATCTGTTGATGACATCACTGATGGTTGCTTGTATCAAGGATTGGTCGATGACATCACTGATGGTTGCTCGCATCAATGATCTGTTGATGACATCGCTGATGGTTGCGTGCATCAAGGATTTGTTGATGACCTCACTGATGGTTGCTTGCATCAAGGATTCGTGATGACATCACAGATGGTTGCTTGCATCAAGGATTTGTTGTTGACATCACTGATGGTTGCTTGCATCAAGGATTTGTTGATGGCATCACTGATGGTTGCTTGCATCAAGGATGTGTTGATGGCATCATTGATGGTTGCTTGCATCAAGGATTTGTTGATGGCATCACTGATGGTTGCTTGCATCCAGGATTTGTTGATGACATCACTGATGGTTGCTTGCATCCAGGAGCTGTTGATGGCATCATTGATGGTTGCTTGCATCAAGGATCTGTTGATGACCTCACTGATGGTTGCTTGCATCAAGGATTTGTTGATGACCTCACTGATGGTTGCTTGCATCAAGGATTTGTTGATGACCTCACTGATGGTTGTCTGCATCAAGGATTTGTTGATGACATCACTGATGGTTGCTTGCATCAAGGATCTGTTGATGACCTCACTGATGGTTGTTTGCATCAAGGATTTGTTGATGACATCACTGATGGTTGCTTGCATCAAGGATTTGTTGATGACATCACTGATGGTTGCTTGCATCAAGGATCTGTTGATGACCTCACTGATGGTTGTTTGCATCAAGGATTTGTTGATGACATCACTGATGGTTGCTTGCATCAAGGATTTGTTGATGACATCACTGATGGTTGCTTGTATCATGGGGCACCACTTATTTATTGCATGTTCCATTTAATTGTTGTTGGCACCACTGAATTGTTGTTGAAACCATGTACAATGTTTTGGTTGTTGACACAACTACTTTAGTGTTGTTACAATTAATTTGTTGCTGGCATAAGGTATTTGTTGCTTGTAGCACTAGTATTTCAATGGCAAGATTATGTTTACTTGCACAACTCATTTTGTTACTACAGTGGCACAGGTAAATTGCTCGTTCCACCGATATGTTGCTGGTGCCTTTGAATGATCACTGACGTTTTGTTGACAGTATATATTTGTTGCCGGAATAATTGGTTTGCTCCTGGCACAAGAGCTTTGTTGCTGGTATCCCTTATTTGTTGCTGGCACCAGTAATTTGTACCCTGCACCATTGATTTGCCATGATTTGTATTTCAAGGACAGTCTAACTTTTCTGGAGCGACCCTTCCTTGAACAAACACCTCCATTCAACAACAGTATCATTTCTTGTAGTAAGAATTGCTTGTCTGAACAACAGCAAGCGTTTGCATCCCCCTAGGATATTGCCCGGATAAGGTTACACATAAAAACGTACGACCGTACCATTGCAATTTATAGTGAGTGTTATATAATTTAACTTTACATGAACTTGTTATGTAATTAAGACTGATATTGCTTACACCGACGTTCATTTAAATTGCTAAAATTACGAATTTGATTTCTTGAAGGCGTAGTGGGAGAGGAGTAGAGCGCCTGACGCCTGATCCAACTGTCGTTCAAGCAGAAAACTGTTCTTTATGTCAACTGTTCACAATATTCATAACAATTTGAAAGCGATATGTGCATTGAGGGATTCAAACTGTTGTCCTTACATCAAAATGGTCTGAACAAGAAGTGTCGAATAATCTTCGCATGCAGGCGCGTAGCGTCCTGTACGCAGAGTACGCAGCTGCGTACACATTGTCTCGAAAAATCGAAAAAATAAAAAGTTCAAATCTGCATTAAAAAAATGACCTCTCAATTCAGGGATAGGAATGCGCCCAGAAGTCACTACAGACAATCTAGAAAAAAAATTCAGGGGTAGTACCCCCGGACCCCCCGCAAAAAAGATCTTGCGTACACATCACAAACCTCATATAGCTACGCCCCTGGCATGGGTTTTTGCAATCGCGCTCATTCATTCATTACTATGGGCTTAATCGTACAAACTTGAAATGTTACATCTTTCAAGATATTCCTATTAACTGTAAAAAATCAAGTTTTTATATCTAGATTAAAATTTAGATCGATGTTTGTGTTCCTTTATTAAGGTAACTAGTCAGATTCATTTGTATGCTGTAAAAACAACAACAGTTACACCATGTATTTTGCCTGCTTGAAGGCATACTTCTAAATATTCAATGGACATAACCGATTGTCCGATTTATCGATTTGCTAATCTGATCGATATGCTCATCACTATTAATAAGCGCGTTGTACTGTATTAGGTTTTAACTGTGGTGTAATATATACTTTACGGATGCACAAATCAACCAGCGTAAAATTGATTATTTACATGTAATAGTAAACCTATCATCTTTCATATAATGAGCAGGCATTTCGAAATAAAGTTTAAAATTTATACCGTTTTGAATAAATCCTTGCATTTTTATGTGCAGCTAGATTTACCAATATATTTTAAGCGGGTAATGGCTGGGATTTTCCCCCCGCAAATTTGCTATCTGTTTACGTCAGTAAATGTACATGTACTTACTCTCATAGAGTATGTTAATATTATTATTGTAAATTGTATATATTGGATGATAAGTATTATACTTAAATCCAGATATTAATAAATCATTCTGTTCTGTTTTGTTCTGTTCTGTTTACGTCGTAATTTAGTCTACATTCGAGAACGACCCAAACAATACTATAAGTTATAGCGCTGATTTTAAAACTGTTGTCATCGAAAAGCAGTCGTCCATGAACTGAAAATACTTTTAAGCATTAGCTTGAAGGAGTTCAACCAATTAGTAGTGTCATTTAGTACAAATCTGTTTATTTAATCTATAGTCGTCTGCACCATATTTAACCGACACTGCACCAAATGTTGGCTTGTAAGACAATGAAAAATCAACCTCGATATAAATTTGATAGTCGTCTGCAACTATATCAACACAAATTCATCTCTGCACGCGCTAAAATGTTTAATGTTATTATAGACAAGTTTAATCGTATAAATATCGTTAAAATCACGTTTTAAATTTTACGGGTATCTATTGTCATGGACAAGTATGGCATTGTATGTTTACATTATTGACTTAGTTTGACTCTTTTCTTGATAAAAAATGCATTGACCTCATTAGATACCCAGGGAAATACCCACCTAGCGTTTCTGCGCTCCGATTGGTTGGTTGACAATGTACCACGTGACATTGAGTCTATATAAATACTGTATCGCTTGTCGTCTGTACCTATCTAAATATCACGCAACCGTTATCATATTGTACTAAAAGCATATTATACAAGTTTTAACTATTGTTATACTGATTAGGCCAGGATAAATGAGCGAGAAATCAGGTAAAGCATTTAGATTATATATTTTTTAATATTACTTTGAAATCTCCATGCACATATATGTACATATGCGCAACTTTGCTTTGCTTTAATTTATTTCAACAACTAAAATTAAACGACAATATATCTCGTGCGGATTTTTACCAATACCAATGTAAATCAAATGCTTTTCTACCGTCTTTTGCAATATGTAAATATATTTGGGGAAAAAGTTGAAAATAACTACAGTACAGAGCCCTGTTCTTGTTACCGTTGCAATATATCAACAGTAATCGATTGATTGTTTGTCCTAGTTAAAGCTGAAGTTCGAGCATGCTGCCCGCTGCACGTCCGAACTTCAGAATCGATAACAAAAACACGGCACTTATGTTTATCAACGAGCGGATTTACGTATCAACCTTTGTCTCAATTCATTGGCAAACATGTTTGGACTCCTGGCTAATCATATTCGATATCAGTTTGCTTATTTCCTATTATCCCCAAAATTCGGGATGTTTTTAATCAAATTGATCGTCAATACGCACATTCGGAAGAGTGACAATTAAATGTTAAGTGTTATTTCGCCGAAAATCATCAACACCACTTGTGAAATGACCCCGTACAAAACGGATATATTTAAACGCTCCGAATGGTTTATGACTTCACAGTGACGATGTGTTCATGAATGAAATAAACTTGTCTAGTCTGTTGCAATCGTTTTTACAAAAAAAATCATCAATATAAAGAACTGGTTGAACAATAAATAAGTACAAATGTACGTTCATTTTGAAATAAATATTGAATATATCTTTTGGTATGCATTAATTTTATTTTGTTAAGATCCCAAATTTCACGACTAAGAGTAGATACTTTGTGCAGCTTTTAGGTCAAGATACATCGATAGCTGATGGCGTCCGTTTTCAAAAGTTCACAATCGTTATGGTCTTAATGGATTTTTAGACAGCACACTTTGTTTTACAACCGATTTTATCAGCCATGTGTTTCATTTATGCATTAATGACTATTTCAGATATGATGGACGTTGAATCAAGAGTATCATTGCAAGCGGTGAGTATTTCTGCGTTGATAGACTTAATGCATTTACAGTAAAACCTCAATAATAAGACCACCTTTGGGACCCTTGAAAACTGGTCTTAATCTTGAGGTGGCCTTATTACCGAGGATGATTTTAAGTGAGGTTTTAGTGTACTTATATCCAGAAATGACTGATGTCGGTTTAAATGATTGAGTCATCTCTCAGTCAATACTTTATCAAACAGCGCAACGATGCTTCCAAGTAGCCAGGACGAGGTTTCATAGAAATCTCAAAATGAGATTAATCTTAAGTCACGTGTGTTGTTTGTTGTGTATTGACCAATGAAACACGAGCAATAAACAGCCTCACGTTGATAGCCGCTCACAATTCATGAATACTCTATACATCTAGTTTATAGCTGTTTAAACAAAAATCAAAATAATAATATATAATTCTTGAATGTTCGAGTTTGAGACTAATCTCAAGTGAAATCTTGGGATACTTACATCTGATTGTCTGTTTACGGGAAAAGTACACCGTATGTAGAAAAACTTGGCTTTAACTTTGTAGTCAAATCATAACTTTGCAAATAAACTTTATTAGTCTTAATATGTTACCTTCTTAAAATAAAGATATATTTGAATTATTATTAATAATGTTGTTGGTGTTTTGGTGCTGTTGTTGATAATGATGCTCCTACTGATGTTGTTGTTGCTGCTGCTCCTGTTGTTGCTGTTGCTGCTGTATTTGTTTTTGTTTCAATAATTTATTCTTACAATTATCTTCAGATGTCAGATACGGAGGTATTCTCCCCGTGTACTGTAGAACACCAAAACGTGTTTAAGTATGACGAAAGCGACAATCAGGGGCCGACAAGTGGAAGGGACGAAATGGAGGAAATGGACGAAGGAGACACCCCTACCTTCTTAGATATCTCAAACAACATGAAACCTTTAGCGTACACAGACATAAAAACAGGTCAGTTAAAGTTTCATTCAAAACGTCATTTTAAAAACGATTTCGCATATTTATGGTCTTTATATTCAGTTCACGTGTAGATGTATCCGGTTTCATATAAGATGGATGTTTGTAAACCAAATTTGCAGGTGTCGAAATAAAATCCTTTAGCAAAGTAATTATCTTGTTATCCTACACTTAAGCTGAAAGGGCATGACGAGTATATTGAACGCACATCGTTTTGTGCATCTTAATATTTATTGTTGGTAAGAGGGACAAAAGGTTTTTGACAAAGGCAAACAATCTCAATGAAACGATAAGTTCTCAGAAGTATTTAAACCAAGACGGAAACATATCAACCCTCAATTTCTGTTGAAGTTCGAACTTATTTATTAAACATCGACTCTGTAACAAGTTCTTACACCTTATACTAGTCACTCTCGATGGCTGCTTCCTGGCTACCAACCAGTACTCGCGCCAAATGTGGGTATTGTGAAGTTCGTGATCAAACACCGCTCATTTATCACCGCTGGGCTCGAACTCACGACCTTCGGATCAAGAGTCAGGCGCTCTACCCCTCGACCACTGCACCTCTAATAATTCTGTTAACATAAACCAAATGCAGATGCTTTGTAAGGGTGTATTAAACGAGAGCAATGCAGCCTCCCTAAAGCAACATATGTGTCTTCTACAACTGTCGATGCAGGGCCGCATAAGCAACATACTCGCATTCTTTTGGAAACGAAAAATTCGACTTTTGTTGAGAAGTCATTGCTCTACAGAGGTTGATGCTGTATTTAATATTTACTCAGGAAAATTGATAATGTTGTTGAAGAGAGGGTTTTCTCTTTAGAGAAAGGGATCTGCTGTTGAGATGTTGCACTGTATGTTTGTAAACGTTTTCGTAACTAAAAATGGGTCCGAGTTTAAATGGTTTAGTGAGTTCAGATCGAAGCTATAGTAACAACATAGACTTTATTCGGATGTCCTCGGTGCTTGTATCATACTGATTTCTAACCAACATGGGAAAGGTTTTCCGAATGATGCAAATTTTCTAGAACACAAAAGTATTAACTTAATAATAAAAAAGACACTTTTCCTTTCAGAACCCGACACAGATACCTTAATGAGTTGGACCCAGAAACACCCAGAGCATTGGTCCCAACATGAGATTCTAGACTGGATCTATTTTGTGGCGGATACAATTAACGTGGACCCGAGTACAATTCGGGGTGAAGGGTTCCAGAGTATTACCGGTCCAGAATTGTGCCGTTTGACTCAAGAAGACTTTCAAAAACGTGATCCAGTCAATGGAAAATGTTTCTTCGACATGTTCAGGTCATTGCATAGACATGGTGAGAACAATATTGATAAACGTTGTGAAAGAAGCATTGTAGTGTAGTCTGTCTCGTTATTTTACCAAATATGTCAAGTCACCAGGCTAAGGTATTTGCTATCTAACAAATGATTTGACCTAGACTATATCAGATTATTACACAATGCTATGTATGTGCGTTAGTACTGTCAAGATACATTTTTTTATATGATAACATTATTTTTAAAGTTACTCTCAACATCTGCGTTGTTTAATCGTGGGTAAACCCACTCGCATGACGAAATGAAACTTAATATACATGACTAATGTACACATCAACTATACATTTATATCAAATTCCAACACTATATGAGAATCCGGGTTATGAAGGCCGCGACACTATGATTAAGTGAGAATTTTATGAGGAAAAACTGGTATAAGTTTCTATTCGTGGTAATTAATGACCGTTCAGGATAGAGAAAGTATTGTGCTTCTCTGTTGCTCAACCATTATAGTAGTACATAATTATCCTGTACTGACGGTATGTCATAAGCTTAGGGACTTTTTACATGTATGATTCAAGCTTAATTGTATGTTATAGAAATATTCCAAATATTTTCTAATATTCGAACTTTAAAGTAATGCCTTGCTATTTCTTTGGTCAATTTTACCGAAACAAACATGAAAATATATTCCATTTATTGAAAACATTAATAAATGTGCATCATCAAAGCAATACACTAATAATACATTCTGCTTGCTTAAGAGATAAAACTTTAAATTAAAAAATATCAAGTGCATAACATGATTAAAGAGGCTTTTTTTAATTCATTACACATTGCAATTGTACAAATATTTGACGTTCAGGTGGGGCAAGTATATCTTTAATGACTATTTACCAATCGTATTTCAAGCCTTTTGCGCAACGGGCATAAATGTGTCTGGTTTCCAGTGTTCGGATAAAACTCTTGCTCATCGATGTGAATCAAGTTCGGACAGCTTACACTTATCATTCACAATGATTGCTCCCCGGGTTTTTAGCCAGTACTTGCGTCACATCCGGGGATTTTAAAGTTCGTGATAAAACCAAGCTCAATGCGGGCCTTGAAACTCACGGCCTTTGGATCAGAGATCACGGAGTGTTTCCGCAATGTTACGACCCATTTAATGAATACATGAATGAATTATGAAATATGCGAGTTCACACCCTCTAAACGTCTATTGTGTTTATTTTATAGCATTTTTCACCGAACCTCCCACAACCGAATATGAATACGTTTATCAACAATGTGAGATAAAGCAGGAGTTGAAGATGACACAGTGCCCCTACTCAACGACACAAAACAGTAAGTCAGCATGATATTATCTCTGCACACATTAATATGATATCTAATATCGTCTATTTTCGGTGCAGTCGTACCAACATGGCTTTACTATTTGCATATCCGTGTTATGAAAACCAATTAAATCTTACGTTAACTGCTAAACCAACTTCTCTTCGTATGTAACCTGGACGCTGATTGGTTAACCTTTCAATACGGGGTTAGTTACCTTAACGAATTCCACTGAATTTCTGTGAAATTACCGAAATCCATTTTGGATCTGGAGTGACCAGCAATCGTAACATCTCGACATTTTATATGTTGCACAAAAAATCTTAACTTTCAAATTGCACCGACCGATCTTTTTCAAGATATTTCTTGTTTATTTGACTGGAAAGGCATTTTTCATACCGCGAAATGACTTAGCCCATGCCACGAACTTAGTGACCCGGTATATCGTCATGGAAACATTTTATCCATCGAGTTCAAGGTCATGGTCAGGGTTTATAAATAAGTTCACGGCATGGAGTCTAATCATGTTGTATTGTGGAAAAAATTATGAATTCGAATGAATGAGGTCCGAATGTATGCATAAGATATGGATGGCATTTATAAAAAATAACTGATCCCTACAGCATCAAAATAAAAGACAATCTAATGTCCTTTTCAGGATTTGAAGAAGAAAATATGTTAACTACGATCAAAGGTAGTGACATGGAAGTACTGATTGGCACGGCATGGTATGACATTGATCCATGCAGCGAAATTCCAGACGACATTGAGAGAATGGCCCGCCATATTTTCTCAACCGAACCAGACTATGGATATGTTTCCGGTAAGTTTTACGTATTTGTATCCGTATTTCATTTTCTATAAATAATTAATATAATATTCGGTACGAAATTTATTTCGAATAATACATGGTTTACAATTTAAGTTCTCGGGGCAAGCTAAAATGCTGTGTATGTTTGCATGAAAACAACCGCTTCATAATGCCTTCATTATTCCTTCAGATTCCGAATCACATAGCGACTCATCTGAAACAATAAACATTTGCAACATAACGTATAGAAACGATTCGACCGGAAGTGACATCATGTCTGATGACGAAATTTCACAACATTCTACTGAAAGTGATGAAAATGAACAGAAGACGCGCAGGAATAAAGCCGTGGTAAAACGGAAGTTAACAAAATATGGAGAAAAGAAGAAAACTCAAAATCGGGGCAGAAAACCGGGCCAAAGTAAGAACTCGTAACATTAAGAAGAACTTTCTGGTATAGCTAGGGGAACGTTTTAACTGAGCCATTATAAGTGTTCAATGATTATTATCACGCGAAAAAAACAGTAGTAATAACTAATTAGTAAACAGTTTGAGATACCCAGTTGAAATCTTTGTTCCAACAACAATGCCATTTCACTACAGGGACTCCTTTTTATCTTTTCAGTATCAAAAGGGAACCATCTGTGGGAATTCGTCCGCGATTTGCTCCGAGATCCAAATTGCAATCCAGAAATATTAAAATGGGAGGAGAAAGAGACTGGAGTATTCCGATTTGTCCGGAGTGAAGCAGTGGCCAGTCTCTGGGGCAAAAAGAAAAATAACCGTGGCATGACGTATGAAAAACTCAGCCGTGCAATGAGGTGAGTGGTCGTCTGCTTCATGTGGTTTTGGCAAGATATTGGTCGTTAGGAGTCAGTGATTTTTTTTGAAAATAATTTACTGCCTGTGCCTTTGCAATAGGGAAAATATGCATGATAAATCCCAAATTTGGGAAAATAAGGTAATGGTTGTTTTGCTTATAAGATAACTTTTTAGCTGTGGCTGGTGTTTGTTATATGCATGTATATGAAATGATGTAAAATCAAAGATTATTTTAGAAAATGTTAAAAACACAAAAACCTGACTTCAGAAAAAGAATTTCATTCAGAGGGGGGAAATGAACCAAGAATTGGGGTAAATAATGATTTCTTTTGGAAAATGGACACTTTTTGATAAGGGGAAACATCCTATATTCGGCAGTAAAATTAACAAAGAAAAATTACTGGGAGTATTGTTCAATCTCAATTCTGGCAGAAGTGAAATTTTATTTGTATATTCTCTACTCATGTTTGAAATTAGATCCGAACGGTTTTTAGTATTGTCATCAGTGTTCGCGATATGTTTGTTTAGTTTTGATATTGCATGTACAATATGCGGACCAAATGTTTTAGTCTGCATGTTTGTTGATTTAGTGCGCATTTATGGTTGTGGTTTAAGAGATAAATCAATTTAGGGCTGGTGCATCGATTGAGGTATTTGTTCTACGTATGTAGATATTTCTTTAGGAAGTATTGTTAAATGTACAGCTTTACAACTGATAACATGTAAATCATCTTCATTTCACTAGGTTTTGTCGGACGGCTGGGTATTTTGCAGAAGTGCCAAAAACGGGCAAATTTCCAAAGAAATTATGTTTCCGATTTGGTGAAAAAGCTTTCGGCTGGAAAGATTAAAACCATGGATGCTTCAGGTTAATATTCAGCACAATAATAGATGTGTCGTCTGCTTATAGAATGTCTTCTGTTACTAACCACTTGTATATGTGTACTCTGATCTTGGTGTCTATCTTTGTCTACATCATAGAAATACTATCTACTCTAGTGGTATATATTTCACGAAACAGTTCGTCTGCCATTGAAATGCACACGTGGTAATAACACAAATAATGGTTGCACCTAGGTCATATTACAAATAAGCTCTCGTTTGCTACTTATACATATACTCTTTATGTATAAACCTCTGACTGTATTCTCTTCATTTTCTGCTTTCATTTTCAAGGTTATCCTCTTGTGTGTATTTTTTGTTAATCAGTGTTGTGTAAATCAATCAAATCTTACATTAACCACTAAACCAACTTAATTTCAACCGAACAACGTTTGTAACCTTGACGCGGATTGGTTAACCTTTCCATAAGGGTTACGTTACCTTACCGAAATCAATAAAGGATCTAGACTGACCAGCAATCGTATTCTCGACAGTTTATTCGATGTTGCACAACAAATCTTAACCTTCAAATTGCGCCGACCATCTTTTTTTCAAGACATTTCTTTTTTATTTTGTTATTTATAATATACCTGATTTTGCTTTGAAGCGTTTCTTAGAAAGCTATTTGATGGAGGCGTAAATTTCCAAAAAAACGCTTGATATAGCACATTCTTCGTCATTATTTATACAGTCTTTTGGTATATTGTCAAACTCAATAAAATTCTCTGTTTCACTTGTAACTTTTCTTCCTATCCCAGCTTTAACTTCCTCCTAATAAATGCTTCACACTTCAATCTCCTAATTATTTGAGCATCTTATATTTATATTTCCTTAGAATTCCTTAATTTATTAAAACAATTCAATTTCTTTTGTCAACAAGTTTACATTATAACTGCAAGATAAACATGCATTGTCTTTATTTAGTAGTACATGTATGACAATATGTATTAATACATGTATTACCTTTACGTGTGTACAGTCAAACCTGTGCTAAAGACCACCTGCGAACAAAGACCACTATTGCAAAACCTGTCTGCAAAGACAACCAATTTTATCTCCCATCAGACCATTTTCAATGATATTTAATCTGTTAATAGAGATCACCTGTTAACAAAGACCACATTTTGCTGTTCCCATGGGTGGTCTTTACAGACAGGTTTGACTGTATATTTGTTCAATGACATTAGATATAGCACAAAATTCAGGCTAGACTATTTGTTATACAGATTGTCAGTGTATATAGTCCGTGTAGGCCGCGGCCTCCATTTTTTCGAAAGAATGAAATAGCCAAAATTGAGATAAGATATTTAATGGTATTTTTGATGTTATTGTAAGTATAATTACTGGAACCCAATATACACAAAAACGCATCTCTGACGATCTAGCTACAAAAATGTTTCCGGGGTACCATGTCCATCAATTTTCAGCTTAGCTTCGCCCCTGATGGTTAATGATTTTTATCATTGGTGTATTAGTAAGGCTCTAGGGATATATAAACATGAATTTTTATACTAACCAAACATGTTGTTTTGTATTTATAGATACTACTACAAACAAGGTATCTAAGATCGAGTCGATTTGTGTACTTGTACCAGCTAACTGAAGACAATTACCAGGCTTCTGGGCAGCGGTAGTCATCCCTGAAAGTCCTACCACGTGACAGACACATTTTCAGGCGTGTGGTTTCACGATTGAGTCTGGGTGCAAATAAATATAAGACGCGGATGTGACGTTGTTGAAGTGCAGAGAATTGTACCACGTGACAGGAAGTGTTTGGTACCACGTGACAGGAAGTGAGTGTGACGCGATATACGTCACGTGACTGACAACAGAATGTTTGCTCATGTACAATTGTTGCTCGAGTTTCTTAATTAAAATTGGATCAGGTATTGATGTAATGATTAAGAGACCTATCATCATATTGAATCATTAATTCATCTACAAGACTGGAATTTTTATTCGTAATTCATGCACATACAAATCTTGTTGGTTCGAATGCTTTCCTGCCAGAGAGTACATTAAAACCAGGTGATATAAACGCTTGCATTCCTAAATATAACTGGTTCAAACAAGATTTTGTTGCGCGGAAGCTACTGTAAAGACAGTTTTGCTTTCCGAAATTATATTAGCACCAATATCACATCCATTGCCATCACAGTATCATGAATCATATTTGTATCAATGCACATACATGTACTATCATTTATATTCAGGTTTTCCATCTTGGTTTTCCAAAATCTAGATCTTACAGACGCTCAAACTTTATTGTGGCAATAAAAATATAAGTGCCTATTTTTTGCTTTGAGTTGACAATTGAACGCATACATGTATATCAGATATAATAATGCTTGCAAGGTTTTAAGTTCCAATATATACCCGTACTAACTGTAGCCTGTATATATAACTGAAAACCTATTTGTTTACGCAGGGAGTGTGCAATATTTGTTAAAATTGTCATAAATATTTTTTTATATTTTACAGAACAAAATAGAATTGAATGATATTTTGTCTAAAAATTGTTTTGTATTTACTACAGATGTTTATATTTTTTGTACATGAATTTATGAAAATAAATCTGTTAATAATACTTTGTTTTGTGGTATTTTCATTGCATAACGATCTGTGATACAGTAAAACCTGTCTTACAGACCACCTCAATAATAAGACCTAATTACAAAATTAAGAACACGATTTTCAAGTCCATTTTCACTATTTGCTCCTTATTCAACCTCGATATTAAGACAACCTCAACAAAAAGACCAGTTTTCAAGGGTCCCAAGGGTGGTCGCATTATTGAGGTTGTACTGTACATAATAATAAAAGTATGTCTAAATTTCTGTAATGGACATATTTACTCACAGTTGATAGGAAGAGTTCTTCAAATGGTTCCAGACATTGTTACATTTTGTATTAACATTAGAAACCTTACCAGTAAGGTCATACCAGGTTGAATTGTTTCTTATTTTTTCAAAACCTACCTACCAGGCAGGAAAAACAAACGAAGAGTCGATAACAAATCTAAATTCATCTTTGTCATCTATTACATTTTCGTGACAAAAAGAAGGAATTTGAAATATAGAATACAATATACCGGTAAACACCATGTTTCAGGATATATCATACTCAGAAAGACTTCCATGCGGCTTTGCTGACAATTCCATGAAAATATTTACAATTTGCGCCATTTATTCATACAAAACTATGAAAAATATGGAAAGTTTGATCGGTCAAGGTCATTTTGAACATACAACAGATAGATGAAAGTGTATATAAGTATATTGTTATATATGCATTAAGTTTACAAAATTTCATAACAATACATGCAAGGTTAGCATATTTATAGCCAGTAAAGTAAGCTAATCAATTTCAGTTGGTCAGTTTTTTTTAAATTTTAAATTTTCGCTCTGGCTTAGGAACTAGTTAGAAAATTAGCTACATTTACCTATTTTATATGAAAAATTGGTAAAAACTGTATAAATTCTGTTCTGAAATGATTTGTCTGAGTAACTTCAACAGAAAAAAAGGAAAATATTTACAATTAGCACCATTTATTCATACAAAACTATGAAAAACTATGAAAAATCCGAAAATTTTGATCGGTCAAGGTCAAGGTCATTTTAGCATACAACAGACAGATGAAAGTGTTTATAAGTATATTGTAATATACGCATTAAGTTTACAAAATTTCATAACAATACATGCATAATTAGCAATTTTATAACCAGTAGAGCAAGTGTACTCAGTTTCTTTAAGTTTGACGAAAATAAACTTGGCACTGACAGGAACATTTACCCAGAAAATAGGCAGTAAAAGAGATAAAGTGTACAAAGCAAATGACTAGATTTATCATAAAAACCTTGGTGAGGTTTTGGGAATGGCTTCTCGGTAACATGTGACAGCTGTAAGACTCATGAAAACTCTATCCAATGTTTAGCAACAAATGTATAATATGCAAATGTGCTGTATATAACGTGGAAAGTATTTCAAAAAAACGTATTGATTTTTAATAGAAAAAATACAAGTGTGAAAAGAACTTATACTGCTAATTAAATACTACATTATTTTTGGCTCTCTGGTTCTTTTGCCCGGGGGTTGGTTTTTTTCGACCCGACAGTCTAAAACCTAGCATCACGAGGACGCTAAACATAGATACAATTTGGTATGGCATAGGTTAACACGATCACGTGGTACCAAATGGTATTATCTCCATTGCTCTTCATACTGAAGTACGAAATTCGGAAAATCAATGCTATTCCTGAACAAATTAAATAGGTTAAGTTGTCTAAAACATTGCTGTACTTAGTGAACATACTTGTACTGATTCGGATGTTACGAATTTGTATTCAATATAGGTCAAACCTGAAGGCATTTGTTTAACATTAAAGGAACTTATTTTCGTCGATCAGACAATCATTCTACCACGAACCGTTTCTATGACTGAATGTTCAGCTGTTTCTGTCCCTGGCCTTTGGTATGCCTTGCTGCATGACCTTTAGCAAAATTGAGCGCCGCTGTACAATTTCCAACCTCTTCTTTAAGTGACGTCATTTCCGGAAAACGTCATAATTGTGATGTCACCATGAATGACAGTAAGCAATATTTGCCTCATGTGGCAATATAAAACGATGTGACGATATGGAGTAGATATTGTTTCCTGCTTGCAAATAGTGACATCACATGATGCGTTTTCTTGAAAAGACGTCACCTATAGAAAATGTTGTAAATCCCATAGCAGCCCTTAATTTAATGATATGTTGGTACCATGCTTTTGTCTAAGTTTGCTCTTAACATTCAATTCACTCATTTGCTTATAGATCTAAGCAAAGAATGATAAATCCCAATTCCAATTGCTAATCAAAACTTCAAATGTGATTTTCTGAAAATGACAAAATAAAATTATATACTGGTTTGTAAAATTAGGGCGACGAGTTTGGGTGTAACGGTTATGGTATTATAATCAGTTTATATAGGAAAACGGTTGTTTTTACTTGTTCTTATTTGTGATTTATGTAAGAGAGAGAATAAGTTGCTACAGGGAATGCCACATATATAAGACAGTGCCTCCCAACACAGACCTCTGGGAAAACAACAATCCATAAAACATAAGGCACTTGAGGAGACTCAATGGTACTAAGGTAAGGGAACAGAGGCGCAAGGAATGGCCTGGCCGACCATAAGGAATGGCTAGGAGAATCAAGGAGGACTAACAGTGGGATGAGTAATTGATGGAACAGATCAGAGGACAGGTAAAGATATCTCCATGAAACTAAATATTGTAGCGAAGAAAACGCATCTAATATCTTACAATAAAACACACCTTAATCAGTGATTGATAAACATGCAAGGGGTGTTCAAAAAGTTACTTATAAAGTATTTATAAGGCGTCTGTATGATTTGAAATTCAATCGAGACATATGTCTGTAATATTTTTCTTATACATGTACAAGTTGGACACCGTTCATTCGAATTCATCGCGTCCGAGATTTTATTTATGATAATACATGGTTTCGAATAAGTCATTTCAATTCGACGTGTCTCAGAAGATACAGCGGGATATTAATTTCCAAGTATTTACCAAGTATTCGAATAGAAGGTTGTCCAACAAACGAGGTCCGACTGTATTTCGACTTTGAAAAATAGTCTTCTTCTGGGGGTCTTAATATTGAGATTGAATAAAGAGCAAAACAGAGAAAAAGAATTTGAAAATTGTGTTCTTAATTTACTGTTTCACAATGATATTACATACACAATGTTACTTATCACCAGTTCATTAGTAACTTTTACAGTGAACAGTATGGAGTGGGAAGCGCTCAACCTATACAAAGGTATTGGCGAGGAAAATAAAATTCTCTCAAAAAAATCAAGGAAGCAGTCATCTAGAGTGATTATTATAAAATGTAATAAAAAACTTGTTTCACGATCGATGTACATTGAATATGTTCAAACTCAAAGCATAACATATAAAAGAACATGTTGTTTAAATAGTGCATTTTAGTTTTGGACACATTTGCAACAACCCTCTTAATCTTGAAATGATCTGGACGTCTTTTTGTTTAAAATCCATGTTGGGAGAATTTTATAAATGATCAAGCGCATGTCAAGATTTATTTTAGATGTTTATCATTCTAGAAAATATGTAAAGAGAAAACAAGGCTATGGTAGGCGCAATGGGCTGATTCTGCGTATCAGATGAATACCGCCTCCCGTGGCAGAGTGGTTAAGGCATCCCATTTGGGAGCGGGAGGTCGAAGGTTCGAATCCCGGTAAGGGTCCGTTCTTATATGGCCGGTTGGTGAGCTGCCAGCTAGTTAAGGTGTCTCGTAAGTCAGAAATGGCTGGACCTTTAAATAGGGGTGACACTATAATAAATAAACACTTTTATAAATTGTGTAGTGAAATAGCTAGTGTAACTGAAAATGTCGATATATGTTGTTGACATTTTAATAATTCCTTTTAATCACTGTGTGTAATTCCGGTCATTTTTCCTGTCCCTATTATTATCTGATATTGTGTAGAAATCATCCCCGAAAATTGAAAGTCTTATCAGCATTAATGCGTATGAGTTTTTCGGCGCCGCCGTACTAATAATTATGGTTTTGCTATTTGCATATCAGTGTTGTGTAAACCAATCAAATCTTACGTTAACAACTACACCAAATTCTCTTCAACCGAACAACGTTTGTAACCTTGACGCGGATTGGTTAACCTTTCGATAAGGGGTACGTTACCTTACCGAAATCCACTTGAATGTCTGTGAATTTACCGAAATCCTTTTTGGATCTGAAGTGACCAACAATCGTAACATCTCGGCATTGTTTATTTTTCCCAGCAAATCTTAACCTTCAAATGGCAAGTATATCAAATCTATATGTGTAAATGATAGTATTTGTTTGTCCCTTGCTTTTTTAGATTAAGTGCTAGAGAAAGTGGGAGAAACTTCCTGAAAGGGAAATTAGGGGTTTCACCTTTCCTGTCTGCCGATGCGAAAATATGTTGATATATTTAGATTTTTAATTCCCGTTCGGGAAGCAAAACGTCACTTGATTTAAGCAAACTGTTGCCAAAGATCATTCGTGCATTTACATATTTTAAAATCGGGCACCAATTATTGTGTTTCCAATACAGACTGTTTTAAAATTCAAACGCTTAAGGTATGTAGCTCTATTTGTATTCTGTGTCGTTCTTCGGATTTCAATTATAAGACACGCTAGGAGATGTTTGCGGTTTGTTAGACAACACTGGCGTCGATCGAGTCATTATATACAATTATTTACAATTTGATCAACATGATTGAACACCCATTGCAAATACACATAGTAAAACTCTCTGTAAGACACCAAAGGTTCAATATTGACTTAGGTGACAGAAATTAAAACTAAAATATGTTTTTATTCACTGCTTTTCCTACTTGAGCCAGTATCCAGCTTGTGTTCTCTGCTTGACGAATTATTCACGCTTATCCACAGTAGAACCTCACTTAAAGACCACCTCAATAATAAGACCACCTCGAAATTATTGATTCAATTTTCAAGTCCGTTTTCACCGTTTCGCTCTTAATTCAACCTCAATAAAAAGACCACTTCAATAAGAAGACCAGTGTTCAAGGGTTCCAAGGGTGTTTTTTTTATTGAGGTTTTACTGTATATGCAATTTAAGATTGTCAATGGCCCTTGTAAAACCTACTAATACTATACAGTCGGACCTTGCTCATTCGAATGCATCGGGTTCTTTTATTTCGAATAACACATGGTTTCGAATGGCCTATTTCAATTCGACGTGACTAAAAGATACATCGGGACCTGCTATGTATTTCGGATGATACCAAGTATTCGGATAGAAGGTGGTCGAATAAACGAGGTCCGACTGTAATATTAATCATTAAAAGAAACACTTACAAGCTTTCATTAATCGGAAACATCAAAGGCATACATGTATTTTTAAAAGTTGCATAATGTGCACTCTCATTGATATATGCAACTCCAAGCCATTAGAAATGCAACTAAGCATTGTCCGCGTCAACACGGTGACATGGTACAGAAATAATTGTTTTAATTCTCAATTATAATTTAATAAACTTAATCAATTATGAAATATGAATACTAGTGCAACAGTTTGATTTATTTTGATGAATTATTTACGCATTTGTAACAATAAAACGCGTTTAACCTGGGCATAACATGACGGCTAAGTGAATACTTGCGTTTTAATGGCGCTAAGTATATTTTTGGATTGGTTTGCTAAGTTTGCCTCAGCGGAATGTAGAAAAGCGCAATAGCAGTTGCCATTAAGATTGGAATTTAGGCGATGGTTCGTCTCTTTTGGGTAACGTAGAAGTCTGTGCAATGGTAACCATGGGTAAAACTGGTGCTATTCTGTGATTGTGTAACACTGAATTCGATGTTATGGTGGGCTTGGTTTCTGATCTAAGATCAAGATGAAATGAAGAGCAACAGTCAGTGTTAGGACCAAGATGAAATGAAAACAAACAGTCAGTGTTTAGACCAAGATGAAATGAAGAGCAACAGTCAGTGTTTGGACCAAGATGAAATGAAGAGCAACAGGCAGTGTTTGGACCAAGATGAAATGAAGAGCAACAGTCAGTGTTTGGACAAAGATGAAATGAAGAGCAACAGTCAGTGTTCGGACCAAGATGAAATGAAGAGCAACAGTCAGTGTTTGGACCAAGATGAAATGAAGAGCAACAGTCAGTGTTCGGACCAAGATGAAATGAAGAGCAACAGTCAGTGTTTGAACCAAGATGAAATGAAGAGCAACAGTCAGTGTTTGAACCAAGATTAAATGAAGAGCAACAGTCAGTGTTCGGACCAAGATGAAATGAAGAGCAACAGTCAGTGTTCGGACCAAGATGAAATGAAGAGCAACAGTCAGTGTTTGGACCAAAATGAAATGAAGAGCAACAGTCAGTGTTTGGACCAAGATGAAATGAAGAGCAACAGTCAGTGTTCGGACCAAGATGAAATAAAGAGCAACAGTCAGTGTTTGGACCAAGATGAAATGAAGAGCAACAGTCAGTGTTTGGACCAAGATGAAATGAAGAGCAACAGTCAGTGTTTGAACCAAGATTAAATGAAGAGCAACAGTCAGTGTTCGGACCAAGATGAAATGAAGAGCAACAGTCAGTGTTCGGACCAAGATGAAATGAAGAGCAACAGTCAGTGTTTGGACCAAAATGAAATGAAGAGCAACAGTCAGTGTTTGGACCAAGATGAAATGAAGAGCAACAGTCAGTGTTCGGACCAAGATGAAATAAAGAGCAACAGTCAGTGTTTGGACCAAGATGAAATGAAGAGCAACAGTCAGTGTTTGGACCAAGATGAAATGAAGAGCAACAGTCAGTGTTTGGACCAAGATGATATGTAGAGCATCAGTCAGTGCTAGGACCACGATGATATGTGAGGACAACAATCAGTGCTAGGATCAAGATGATATGTGAGGACAACAGTCAGTGCTAGGACCAAGATGATATGTGAGGGCAACAGTCAGTGCTAGGACCAAGATGATATGTGAGGACAACAGTCAGTGCTAGGACCAAGATGATATGTGAGGACAACAGTCAGTGCTAGGACCAAGATGATATGTGAGGACAACAGTCAGTGCTAGGATCAAGATGATATGTGAGGGCAACAATCAGTGCTAGGATCAAGATGATATGTGAGGACAACAGTCAGTGCTAGGACCAAGATGATATGTGAGGACAACAGTCAGTGCTAGGACCAAGATGATATGTGAGGGCAACAATCAGTGCTAGGACCAAGATGATATGTGAGGACAACAGTCAGTGCTAGGACCAAGATGATATGTGAGGGCAACAATCAGTGCAAGGATCAAGATGATATGTGAGGACAACAGTCAGTGCTAGGACCAAGATGATAGGTGAGGACAACAGTCAGTGCTAGGACCAAGATGATAGGTGAGGACAACAGTCAGTGCTAGGACCAAGATGATATGTGAGGACAACAGTCAGTGCTAGGACCAAGATGATATGTGAGGACAACAGTCAGTGCTAGGACCAAGATGATATGTGAGTGCAAGAGTCAGTGCTAGGACCAAGATGATAGGTGAGGGCAACAGTCAGTGCTAGGACCAAGATGATATGTGAGTGCAAGAGTCAGTGCTAGGACCAAGATGATATGTGAGGCAACAATCAGTGCTAGGACCAAGATGATATGTGAGGGCAACAGTCAGTGCTAGGACCAAGATGATATGTGAGGGCATCAGTCAGTGCTAGGACCAAGATCATATGTGAGGACAACAATCAGTGCTAGGACCAAGATGATATGTGGAGCAACAGTCAGTGCTTGGACCAAGATGATATGTGAGGGCAACAGTCAGTGCTAGGACCAAGATGATATGTGGAGCAACAGTCAGTGCTAGGACCACGATGATATGTGGAGCAACAGTCAGTGCTAGGACCACGATGATACGTGGAGCAACAGTCAGTGCTAGGACCAAGATGATATGTGAGGGCAACAGTCAGTGCTAGGACCAAGATGATATGTGAGGGCAACAGTCAGTGCTAGGACCAAGATGATATGTGAGGGCAACAGACAGTGCTAGGACCAAGATGATATGTGGAGCAACAGTCAGTGCTAGGACCAAGATGATATGTGAGGGCAACAGACAGTGCTAGGACCAAGATGATATGTGGAGCAACAGTCAGTGCTAGGACCAAGATAATATGTGAGGGCATCAGTCAGTGCTAGGACCAAGATGATATGTGAGGGCAACAGACAGTGCTAGGACCAAGATGATATGTGGAGCAACAGTCAGTGCTAGGACCAAGATGATATGTGAGGGCATCAGTCAGTGCTAGGACCAAGATGATATGTGAGGGCAACAGACAGTGCTAGGACCAAGATGATATGTGGAGCAACAGTCAGTGCTAGGACCAAGATGATATGTGAGGGCATCAGTCAGTGCTAGGACCAAGATCATATGTGAGGACAACAATCAGTGCTAGGACCAAGATGATATGTGGAGCAACAGTCAGTGCTTGGACCAAGATGATATGTGAGGGCAACAGTCAGTGCTAGGACCAAGATGATATGTGGAGCAACAGTCAGTGCTAGGACCACGATGATATGTGGAGCAACAGTCAGTGCTAGGACCAAGATCATATGTGGAGCAACATTCAGTGCTAGGACCACGATGATACGTGGAGCAACAGTCAGTGCTAGGACCAAGATCATATGTGAGTGCAAGAGTCAGTGCTAGGACCACGATGATACGTGGAGCAACAGTCAGTGCTAGGACCACGATGATACGTGGAGCAACAGTCAGTGCTAGGACCAAGATCATATGTGAGTGCAAGAGTCAGTGCTAGGACCACGATGATACGTGGAGCAACAGTCAGTGCTAGGACCACGATGATACGTGGAGCAACAGTCAGTGCTAGGACCAAGATCATATGTGAGTGCAAGAGTCAGTGCTAGGACCACGATGATATGTGGAGCAACAGTCAGTGCTAGGACCACGATGATATGTGGAGCAACAGTCAGTGCTAGGACCAAGATGATATGTGGAGCAACAGTCAGTGCTAGGACCAAGATCATATGAGGAGCAACAGTCAGTGCTAGGACCACGATGATACGTGGAGCAACAGTCAGTGCTAGGACCAAGATCATATGTGAGTGCAACAGTCAGTGCTAGGACCACGATGATATGTGAGGGCAACAGTCAGTGCTAGGACCAAGATCCTATGTGAGTGCAAGAGTAAATGTTATTCATCTTGATTCATATGAACGTCCCGTTCGGATGTCGCTACCGTCAGTTTTATAGGGTTATAATGTACTTGGGAGTGGTGACCGCTACAGTCGGTGTTACGGGGTGCTGATGTGCCACTATAACCAACGCGATGGAGTATTCTAAACTCCAGGTAACAAAACAATCTGGTACACATATACTTGTTTATTATAATAAACCAAAGGCTGTTTACTGAATTCAAAATTCCTTTACGCCTTCGTTATTTTTCCGTTTGCCGAAAACCTTTCGGAAACTCAATGCCTGTTGACGTTCTACAAATACCTTCTCAATTATTCACCTGCAGTCGAAGACTCTACAACAAGTTCAATCGATATACGCATCTGTGTTTCCTGGCGTTAAATGGGCATCATTTTAAATTTACATATTACTTGCGTTACATTTGAAGCCTTCTCTGGACGACATAAATTTTACGGAGCAAGTTTTACATACTGAAAACATACGAGAAAAACGAGTGGAAACGCAGGTATACAAAATAGCCTTGGCCGACTTAACATTGCAAGCTTCTGCTATATTTGAAAGGGGGCAATTTTTATAAGGTTTGTCCTCTAGCCGTAATAATTGTTAATTGAGTAAAGTAATTGAATGCAACCATCGCCGAAAATGACACTTTAAAACTGCGTATTTCGAACCTTATCACCTTGATTTGAAACGTAAACAACCTTTCGTTGATATTGCATTTTCTATTGGTTTGGCGGCCGCTATTGATGCTATTATAAACTGCGTATTTTCTGTCATTCGTTTTGACATTATGACTTAAGAGAATACACTAAGCGTTATAACAAAAACAACCATCCCGCATGAATTCTTCATAACCTTGCATGGGGTATCAAATATACATTCCATTCTTGTATTGTACTTGATAAAGAACCAATCAAAAAGCAGCTTTCAGAATATGGAAATACCCCGATATTCTTATAATTTATAAATACGCAAACTAACGATACATGACACAAGTTGTACTTGACCTTTGACACAAGAGATTTGACATACCCATTGATGTAAATCATTGACAATATCGAGTTCCCCTATCCGCATGATTTGACGATATCTGACGATCTTAATGTAGGTCTGACAGGTATATCGTCTGCAGATCAGTGTACAGTAAAACCTCACTTAAAGACCACCTAAATAATAAGACCACCTTCATATTAAGACCACACTTTTCAAGTTCATTTTGACAGCTCCGCTCTTTATTCAACCTCAATATTAAGACCACCTCAATATAATGACCAGTTTTCAAGGGTCCCAAGGGTGGTCTTATTACTATAAATGACTTGCAATTTTCAGTCAGTTATTCTTTTCGTTCCCATGGTATCATTTGAATCCAAATTTCACAAATAAAAAATGCGATTGTCTTAAATTTAATTAAAAACATATTCTTAGTGATATTTTCGTATCATTTAGCAATGTCGCTAGTTTTGACAGGTAGTGAACAATGTCATCATAAGTGCTTTTAACATATACCCTCGACTAAATTACGAATATATCCATGATTCTTTAAGTGTGGCAACTCCATTACCAAAGGTTATGATACCGAGTTTTGAAACCAGTTTCTAAATGCAACCTTGCCATTGGTCCGTTTAGAGACTGTAATCAAAATGCAACCTTGCCATTGGTCCGTGTAGAGTCTGTGCTCAAAATGCAACGTTGCCATTGGTCCGTTTAGAGTCTGTGCTCAAAATGCAACCTTGCCATTGGTCCGTTTGGAGACTGTGCTCAAAGTGCAACCTTGCCATTGGTCCGTTTAGAGACTGTGCTTAAAGTGCAACCTTGCCATTGGTTCGTTTAGAGACTGTGCTCAAAGTGCAACCTTGCCATTGGTCCGTTTAGAGACTGTGCTCAAAATGCAACCTTACCATTGGTCTGTTTAGAGACTGTGCTCAAAGTACAACCTTGTCATTGGTCCGTTTAGAGACTGTGCTCAAAGTGCAACCTTGCCATTGGTCCGTTTAGAGACTGTGCTCAAAATGCAACCATGCCATTGGTCCGTTTAGAGAATGTGCTCAAAAAGCAACCTTGCCATTGGTCCGTTTAGAGACTGTGCTCAAAATGCAACCTTGCCATTGGTCCGTTTAGAGACTGTGCTCAAAATCACAGGCTCGAGTTTTAAGGCATGCTTCTAAACTAATGTTTATAAACTGAGATGCATATTATCATTACAGGTCATCGTACGGATTTCCTCGCATTCTTTGTTTTGTATGTCAATGTCCCTTCTAGTATACGAGTGAATCTAATCAAATTTAAATACAGTCGGACCTCGTTCATTCGAATTCATCGGGTTCGAAATTTTATTTCGAATAAAACATGGTCTCGAATTGCCCATTTCAACTCGACGTGCCTCGACGATACATCGGGACCTGGTATTTATTTGGGATGGTACCAAGTATTTGGATAGGTTATTGATTAAACGAGGTCCGACTGTAGATCTAACTAAGTGTGATATGCAGTGAAAACTCAATAATAAGACCACCCTTGGGACTCTAGAAAACTGGTCTTCTTATTGAGGTGGTCTTAATATTGAAGATGAATAAAGAGTAAAACGGTGAAAATACATGTAGACTTGAAAATTGTGTTCTTAATTTTGAGGTGTTCTTATTATTGAGGTGGTCTTTCAATGAGGTTTTAGTGTACGACCATCTATGACATGTGAAACGTTTTTGAAGACTGTTGTTTACCATGGGTTTCAGATAAACGTGTCTTTCATCATGATAACACACTGATCAACGTTCGTCCCGCGCTGTGCATTCTCAAGATAACGAAACAATGTCACATTTTGTCATGCTTATAAAAAATACGGAAACGTGTATCGACCATCCCAGCGTGTCATTGTACTCGTACATCATATTTAAACATTTTTTTAAATACTTACTTTTTCGAATGCATCTACTACTTTATGCTACAGACATAGTATTGGTATGTGATACATTTCTGTTCATTTATAAATATATATTTTATATATACATGTACCTCTTGTTTTTTTCTTAAACGAATGATTTACGTACCAAGGGGAGGGTGTTGACTCAAATTGCAAGATCTCGAAATTTCCGTAACAGTTCGGAAGAGTCTACCGAGGTGATCCAATTGTGTCGACACTTCCGTTTTATATTAATCTGTGACGACTTCATGTGGTCTACCTTTCATGTTCAGCCATTGCATCGTCCTTGTCGAACCTTTCATGAGAATTGCTTGAACAAAACGTGTCACAAATTTGTCTAAGATACAAGCCTATAGTGATATTGAATAAGTAATCAGTGGTTGAGTCACTCGATAAATTACAGTAGACTGACTTCGAAACCTCGAACACAGTAGATACCTCGAACAGGTTCATATATTATACTCATTTTGTGTTCATTTGTTTACCTAAAAAAACATGAAATATATTTCCTATAGTTTGAACCTTAATAAACATGTATTAACAAGAATGAATGCATAATGTATTGAACCGTATTTGTTGAAGAAACATCACTAAATTTTACTGAAAAAAGTTTTTTAACAATCAGACTATTTTACAAGTTTTGCCTGTTAGTGATATGGTACAAAAAGATACGTTCAATCGGTTTTACATTGCAATGGATCTTATTAGAGATGTTTTAGCCAATATAACAACAATACTGGATGAAGCCAATTCAAACATTTTATGTTCAGATGAACCAGATACATCTTTAAGTCCCGACGAAATCCCTTCTTATTTCATTTATCTAACAGTAGATCATTCGAACGGAGATAGGTCGAACACTCGAATAAAATGTGCAGTCTCTAGCTACCATTTCATTCATTTATCACCATAGATAGGTCGAACAATGAATACTTAACACCCATTCTTGTCAATTACTTGACTGTTGTACTATGTACATATACTATTGTTTTCTTGCATTGTATGAATGTTCATGTAGGTTTTATTATGTTTTAAAAGTCTCTTATAATTCAATTGTGAATGGCATTGTACTGCAACAAAAAATAAATGTTTCCTTGTAAATATGTATATGTATTGTTGTTCGCAATACTGAGACGGAAATAAAGAAATATATATACTTATGTGACAAAGCAATCATTAAGTATATCCATTAAATATTATATTTTTTATAGTTTATTAACATATCTCAGTGAATGTAAAACATGACAATATGAGTATACATGTACATAATATACAAAATAATAATACAATTCAAAACAAAATCAATGCACTTAGTAGATCCATTAAGCATTTAATGAACAAAACGGAAACTTTAATTGTTAATTATTTATTGAAATGTAGAGTAAATGAAATTCTAGAACAACAATTTATCGACTATTACAAATACTTAAAACAAAATGGCAAACTTCATTGTAAAATCCGTCGAAGTGTCGATATTGGTATAATTTCGACTGTAAATGTATGAGCTTTGTCATGTATGTTCGAGTTTAGTTATGAATTGTTGTACTGTAAAACTTTATAATGCGACCACCATTGGGACCCTTGAAAACTGTTCTTATTATTGAGGTGGTCTTAATATTGAGGTCGAATACATTTTTAGAGCAAAACCATGAAAATGGACTTGAAAAGTGTGTTCATAATTTTGAGGTGGTCTTATTATTGAGGTGGTCTTTAAGTGAGGTTTTACTGTATAATGCATACTGTATGTTTGAGTTTAATCATGAATTGATGTATGCTCGTATTGCAGTATGTCTTCCATGAACCGTTGATGATACTTGTGCTATAAATTTGTGTCGAACAATGGAACATTGCCGTTATAATTCCGTGATGTATACATATAAGAATAAACGAATGATTTAATTAAATCTGTTTTTGTTTTCCTTTCATTTCTTTTTTAACAGTAAAACCTCACTTAAAGACCACATCAATAATATGACCACCTCAAAATTAAGACCACACTTTTCAAGTCCATTTCGACTGTTCCGCTCTTTATTCAACCTCAATATCAAGGGTCCCATGTGTGGTCTTAATATCGAGGTTTTACTGTATCTACCATAGATGACTCAAACAACAGATGGCTGCAACTAACTGCTAGATCGAGGTTTCGAGTTCTACTGTACATGAAGATGAGTGACGGTGGTTTTATTTTTTTTGAAACTATGTTTCGCTTTGAACATGTTTTACAGTGAAAGTAATTTGTCGTCAAAAAGATTTATACTTGTAAACTTGTATAAGAAACAATCCCAGCGTGTATAACACGTTAAGACAAACATTTCTCATAAAGTGCACAAGCGTTTCCTTCTTTTCGTCAAGGAAAAATTCAACACACATGTTCAGTAACTCCTACTCCGTTTTAAATCTAAAGGGATCATTTGAGGCTACGCATAAATTATATGCTGACGTGACTTAAGGTAGAAGTCTCCTGATGTATTCACCAAACATGGATTTGTTCTGCCCAACTGACTAAACTGTGTTTTATGGTCGAACTGAAGAATGTGTGAACAATGGACACCTGTCAAAGATCACTATTAAAATGTTTTACCTGACTTACGATGTAGAATACTTGCAATGAAACAGGAGATAGCATCTCCATATGTTTCCAAATTTAATTTAATGGGAAACAAGAATATTGTAAAATGATACAAAATCTTCAAGTTTTGTTGCACAATTTAATACGATTTAGATATAATTCAGTGATAAAGATGCATTTAGCATGAAATTTCAAGAAAAACAAACTTAATACACAAATTGAATTTTGACATGAAATACTAGATAAAAAATGCACTTTATTGTCACTGCAGATTACCATGACAACAGACAAATATTAAATGTTAACAATAACCAGACAATAATTCCAAGCATGTTTTAAAGTACCAGCAAATTTCTGGCCAATGATATATTAAATAAAAGATTGTTTCACAGACAGACAGACGGACGGACGGACGGACAGATGGGCACTATTTGAAGTATATATCTAACTATGTCAGTAACAGATCATTTCAATATGGTAATCAACAAACAAATGTTGATTTACATATACAGTAAAACCTCACTTAAAGGCCACCTCTGAATAATACGAGCATCTCAAAATTAAGAACACAATTTGAAAGTTTCTCCAACTTCTTAAAGAAGGCAGGGCTCTAGAAATTATCTTTAAATACAGTTGTCCCGGACTAGTGTACATGTTCATTTTGACTTGGTAGGCTAGTGAATGTACGAGCATAGACTAGGGTATGGATTAACAGTTAAGTAGGACATGCATAACAGACTCGTCCCTGACTTAGTCCAACTCAACTGTTGGAAGCCCAAATCAGCAATGAGACTTGTCCTGTCCTATCAGGCTAGTGGATTCCTACAGCCCTGGAAGGGTCAGGAAACAGCAAATGAACATTTTTTAAATGTTCCCCAAATCAAAAACAAGTCAAGTAGCATATATACATATATGTTTGATAATCAATGAATGTATGTACAATATGGAAACATTAACAGTGCACATAATTACAAAGCAACAACTCGTAGAATAAATAAACCTCAACCATACATGATCACATTTCCACATTTAAAAGCGTCTGTGGCTTGATTTATGATTATCAATGTTTTGCCATGGGTGGGGGGGGGGGGGTGGGCAGAGATACATAGGACTTAGATAGAAGACGATTTCTGACAGGCGGAAATTTGACGCACAGAATGATTCTGGGTCCGCGGAAATAGGCTTTGGTCAGATTTTTAAAAGATCCCTGAAGTGGGGACTTAGCTTCTCCCACTGTTGGGATATAGTCAAGATGCTTGGCTCTAGTGAGGGGAATAAGACTCCAAAAAAGACAAATTGTCTTATTCCCCTCTGTCAGCCTGCCACCCCCACCCCGGGGCCAAAAAAAGATAGGTGCATTACACATATCACAGTCATTCAATATTTCACGTAACAAAACCAACCACTAACAACAGATATTGAGCGTAGTTTACACCACAGGTCTACATAAAAATCTTAACAATATACATAATATAGCTCCTATATCATCACATAAGATTTCATACTTTATTACAGGACAATCATAATATAATCAGTGTGTGACAATTAGAGTTTCCAGCAGTTCTCCAAAATAGTCAAGTAACTGTGCTTTAATTGAGGGCGTTCAGGTGCCAAACTCTCAATATACTGGTATATAACACACAAACTACAATGATTTTGTATTTAGTCACAGCACCCTTTCCTAATCTCATGGGCTTCCAACAATCATATAAATCACTAAATATAAAGTCACAGCTTCAATTACACTTGTTTCTTCTTCAGCAAAACACTCATCATTATCCTAACTTGCCATCATATTTTCATCAAGCATCATCAAGGAGGCAGATAGAGCATCTTGTATCAGATCGGCGAAGGAAGTTGATAAACTCAACAAACTAGTAATTAGATATCTAAATGTTCCTCGGCTAGGTCAGTATTTCCAACCATTTCCAACACTTAATTAACAACCATCCCTTCTTATTCACTAGCTGTCCACTAATTCTTATCCTCTTTGAAAACATAAAGGGACTTACAATTACAGGAACAATGACACAGATATCTTTTTCATGCCGTATACAAACTCACTATTGTTTTATGAGAAAAAGTTTTTACTATTCAACTTAAATTAACATTTTAATCATCATCAGAATCGTCGTCATCACTCTCTTCCGTACTCTCGTCGGAACTTATCACTTTCTTCCTCAACGATCTAGCAGTTATTACTTGGCTCTGTGCACCTAGACCTTTACCAGTGACCCTTGACCTTGAAACTGACCTTGACCTTGGTCTCTCCTTCTGTGGCGGTTGTTGTTGTTGTAGTTGCAGCGACTGTTGTCCAGTTATTGATTTGGTGAGGTTTGAGATAGGATTAGAATTGTTCACATCAGTTGGCAGATTTTCTGTCCCTGATTTTGTTTTCGCAGGATTCGTTCTGCAATATAAAGTTAACCAATCAAGAGAAAGAACAACTCTATGAGTAAGTTAAATGTTTTTTTAGAATAGTTTATTAACACTTCACAAAATTTGTATTGGAATCCACCATAAATATTTCACAGTATGACAAAAATTGAATATTGACTGTGAGAATTAATATATATATGTTGTATATAATTATACAAGAATATGTCAACACTTCTGGACTTATAAGAATATATTTATTGAGACAAAATGCAATGCAAAAATCAATTTGAATTAATATTCAATTATATTTTAATATGGGTGTAACCTTAAATTATTTTACTTTAAAGAACTATCTTGGATTATGTATGTAATTATCAGAAAAACGAGTCTGTAATCCGTTTATACTTCCATTGCAGTAAGTTAAAGTTATATTCAATATATTTTTTGTAATGAAACGGAATGCAATCTTCAAATCATAGGAGATTGTCATGAGTTATCTCCCTAATCCATTCCAGAGTTATCTCCCTTTATCCCTTCTATAGTACTATATATACATATACTATAAAAGGCATAAAGGTAGAGAACTCAAGAAGGGATAAAGGGAGAGAACTCATGACATCCTCCTGCGCTTCAAATAAAAACTGACATTTCTTCTGCTGAAATAAGTAAATAATACCACATAAATCCTTTCCTGAAATAAATACAGCATTCAAAAACACTGTAGCACAGTCAACAATTGCATGGCAAAAAGATTTAACAAGGTGACCGAGGTAAAAGCTGGTTATTGTTAGAAAGCATTACATATAAGGTTTTAAGCTTTCAAATAAAAATAAGTACAGTCCGACCTTGTTCATTCGAAATTGAGCAGGTCTGAAATTTGAATGAAACATGGTTTAAACTAATTCGTATAGCCCATTTCAATTTCAACATGCCTAAAGAATATACATTGGAACCTGATATTTATTTCGGATGATATTTTAGTTTTCAGATAGAAGGTTGTCGAATAAACGAGGGCCAACTGTATTAAAACAAAGATAAAGTTCATTGCAAAATTCATTAAAAAATATAGATATCAGAAAAATGACTTAAATTTCATACATACAGTATATAAGATAGGGAAACGGCTGATTTTTTTATATGTGCAAGTTCTTCTTGGATAAAGACATAGTATAATTAGTAACAAAGTTCCAAAAAGACAGTTTAAGATTTATCTGGCTCATCTGAACATAAAATGTTTGAATTGGCTTTATCCAGTATTGTTGTTACATTTGGCTATACCATCTCTATTATATACCATTGCATTTATAACCGATTGAAAAATATCTTTTTTTACCATTATTATTCTAATAGACAAAACTTGTAAAAATAGCCCGATTGTTAAAAAACCGGAATTGAAAAAAAAAATATTATGTACAAACATCTTTCTTCAACAAATTCAGATCAAAACATTCTGAGTTCATTCTTTGCTTATGCAAATATATACAACTGCTTATCATTCCATGTTATCATCAATGTACTGTTTTATCGGATTCGAATAAATCATTGCCATGCACCGACTATGTCAATAAGGCCACAGGTAAGATGATTTAAATGCACATCAAAGGGTTAAATATCATAACGAAGATTTTCCAATGAGAGCAAAGATATGAATCAGGTGGCCTAAATTTGGTGTTTATCAACAAATCATACCAACCAATCAAATTCAAGGAAAACATTTTATTTTCACTACCGGGTAGATCTACAAAAACTACCCGCTACTATATCGGTCATCAACAAGACGAATTCCGACACATAACTTATTCAGCACTTTTGAATTATATCATTCAACAATCATTCTCAAAACACAACCATGACAGACAAAAACAGAATTCATTGTTAGTTGTTAAAAAGATGTCATTCAAAACCTGCAGCAAAATGAACACAAATTGTTCTGTGCTTTGTGATTGCTAGTCGGCATGCAATGAATTGTCAGTTACAATTTTCGTTCTTTTCCAGGGCTCATTCGAAGGTCAGGTTAAGTATTTCAATGCTTCTTTCAGAAACAATAATTTCCTGTTTTTGAACGATGACTTGTTGAGATAAATATAACATCCGAAATTGGACCTCTTATAGTTAGTTTGTTTATATGCATGTCAATGACAAAATACATGGCAAATACATGGCACTTTACTCTGTGGTTACTTGTTGAGATAAGTATAACATCAGAAATTGGACCTCTCGTAGTGGTTTGTATATGCATGTCAGCGACAAAAGTGCAAATACATGGCACTTTACTCTGTGGTTATGATTCTTAAATAGTGTCAAAATTATTGGGTAGAGAACCATTCCCCTATCTCAAGAAGCGTCTCAATCTGAGCTCAATCTCAGCTCAAATATTGTCTCAGATCATTGAGATTGTCTCAAACTTAGATGGTGAATTGAGCAAAATCTCAATATTGAGCGGAGATTTCTATTTGAGATGCTTTGGCAGATCAGGGCTAGAATTCTTGATTATGGTCCATTTGTGAATTTTCTGTAAATGAATGTTGTTGAAGATAAACCTTATCAGGTTTTGAGAGACAAAATTAGGGGTCCTTAACCAAATTTGTACTTGGGTTATTAAACCTGATTCACAGTTTCAGTATTATTTTAGTCATTGTTAAAGTAACTTCATTGACATTTTTTTATAAAAAAAAAACCCAAGTGAAATGGTATGTGGAATAGAAATGTCTATTTTTGTAATATAAACTTGTACAGTAAAACCTCACTTAAACATAACCTCAATAATAAGAACACAATTTGTAAGTCCATATTCACTGTTTTGCTTTCCATTCAACCTCAATATTAAGACCACCCTCAATAGAAAGACCAGTTTTTAAGGCTCCCAAGGGTGGTCTTATTGTTGAGGTTTTACTGTATATTTTATACCAAACATGTTTTCAACTTAAAGCAGACAGTCTTCACTTTCTGTGTATCTATTACCAAGGCCAAAGTCAGGGTTTACGAAGTTAATGATCAAAGTTACCCAGCTCAATGCGAGGCTCAAACTCATGACCTTTGCCCTCTGCCCTTTAACCACCATAATGCCTTAAAAGTGTTCCATGATTTATGCTTTCGACAACTACAAGTATTACAAGCAGGCAAGGGATAACTTTCCCACACAAATCAAACACCGTGCATCTATTTTAGATGTATTCAGTGAACGATGAAAAGACGCTATACCCTTAAATGATTTTATAATAATGTCAACTACCGTAGTATATTGTGGGACTGTGTCAGGTTCCCATGCACCGAGCTTAACACAAAAAATTGCATGCTTGAAAAAATAAATTGCTTGTATAATATATTATGACCTGCCCCGCAACAAAACCTGTGTAAGTGACATCGGTCATGACGTTGAGTTTTCCCAATCAAAGTTTTGACATCACTAACTAAGCAATTTGTCCGATGATGCAGTTTGGAGGCTTAATTGTGGTTTATAGAATTGAACCAATTAAACAAGGAAATATTTATAAGAATTGCAGAATTTATTTTTTCCACTTGAAGTGCAGAAGATTGTTTTTAAAAATCATGTAAATTCTGACTTGAGGTTGTTGTTTTGTAGCTTACTTTTGCATCTTGTTCTTAGAAGTGTACCGTGCATATGAAGAATTCAAATACGCAGCAAAATTAAAAGTTTTCCTTTTAAAATCTATTACCTTAAACATGCATACAAATAATTAAGGTAATTCAACACCTCAGTCACCATGGTAACAATATGAATATAGACCTTTAAATTATTTACAAAATATTTACCTTATTTTTACTTTTAATTTGTATAATATCATCTAGTTTGTATGAAAACATTATAACTGACAATTCACGAATGACTCATGGAAAATAACATAAGGTTTTCATAATTAAATGTGAAATACGTACGTCTTTTAAGATAAATAAAAACAACAAACAATTTCTGACACCAAAAGTCAGAATAAATTAATTTCAGTGTTTAAACAAGCTAACAATCACTAATGCCGTAGTTTGGTTTAGAAAATGATTAATAGTTTGGTCTGGCCTCACAAAATAGTGGGGTCTGGCCTACAAAAAACAATATCCGGATACAATCAGGTGTACAAGGGATGATCAAAAAGTCATCCCTCATATCTATATTTGATGTATTTCAGCCATGATAATTATAGACAAGTATAAAAAACTTAGTTTGTATTATTTCGCAAGTCTAAATGAGCTGTGCCATGATGAAACCAGTATTAGTTTGTTTGTTTGTTTCATCGGGTTAAACGCCGTTTCTCAACGATATTTCAGTTATATACGGCGGCGGCCGGTTCACCTAACCAGTTTTTCCTGGACTGAAATCTAACCAGTACTAACTTACCCTTCCACAAGGAGCCGGCAACTTCTCCACACGAGGAGGAAAATCGACATTTTTATCAAATTTTCATGGAAGGGTATAATGACCTGCTGCGACTGGGAATCGAACCCGGATCGCCGGGTTACAAGTCCAGCACACTTACCACTGGACCACGGCCGCGGCTCACCAGTATTAGCGATGTCAGTTATAAATGACGTCAAATATTTCCCAGTGAGTTTTTACGTCAAAAATTTAAAGCTTTTTTTCGAAAGTGTCTAATGCCTTAATTTCGATTTATAGAAATATATGAACATTCAAATGTTTATAAGTATGGTGTTATTTGTGTTTTCCATTTAATACGGATGATTTTCAAGAATTAATGTACATTTAAGTTAAACCATGTCTTACACGGCGCCATCATTTTGCAATTTAGTCTTTTGTTCTTAATATTGGAATCACTATAGAAAGTAAAGTAGAAGTCTGATTTTAATATTTCTGGTATTAAATAAAACTAGAAAAATATATCTATAAGAAAACATAAAACTCTGAAAATAGGTTTTTGGTTACTACTACCAGGTTTTGTCATGGAACAGCTCATATATTTAAATTTAACACAAATTATTTTACAGAAATACCAAATACACCCTAAATGCTAATCAACCACACATCAGTGTTCAATAATGTTAGTCAAAGTAAAATCAATGTAATAGCAACCATCTCAAATCTTCTGATCAGCCCTCACATACAGTTATGCATCACCATATCAGATGTAGTTTATATTGAACGTGAAACATAATATTAACCTTGGTGTTGAAACTGCATATCAGTAACCTGCATATAATATCATAATCATTAATGCATCAAACTTTTGTATAAATCTGACATAATCATCATTATTATGCATCAAATAACAGCAAAGGGTATTTTCCGTACATTCAAATACTTTCAATATACACAATATATAACACGAACAAGAAAAAACCCTCCCTGCGAATGGATAATTGCAGGCGGATGTAGACACTTTATATGACCATCAATCAAGACATACAGACTATAAAACTAAAAAGTAAATAGAAGATAGGAAATTCAAAACATTGAAAATAGACTTCAAAATATTCTTTGCTTCCCGGGTCCCCTTACATGTTTGCCCTTGCTACTCCTCAATCCCTAATGTTTCCTAGGCGCTTGTTTCCCTGAAATCTGTGAGGGGAGGCATTGTCTTGTGTATGTGGTGTCCCCAAACAACTTATTTTTCTTTCATTATTACTAAAATACTATAACTGAAGGTGCTTGCTTACACAAGCATTATGTTTTCAGTCAGAGTGACCTTGAACCCACTGACCTCATACACAATCTCATTCTTTGTGTCAATGTTACCTTAGGTCTGTCCAACGTTTGATGAGAAATTACAACCATAGCAACTAAAGATACTTAGTGAAAACTAATACAATGTATTATAATTTCGGTAACAGTGACCTTGACTGTGACCCAATTCATAATCATTAGTCAGGTTGTAAGCTATTGACCTTGACCAAATACATAAACATTTGTAAGGTTGTAAGCTATGACCTTGGCCCAATTCACTAACATTTGTCTGGTTGTAAGCTATGACATTGACCTAATTCACAAACATTTGTAAGGTTGTAAGCTATGACATTGACCCAATTCACAAACATTTGTCTGGTTGTATGATATCTGTATTCAAAGTCAGTATCAAAAATCTGGTGTAAATATCTCCACCATAACTCAAAATAACTGGTAATACTCAGTGGACACTTATATTCTATATTTAGTAACAGTGACCTTGACCCCTGTGACCTAATAAACACCCTGTCTGAGGTCTAAATGTATGCTGCATATGAACAATGTTTGATAGAAAAACTCCGCTGAAACTGACGATTTCTAAGGAAAATTAATGTATATTGTAGTAATAAGTGTAACATTGACCCAGTGACCCAATTAACACACCCATCCTTTTCCACAGAATCAGCGCAACGACGTGTGACACAGATATTTCACTTAAAATATTGTACCAAAACTGAATGTTTTCATACAATTTCTTTTATTATAGTAGTCGATTATTAATTTATGTATAGTAGAAATTGGTATTTTTTTCAAATAATGTGTTGCGTTTGTCACCTAACAAGGTAAAGTGCTTGTTGAAAAAACATAAAAGAATTTATGGCCAGCATTAGTGTCAGCTTTGAGTCTTATTAAAAAAAATTGAAAGAAGCTTTCTGTAGCCTTATAACCTGAAAACAAGATATCAAATCGAGGGTTTATATGGTAAACGACAAAATTACAATAGTTTCCCCTAAGAAACGCAATTACATTTCAACCACTAAAAAAGCCCCGAGAAGTACCAATAGCAACACAAATAGAGATGTGCAAAAACTAGAACTAACTACGTTCTGTATCAACCACAACAAACATACTCTTTGTATAAAAAATTGCAACAAATTACAGTAAAACCTCACATAAAAATCACCTCAATAACAAGACCACCTCAAAATTAAGAACATAATTTTCAAGTCCATTTTCACTGTTTTGCTCTTTGTTCAACCTCAATATTAAGGCCACCTCAATAAGCAGACCAGGGCTTGTATTCACAACTGACTGAAACTCAGACTTTAAAATGTTAAAAGTTATTTTTGCTCCTGCGTTTTTATTACAATATAGATCTTAATAAAAGTTGGCAAAAACGTAGAATGGGTAACATCAATTATTCTGACAACATTGTGTTTATTCAGATTGAAAGAAAATGAAAGGCCAGTTACTCTTGCAAACTTTAAGTCTAAGTTTCAGTCTTCAAGTATATGTGAATAAGATCCTAGTTTTCAAGGGTCCCAAGGGTGGTCGCATTATAGAGGTTATACTGTAAATCAAGAAGGTACACAGAGAGCTACACCTGAACCCATAACGTCAACAGGTCGAGAAATAGGAAACATCCTTGACACTTAAATCATTGTCAACAATCAGTGCTACATGGTACCGGAGCCTAAATAGAGAACTTAAAACCTTCAAAATACCAACTAAAGCTAGGCTGTTGCCAAAAAACATGACAATTTGTGACACTAAACACGTTATCATGGCCTGTTATGCAATGTAGGTATTTGAGCTCAATTTTTTATCAAGGTAAAAACAAATCAGTAGAGAACTATAACATCGAAGTGTTATAACTTAGCTAAAAGACAAAACACTTTGTGTCTGTACGAGTATATCTTATAATATGATCGGTGCAATACTATCGGTTTACGGTAACATTAAATAAGACAAATAAAACAATATTGCAATGAGTCTATATTCTTAGGCCATCTTTAAAAAATGGTAAATTTGGCGTAACCCTACCCAGCAAACTTTAGGTTGTTATAGGTAGGTAATTCGTTTTTCATTTATTATTTTTATCGTCCTACAAACAAAAAAATCCCCCCAGATCCTGAGAAAATTGATTAAGGTCCATTTTCATTGGAAGCCAGTGTTACGCCAAAAAACAATTATTCTAATTATGGCCTTACCCTTCAGTTGAGTTAGACCTGAGGTGCGTTTTTTAGAGGTAGGGGAAATAAGCAAGACAAGTTAGCCAATGTAGAAAAGGTAGCCGTCTAAAAACGCTTGAACGATTCGCTAGCTTCAAAATGGCGCGCGCCAGACCAGATGACACTGTTCCACATGGACGCCATTTTGTTTAGCAAAGCCAGCACTGTCAGATCACGCTACATATCTAATGATAGGGGCTACTTTTTCTACGTTTAAGAAACGGCTACGCTACTTTCCCTACGTAGCGCTAGGTAGAATTCTACGTTTCCTACCTCTAAAAAACGCGCCTCTGGAGTAAGTGCGAACTAGTATATCTACATAACATTATATCAGATAAACTAGTTTAGCAAAAATCCCCCGATAAACGATAAACGCTGAAATCATATTAATTTTTTTCTTATTTGTACTCATTATGCTCAAATACTTTCACCCCAATACCAGACACCATGACATAGTTCAATGATATACAACCCATAGACATTTCTTACACCTGTATACCTTCAGTAGGATTTATTGATCATACGTCTAGATTGTAGGGCTGAAATGCATTGTACAAAATGGCACATAAATAATAGATAAGCGTTGTATATTACGTGTTTTATTACAAGTATTGAGACATTCAGCCTTCAAAGTTCATACTAAGGACTATCAAGATATACTGTAAACTGTCTAGCCTTGTATGACTAATCTGATAGAAAACTGAAAAAAAAAATATTGTTTTTTTGAAGCAAGGATCATAATGCCCTGTTGCCAAGAGTTTGGCAAGACATTATTGTAAATATTTTCATGGCAAAGAAGCAGTACCGATAGTTTGATGACAAACATTTGAAATGTCCCCTCCGAGACCACATCTTGCTGAAGGACACTTACTCTCCTTAAGCATCTGGCGCTTATTCCGATACCTTCGTGATCAATGTTATGGCGGTGGAATCAAAGCACTGTGTGGTTTCGTAAAGGACACTATATAAATTGCACAAATGTCTCATAAATTATGATAATGGAAGATCATTGAATTTACCGGTTAACACTTAACAGATTAAGATACCACGGAGCTATCCAGTAAAAACAAAGTGGGTCTGCGGCGCAGCCTGTATGTCCCAGGTTCGAGCCTCGATTGGATTCCTAAGATAAAATCATTTTTATTCTAAGTCAGCAAGACCGTCAAAATGGAAAATGTTGACTCAGACAAGAGCTTTTACAACCGACTATTCCTGTAAAGTGACAATGTTACAACAGTATTATATACAAGGCAAAAAAAAACAGAAACAGATTCAAACAATTAAGTTTTCAATTTTCTTTCCTACCAAGCTAAAATAAATAGTGCAAACTAAGATATTTTTCAATCAAAAGTCTCATTACTGGGCACAGTATAAAGCAGTGCTACAGATGAACAAAACTCGTCTAATTGTAAATAAAAAAATTTTTTTTATATATTACTACCGGTAAATAATATGCACTCAGCCTCAGCTGTACTATAAACAAGGTTTGCCACATATTTTAACTACCACACTTAAATACATTACTTAAGGACAGATGTACCAAGAGTAACAAAATATATAGTTATTAAATAGTGACCCTGGAAAATCAATAACGAAAAATACCTGAAAGGTTTAAACAACTTATATATATATCATACGTAGTGTAACACAAGAAGTCTGTCCTGTAGAAACCACAAATTGCAAGGACATGTATCTGTCGCCTACACAAAAACAACTCCTGCAAAATGTGGTGCACCGCATGCACATGTACCCGACTGTTCCTTCCACGAACTAGAATTTGTCATTTCAGTTCAAAACGATCTAAGTATTTTACAATTACACATTATGAAGTGCAGTACAATGCGTATTCAGAGTGGCCCTGTCTTGAACACGAACCTCTCTTTACCAGCAGTATCAATTTTTCTGAACCAGCACATTTCGAGAACAAAACCTTTCAACAACAGCCTCTCAACATTACAGTCTCTCAACAACAGCCTCTCAGCAACAGTCTCTCAGCAACAGCCTCTCTACAACAGCCTCTCAACAACAGCCTCTCAGCAACAGTCTCTCAGCAACAGCCTCTCTACAACAGCCTCTCAACAACAGCCTATTTACAACAGCTTCTCAACAACAGTCTCTCAACAACAGTCTCTCAACAACAGCCTCTCAACAACAGTCTCTCAGCAACAGCCTCTCAACAACAGCCTGTCCACAACAGCCTATTTACAACAGCTTCTCAACAACAGTCTCTCAACAACAGTCTCTCAACAACAGTCTCTCAACAACAGCCTATTTACAACAGCCTCTCAACAGCAGTCTCTCAACAACAGCCTGTAAACAACAGCCTGTAAACAAAACAGCCTCTCAACAACAGTCTCTCAACAACAGCCTGTAAACAACAGCCTGTAAACAACAGTCTCTCAACAACAGCCTGTAAACAAAACAGCCTCTCAACAACAGCCTATTTACAACAGTCTCTCAACAACAGCCTGTAAACAACAGCCTGTCAACAACAGCCTGTAAACAAAACAGCCTCTCAACAACAGCCTATTTACAACAGCTTCTCAACAACAGTCTCTCAACAACAGCCTCTCAACAACAGTCTCTCAACAACAGCCTCTTTACAACAGCCTGTCAACAACAGCCTGTAAACAAAACAGCCTCTCAACAACAGCCTATTTACAACAGCCTCTCAACAACAGTCTCTCAACAACAGCCTCTCAACAACAGTCTCTCAACAACAGCCTATTTATAACAGCCTCTCAACAACAGTCTCTCAACAACAGTCTCTCAACAACAGTCTCTCAGCAACAGCCTCTCTACAACAGCCTCTCAACAATGGCCTTTCAACAACAGCCTCTCAACAACAGCCTCTCAACAACAGCCTATTTACAACAGCCTCTCAACAACAGTCTCTCAACAACAGCCTCTCAACAACAGTCTCTCAACAACAGCCTCTCAACAACAGTCTCTCAACAACAGCCTCTCAACAACAGTCTCTCAACAACAGCCTATTTACAACAGCCTGTCAACAACAGCCTCTCAACAACAGTCTCTCAACAACAGCCTATTTACAACAGCCTGTCAACAACAGTCTCTCAACAACAGCCTGTAAACAACAGCCTGTCAACAACAGCCTCTCAACAACAGTCTCCCAACAACAGTCTCTCAACAACAGCCTGTCAACAACAGCCTCTCAACAACAACCTCTCAACTTCAGCCTCTCAACAACAGTCTCTCAACAACAGTCTCTCAACAACAGTCTCTCAACAACAGCCTGTCAACAACAGCCTCTCAACAACAACCTCTCAACTTCAGCCTCTCAACAACAACCTCTCAACAACAGCCTCTCAACAACAGTCTCTCAACAACAGCCTGTCAACAACAGCCTCTCAACAACAACCTCTCAACTTCAGCCTCTCAACAACAGCCTCTCAACAACAGTCTCTCAACAACAGTCTCTCAACAACAGCCTGTCAACAACAGCCTCTCAACAACAACCTCTCAACTACAGCATGTCAACAACAACCTCTCAACAACAACTTCTCAACAACAGCCTCTCAACAACAGTCTCTCAACTACAGCGTGTCAACAACAGCCTCTCAACAACAACCTCTCAACTACAGCGTGTCAACAACAGCCTCTCAACAACAACCTCTCAACAACAGCCTCTCAACAACAGTCTCTCAACAACAGCCTGTCAACAACAGCCTCTCAACAACAACCTCTCAACTTCAGCTTCTCAACAACAGTCTCTCAACAACAGCCTGTCAACAACAGCCTGTCAACAACAACCTCTCAACTACAGCGTGTCAACAACAGCCTGTCAACAACAACCTCTCAACTACAGCATGTCAACAACAGCCTGTCAACAACAACCTCTCAACTACAGCGTGTCAACAACAGTCTCTCAACAACAGCCTCTCAACAACAGCCTCTCAACAACAACCTCTCAACTACAGCGTGTCAACAACAACCTCTCAACAACAGTCTCTCAACAACAGTCTCTCAACAACAGTCTCTCAACAACAACCTCTCAACAACAGCCTCTCAACAACAGCCTCTCAACAACAGTCTCTCAACAACAGTCTCTCAACAACAGTCTCTCAACAACAGTCTCTCAACAACAGCCTGTCAACAACAGTCTCTCAACAACAGCCTCTCAACAACAGCCTGTCAACAACAATCTCTCAACAACAGCCTGTCAACAACAGCCTCTCAACAACAGCCTATTTACAACAGCCTCTCAACAACAACCTCTCAACAACAACCTCTCAACAACAATCTCTCAACAACAGCCTGTCAACAACAGTCTCTCAACAACAACCTCTCAACTTCAGCCTCTCAACAACAGTCTCTCAACAACAGCCTGTCAACAACAGCCTCTCCACAACAACCTCTCAACTACAGCCTGTCAACAACAGTCTCTCAACAACAGCCTGTCAACAACAGTCTCTCAACAACAGCCTGTCAACAACAGCCAAAATGTGCGAATCCCAAATCTAGAGAGGTTGCAAATCAGATAAAACAAACCAGGGAAAGTAAGGCGGAAAGACAAACAAAGCCAGACTAAGGAATACATGTTTTATAAACATGATGGGGTTTTCAGTCTTTTCTCCAGAGTTTTAGATTATGTACAAATAAGTCTAGACTGATATCATGACTTATCATATCTTTTGCAAACATAAGTCATTTATCATAAAAAATTGTATAAAAAACATATATGAGTTGTAGCACGAACTGATGTAAGAATTTTGAAGGACTGATTAATATGATATAAATATACATATAAATAAATGTTTAAATTTAACCAGATGTTTTATAAACAAAACATAAAAATGTTGATGAGTATAAACACAAAAACAAATCGATACCTTCGATTGAATCAAAACAGTATCAAAACAACACAGACACATCAACTTGTCACCGACATAAATTATTCTCAACAGCAGACACTAACACAGGCACACAATCAATACAGGCATGAAAAACAACACAGCTATACACAAAACAACACATGTATACACAAAAAGCCACAGGTATATACAAAACAACACAAGTATACACAAAAAGCCACAGGTATATACAAAACAACACAAGTATACACAAAAAGCCACAGGTATATACAAAACAACACAAGTATACACAAAAAGCCACAGGTAAACACAAAACAACACAAGTATACACAAAAAGCCACAGGTATATACAAAACAACACAAGTATACACAAAAAGCCACAGGTATATACAAAACAACACATGTATACACAAAAAGCCACAGGTATATACAAAACAACACAAGTATACACAAAAAGCCACAGGTAAACACAAAACAACACAAGTATACACAAAAAGCCACAGGTAAACAAAAAACAACACAAGTATACACAAAAAGCCACAGGTAAACACAAAACAACACAGGCGTACACAAAAAGCCACAGGTATATACAAAACAACACAGGCGTACACAAAAAGCCACAGGTATATACAAAACAACACAAGTATACACAAAAAGCCACAGGTAAACACAAAACAACACAAGTATACACAAAAAGCCACAGGTAAACACAAAACAACACAGGCGTACACAAAAAGCCACAGGTAAACACAAAACAACACAAGTATACACAAAAAGCCACAGGTAAACACAAAACAACACAGGCGTACACAAAAAGCCACAGGTAAACACAAAACAACACAAGTATACACAAAAAGCCACAGGTAAACACAAAACAACACAGGCGTACACAAAAAGCCACAGGTAAACACAAAACAACACAGGCGTACACAACACATAGGTACATACAAAGTGACACAGCTATACCCAAAACAACATAGGTATACACAACTTGACACAGCTATTCACAAAACAACATAGGTATACACAACTTGACACAGCTATACACAAAACAACATAGGTATACACAAAACATAGATATTCACAAAGTGACACATGTATACACAAAGTGACACGGGTATACACAAAACAACACAGGCGTGTACAAAACAACACAAGCATAATAAAAACCCACAAAAACAACACTGTCATCAAAACAACACAGGCAAATACAAAAGCAAGACAGACATAATACCAAAGCAGACAACTTAGTAACACTGACATACATCAAAAATGTAAAAAAAACGAAAAACACGAAAGATGGAGGATTAAAGGCCAAAGAAAACTGTGTACTACAAATGACTTATGTTACCGACAGACACCCTGACTTCATATCAAGTTACATGTACGTAGACTGACACTCTTTAATGAACTTTAAGAAAACTACAATACAGCCTCGAGTGTCCTGTAAGATTATCTAGTGCAGTCTGCAAACAAGGTCGCCCAAGTGGAGGAATCACTTGAGACAATTAATGTCAAGGTTTTTTCACCAGACACATTCTGTGAGGACAACATAAAACCCTTTACATGTGTATTGAATAACAGATATATCATATTTAATTGCACTTCGAGGTCTCAGCGCAAGACTATTGTAACTCCTATGTATTTATATAGGAGTTATGATAGTCTTGCGCTGAACTCTAGACTTTCTTAACAGGGTTCTAATTTTTGGTAAAGAAAAATATGTTTCTACATTGTAAAGCTTAGTGCACCTAATATTGTATAAAACATTTTAATATTCCATAGATGTACAATTAATGAATCGATAATTACATATAATTACTAGCAAATAGTGGAAGGTAGCAGATTATTAATAGACTATATTGATAGTGACAATAGTGTCACAGTTGCTAGTCACATAAACCGGGGACTGCAAACTATTCAAATTACTGTGTTTATGAGGTCGACAGTCGTCTATATTTTCTAGTGCAGTCTTTATGGTATTTCAGTTGACCCGGTATGTCCCCTGCACACCATAAAATGACCTTTTGAAGCCGAAGTGGGAAATTTACCTGCCAGTAGAGCAGTATAGGTCAAACAGACAATTTTGAATCCTAAGAAGGTCACTGCACAGCGCCAGTGAGACCCATTGTACAGTTACCACTTTCCTGGTATAAAACCAGTACTTTCCTGTAGTCGAACATGTATTTTCCTGGTTATGTACCAGTGCTTTGTTAGGTGGGAAACACTGAAAAGCATTTCTGTTTTTAACGGCTGCACGAGGGATCGAAACCACGACCTTCGGATTGGCAAAGAAATGCTTTTAACGGCTGGATGAGGGATTGAACCCACAACCTTCGGATTGGCTGTCATCAGCATTAACCACTTAGCAACTGGGCCGCCTAAAAAACTGGGGACGGATTACCTTCTGTCCCTTAATAGAGGAAATATACTGAGAGCAAATATTAAGGTCACATTGACAGGAAGTTGCTATACAAGCAGGTGATTACTTGGGCAGTATATATTACGGACTGTTGTGTATACCTTTCAAAAGCTCACTTCAGGCTTCCTGGCAGACCTTAATGAAAATAAAGTTCTTTTTATAAAGCTTGCTATTTTGCAAAATAAAGGCTTTTTAGGGTGATTGCTGTCAGCAAGTAAAGAACAAATATAGGCTAATGTTGACCATCTAAATTGATGGAGCGATGTGGCTGAGAGATGGGCTGGCAATGTGCATGCCAATGCGACAATGACATATACAGCCAGGGCAATCAGAGACTGCCCTTCACAAATACTTAAGAAGATATATGCAAGTAAGTTCAAGTAGCATAATAAGGCTGCAGTTTTCACAAGTGAATAGTACAATATAAATGTAATATTCATTGCTCCCAAGAGACGCAGCAAACTGATTGAAAGTCTAAATGTTCGGAGAGTGAATTATAGGTTTTTTCAGAAAAAATAAAGGTTTTCAGGGCTCTAGAAATCCACTAGCCCGACGTCTTGGACTAGTCTAATGCTGAGTTGAAGTCTAATTTTACATTTCCATTAGTACCGGACAAGCGTCTTTGAAAAAAATCCTAGAGCCCTGGTTTTAAACGATTTTTCAAAAATTGAAAGTTATTACAGGTTTTGAAAGTTTCACAAGGAGGCGTGTTACTTGAATAATGAATAAGATTTCCTTCAACTGTATCATCGAATGGTAAATACAAAATAAAATCAGCGAAAAAAATAATATTCCGAATTATTCAACTTTTTGGGTGCAAATGTACCAGAACTTTGAAATAGATACATTTTGAAGGGTAGGGAGATATACATGTACAACGTTCCATTAAATAGCATTGTATCCTTTAAGTGTTGAGGAAATATTGTAATGTAATATAAGGAAAATGTCAAACAGTAACTTATCACTGTAGACAGGCGCCGCTGTCATAATGTCTCTCAGGATACACTTCATTGTGGCGTTACAAGAACTTGCATCTCTTGATTTCGAAGAATATATACTATACCATTCATGTTTCATTTCCAGTAAACATTCCAAATAGTTCATACCAAACACCCATCTTGTCTCATCCCTACTTGAATAATTTTCCTCATCAATTTCTGGTACATATTCAGATGCGAAGTATATAAGCAAAAAAGTTGTATCTCACTCTATATGAACATGCATTAGTTATATATAGCTGTTCTTTGCTTTTTAACTTGTTAATAGAATGACAAAGTTGTAGGTGTCCTATTTCGAGGCCAGATGGTAGAGCATGCTATTCTTGGTTACGTGCAAACGGTTAATAAGGGGCTACAGGGATCTACAAGCATCCAGGTACATTCACCAGGGTCAGTGCAAAAACTATTGCAACTTTTTTTGTTTAATGTAAGGGGCATAGGTTCCTACAGGCCGTGTAGACTGCGGCCTACACTTTTTTCTCGAAAAATTGAAAAAATAAAATGGCCGATACTGCAAGAAAAGTAGGAGTTATAAGATATATAAATCTTAAGATATTTAATGTATGTTTTTTATGTAATTGTAAGCATATTAATCAGAATGAAATATACACTAAAACGCATTTTGACGATCAAGCTACAAAAAAAACTAGGCCATCACAGCTATTAGCTATGCCCCTGAATGTTACAGTTACTAAAGGTCTGCTTAAAAACTTTAAAATCTGATTATAAACACAGCAATGCAGTAAATACATGTATCATAATACCATATACTGGCATTTGCAGATAATAATAGCTATCATATTGCAAGCTAACAGACATTTCATACAAACAATGGTTGAAGTGCAAAACTATTGAATTACCTGCAAGCAATAGATACCGTAGATCACAATATATTTGCAACTGTCAAATTTTTGCTTAAAGCAGCATTTAACATATTTTACATGATTTAGTGGTAAAAAACTTTGTTTACATATTTGGTAAAGAACGACTCTTTTCGACGAAAATGTTTTTTTATTTCACTGAATTTTACACATTTTGCAATAAATAACGAATTTAACCCCTTTCTTCTGAGAAACTTGGCTGTGTCTGTCAACACGGTTTACTGTCATAACTTCAATAAATTCCATTAAATTGTAGTGAGAATAATATGTTCAAGATGGCATACAAATCCCAGTTTTATACAATAATATGCACATTTTTGTATACAGCATAAATTAAACAATTTATGAAATAGTCAAAGGTTACAAAATGGTCTGATTTCGATATATATAGAGTACTTGCGTAGTCAAAGTGATCTACAGTATGTCTTAGGTCTTAGGTACATAGTCTTATTCTTTTGACAAAATATGCATAATCATCAATATTAGGTATCAGTGGTTTCAATTGTCTTCATACAGACGTACACAATGTACTCGAGATCTACAACATTTCATTGTCACTGTTCTTACAATATGATTTCCAAAACCCCAAATAGAAGAATTTTCAAAAAAAGTTATAATGCAATGTTTTAGAATGTGTCTGTATGAAGACATGAAGACATTTATATGCCATTTTATCAAAATTAGTACTTAGCATATTTTGATAGAAAAATTAAATCTATCAAATTTAAAGAACCCAACCGAAATGACAATTGCTCTATAGGAAAACAGTTTGACACAGCGGTACGTTTTGTAAACCATTACCACACTATAAATATGTTATTTATTATTTTTGTAATTATATCCACCAAATCATGATTGCAAATACAGACAATCGATACTCTTTGAGAAACTTAAAGCTTGAGCATGTGCACATAAAATTAGAAATTAATAACTTGAATACCTGTACAAATAACTGAAACTGGCGTGATATAATATTACTTTTAACAGTAATTGCTACAAAACTGTCGACAAAGATTCACTACTGTCGACAGTGATTGGTAAATATTAATTATGCAATCATAATACACAAAGCAACATGAAGGAATAAGCCAAGCCAATTCTCATGCTTGAATATCATATTCTGCGTATGAAGTTATTTGCTAGATTCTGAAGAAGTTATATAAAAAGATAATTACAGATTTGCACGCAATTACATCAGACAGACGAGTCTATGCCTGTCAGCATATTAGGGTAGACTATACTATCGATATACAGAAACAACCATATGGTATCATCTGGAATTCCCACGTCTATGGTATACATGCCTTTACAACTTTAAACTGCAGATCTCTTAGCCAGTCACAATGAAAGTAAAAGTTTTTATAAAGGTGCAATTTAGCAAATTAAAGGTTTTAGAATGATTTCTGTAAAAACAAAGAGCAAATAAAGGCTTGTTTTGATCATTTAATTTGATGGATTGATGAGAACGAGACAGATCAGCAGTGAGCCTGCCGATGCGAGGATGACAGGATCCTGTCTGGGCAATCGGAGACTGTCTTCACAAGTTTTTACGCACAAGGGGAATTATGCAAGTGCTCAAGGGGATTTATGCAAGTAGTATCATAAGACTGCGGTTTTCAAAAATGAATCACACAATATAAATGGTATATTCATTGCTCCCAAAAGACGCAGCAAACTGGGTGATATAACATAAAGGTTTGGAGAGTGAACAACAGTTTTTTTTATGTATTTCAGAAAAAAAAACGGTTTAAAAAGATTTTCCAAAAAATACAGGTTATAACAGATTTTAAAGATTTCACTAGGAGGTAGCACTGGCACTGCCAGAACTAGCAAACTATGAAAATGGCTCACATTGATTTAAAATTTCTACTTTGAAGACAAAATAACCCCATTGACTAAATACAATTCGAAACCTGTTCGCATCCTTGACATTTTGTGCCAGTCATATAATTTAAAGAATTTGCACATACTTCAAATTTTTCTCCAAAATTGAAATTTCTTCAGAGTGCTAATGGTTTTAACGATTGCTTCATCACTTAGTTTTTTTATAATATGGATACATCAAAATATTTCCATATCAAAATTATAAACTTCTCCAAAATCTAGCATTTTCCAGATATATAAATATGTTTAAAATGTTGGTAAATACCAGCAAGATGTCTCCCCTCTGGCTAAACCAGAGATATGCAGTTCATATACTTGTGTGTTAGCTGAAAAAATGCATGTGCAATAAATCATCATAAATATGTCTATATATGGAATACTTTGACTATCTCAGGATTCTACGTATCCATGACAACGGGACTAGCACTAATCTCTCTACATCTCGGTAAACAACACCTCGTGAAGTGCACATGTCCTACCTTTTCTTCATTAAAGCATTTTTTGAACCGCCTGAATTCTTTTTGTCATCGAAAGATTGTCGACTGTAATAAATTATTGTAATTAGTCTGATCTCTAACGAAGTACAGTATCTATATTTGTAAATTCCTGTTTCAGTCAACATCGCAGTATAGTCGACCTCGAAATGAACACGTTTATTCATTTTACTGAGAAATGACAATAATGACTCATGCTTATATTTCATTTACATACGCAGATAATACTTGAAATATTTATACCATAACTCAGCTACTATCAAGCTGAAATTTACATTTAAAATGTACATGTGTACCAGGATAATTTTCTCCATGATTTGAAAATTAATATTTTACGACGGATTTAAACATGGGGGTCTTAGACTCCCACATTTGCATATTAGGGAGTCCCTGACTCCCACATTTGCATATTAGGGAGTCCCTGATAAAATTTGCAAGCGCCAAGGAGATTTGGGGTGTAAGTAATTACCACAAAGGCGTTTAAATAATGAAAGGTGCCAATATGCCAAAATGGGCTAATCGGACCCTTGCAGGTCCCGCGGATGCACACCTGCTCATAAATGCGGGTCCACAGCCTGAAAATTGCGTCAGAGATGCAGAAAGGGGTCAACCCGGGAAATCTCTGCGACCCCTAGTTAACTGTTAGGGAATAAAGTCAAACTGCATGAAGTGGACATTAATATTAGCGGAAAGTCAATCCCAACTTCATGTTAACAAAATGAACAATGACGCAACATGTATCCAAAGCAGACCAGACCAAATATAGAGGCAAGGGTCAACCATGGTAAAACAAGACAACATTGTTAATTAGATGTTTGAAATAACCCCCATCTTTCTTATATATTAGTCATCCCTTATTTCTCGGAATACATTTTGATGTAACCGCCTGAATTCTGCTTGTCATCAAGAGTTTGTCGACTGTAATAAATATTCGTTTATTTATCCAATAAACTACGTTATTTTTGACTGAAGAAGTTTTAAATAATACGAAACATGTTGCAAAATGCAAACATTTTTTGTTTTGTCTTCTATTTTCCACATTGTGAATCAGATGTGACAAAAGAATGAATCACATGGTGAATACATTGTCTAAACATGTCAAAATAACATTACTCATTCATTTCTAAAAGTTTATTTGCACCGATTGAATTCAATTTGTAATCTTTCACTGTTATGCACTGCAAATTAACAAAATCATATAAAAACGATACGTAGAATTCAAAACCCATTCGAAAATAAGTACAACTATACAAGATATCTTAAATACATAAATATAATCTGCCTATAAAATATATAAAAATTCTAACAATAGTAACGTATAAATATATCATTATGAAAGCAAAGTGCGACTATCTTACAGGGGGGACCTGCACAGTAAGTAAGTAAGTAAGTAAATATGTAGAAAGAATAAAATTTCATTGATATAATTAAAGGGAGACAACTTGATTCTTGACCATAATTTTATAAGCAATAGTTACTCCCCTTAGCTGAAATAAAATTAATTCCCATACAATTTAGAAGATTATGCATCCACAGGCGATTGTCACGAGTTCTTTCTCTTTTATCCCTTCTAGAGTTCTCTCCCTTCATCCCTTCTATAGTATATGTATATATAGTACTATGAAGGGAGAGAACTCTAGAAGGGATAAAGGGAAAGAACTCCCAACAATCTCATGAGGTTGCAATTTTGTATAATAACTGAGAATTTACTACAGAACATTCTGCTTTTAAGACAATACATTGTTGAATCATTAAAATATGGAGAAATGTAATGGCAAAGAACACAGTAGAATAAATTCTATTCATAATGGCACATCTAGTCAAAAAGAGACTGTAGAACATGTTTAAGAAATACAAGTACAGTATAACAATCCTTCAAAGCTTTTTCTTCTTCCTAGACTTTGTGGTGGTGAAAGAATTATTTGCTGGCTAAGAATTTAAATTATGCTAACTGAACCGTTGTAATTTACACTTATAGCTATTCTGTCACATTTAATAGCTTTCATACTGTAGTTGAAACATGAATGAGCTGCGCCATGACGAAAACCTGCAGGGTTTTATTTTCAGCTGTTTTTATAACTGTTATTTGGCTATATCCCCAATGACAAGTATATATTTTCCCAATTTGATATTTATTTTGGATAAATGTGAAGCAATTGTTGATTAATTAATATTACCGGGTATATATAAATTTCTAGACTTTTTCCCCAATTTTTAAGATTAACATGCAAAAAATCCCAATTTGAAGGGTACAGGTCAACTTCCCAAAATAGCCATAATTAATCCTGACCTGTATTAGGGACCAAAGATCCATTTTCAGGTTTTAACAATTTTTACCAGATATATTGTTCAACGTTCATTTATAAACAAAAGTATAAAAAACGAATGACTACTTTTCTTTTTATAGTAATTCCAATATATTAAGAATAAGATGCAAAAGTAAGCTACAAAATGATGACCTCACATCAGAATGTATATAATTCTTAAAAAAAAAAATGTCCTCCTAAGTTTAATTCTATAAATCACAATTAAGTGCTTAGTTTCTGACGTCTAAACTTTGATTGGGAAATACTCGACATCATAACCAACGTCACTAATACAGGGTTTAACATGGCAGCCCTTAAATGTTCGCTAAATAGTAATTTTAATGTCAAGTCAAGGGGTGAAAACGAAACAAGTCTAACTGGTTATCTATATATACGAGGGGTGATCAATAAATAGGTGGACTTTTCTTATAACTTTTGAATGCTTTGTATGTGGAAACTCATATTTAATATACTCAATATTTTATCTTATTTCTACGATATTATGAACTTGTGTCTTATTGATCACCCCTCGTATGCAGGCTGTCAAGTGAACTTCTTTTAAAAAGTAGGAGAAACGTAGGAATAAAATTTACCAAAAAGTATGAGAAAAGTAGGAAATATAAAGAATTTGTACTAAAAAAGTAGGAGTTTTTACATACCTTTGAGCAGAATGTTTGCATTACTCGCAGACATAAATTGCTAACTAGAATACATCTTGATGAGACTGCATAGACAGGTCTTTTGACTCTTATACATCTTTCACCTTGGCATGATCATTAAGTAAGCAGCCACAGGCCCACAGTCTGCACCCCCAGTCTGTACAGTCTCATCAAGATCATTCCAGTCTTCTATGCACTCCCAATTGAAAAGATCCTACAAATATACTACCATTTTCTAACTATATAAGGTCTCTGTAAAGTACACAAATTAAACCCAACAAGTAGAAAATTTCAGGAATTTGGACCAAAAAGTAGAGAAAAGTAGGAAGAAAAAAAGAAGGAAAAAGTAGGAAAAATAAGGACTGCTCGACAGCCTTTATATGCAGACAAACAAGTTTGCATCACCCGTCAATGTGTTGTACAAGATACTGTTTCATTAATGTATCTAGCTTTTTCTAATTTAACAGACTTTTTCAACCTAAGAAGGTGTTTTATATTAACTTACCTACAACATGAAAAGACTTAGACTATAGGATTTAAACAGGTCTAATAATCTAGGAAAATGTATCGTGACTAACCAGTTATTTCAATGGCTAACAATAAGCGTTTCCATTAAAATGTGTATCATTAGTAAAATTATATTTTTTAAAAATATCAGAGTTTAAGACATTTTAAAATCATTAGGAATAAAAGCTATGCATTTGACATTTCATAAATCATGCAACTGGTACAAGAGTATTGTACAGTTTGTATGAAATAGATAACACCTTGATCTATTCACAAGAAATTGTCACGAGTTCTCTCCCTTTATCCTTTCTACAGTTCTCTCCCTTTATCCCTTCTACAGTATACAGAAGGGATAAAGGGAGAGAGCTTGTGACCATATCCTGTGAAAAGATCTAAGTGTTACCTATTTCATTCACAGGAGATTGTCACAAGTTCTCTCCCTTTATCCCATCTATATACTATAGAAGGGATAAAGGGAGTGAACTAAAGAAAGAATAAAGGGAGAGAACTCATGACAATCTCCTGTGATCTATTCTATGACTAATCTAGGCTAGTGATATTTATCTAATACAAAAATTTGTCAGTAAATGCATACATAAAATTATTTCAATGATTAAATCGCCTATAATTGAGTTAATACGCATTGGTAGCATTAGATAGTTTAACATTGAGCAGCCATTTGCCCCTCCACCACAGTAAGTATAGAAAAAGGAAAAAGCTTTTCACAAATAAAAATAACCATTAATATGGCCACGTTTGGTTATTCATGCCCAGTGGGACTGAACTCTCAAATTAGCATAAGCAATGGAACCGCTTAAAAACTGCAGCAAATTTGGACAATGACAAAATGTTTGAGATGGCTTTGCATGCGTTAACAATAGTGTAAATATGCACAGTTGACTGATACGTTAAATGCTTACAAAATGGATTGACACTAACCACAAAAATGAAGTACAGAGATTAATTGCTGAATAGCATTAACTATTTACTTGTACAAACATTGCAATTGTACATAAATAATGATGCTAGTCTGTGGAACATTGCGCAACTTTTTTAACTATTGTACCATGGATGAAACTTCACAGAATTTCTACTCAGAATTTTCAAATCTGATTGCAATCAGTAGCTTGTAAACAGGGCTATATACAACATGTATATGACTATAGGGGAGTGATACAGTGATAAGTATCAAGCTTGCAAGTGACCAATGAGGTAGATTTTATCACTTAATAATTACAGTAGTTTTAAGACAATGTCCATAGACTAGCACCATTGAACTACACATAGATTTATCCCAGGTACCTGGTCCTATAGATGGCAAGTATTTTTTTCAATGGTTCGTCTCTGCAATTACACATCACACCAGAATGTTTAAATAACTTCAAAAAGGGAGGCAACTCTGTTTATACATTTGAAACGAAATAAGGAAGGGTTTGTTAAAGTGTTCAAAACGGAAAGAAAAATCTAAGATAAAGTTGCAAAGGTTGCGTTTTTTTTAATGGGGCTTTAAGTCGCATTAACAACAAGGGTCATTCAGGGACTTCTACAGCCACTAGGGTGGAGGAAGACCCCTTAAGCAAACACCTTGGTAGAATCACCAACATTCTGTTAGCCAACTGAGTAGCTCCTAGTTATTCTACATCCAAGATGGGTTTCAAACCCACGCTGGTGAGGGGGCCAGTGATTTAAGGGGTCAGCGACCATGACAACAGAGACCCTTAAACAATGCAAGTGTATGGACATAAAAAAGGGTTTGACCTTTCAACAACAGGGTAAAGATATTGATTGATCAAAAACAATTTAACAACCTGGCCACTTTTCTGATAATAATACAACAATAATTCATACAATGATCAGGTTGACCCAAAAATCACATTACACCCTAAGAATAATGGGACTTTTAATTTACTATGAAATAACAGAAAAATTCTTTTAAATGAGTTTGCATTAGTCAAAGTCAGAATATTAAAAGTGCAGGAATATACAGCAGTGAATACATTATTTCAGCACTTGTATTGTTGTTTTGAATACAATAATTGGGTTCAGAAGAAAGTAATACATATGATTCATTTTTTTTAAAGAATTTATCTATTCATGTATATTTATCTGTAACACATTTGAAATGAAGTCAATACAACGCCTAAAGAAATGAAAACAGTAACATATTCTAACACTCTATATCCAGCACTCATATACTTAAGCCAACAGCTTTGTAATCCTAAATTCAAAACAAAGTGCGAGTATCTTACAGGGATAGACCAGCACAGTATGTAGAAAAAAATAAAATTTCATTTGATATAAGTAAAGGGAGACAACTTGATTCTTGACCATAAATTTATAAACAATAGTTACCTCCCTTAGCTGAAATAATCCCTAATTCAAAACAACAGTACCAATTATAGTAGATTGTGCATGTGAAGGAAACAAAATATTACAGTATATATAACCAATACATATAATAAGTACAATAATATATACATAGCAAACAGTTAGTAATTATCTATTAAACTCATCTAGCAAATAGAACAATAAATAATTAAAAATAAAAAAATATTTTAAGAAAACCAAATTTTCCAAAACTGAGTTTGACTAGGGCCCTTAAGTTTCATTCTAGACTTGGGCCAGTGAGTATAACTGATACTTACACTCAGCTCTCAAATCACAATATTAACTCTTAATGAGTCTGATAGTGGATCGTATAGAGTGTTATATAAATGTATCCAGGGTTCTAGATTTTGTTTATAATACACTTTTCCTGGACGAGTGAAGATGTTATACTTGACTTGTGCGACCTGGAAGGCTAGTTGTCCGAGAAGATTTTGTTCGGTATTTAGAATGTATGATGTTAATTAGCTTGTTCTGGACTAACTTCAACCCAAATCACCAATTACATTCGTCCTGGACGTCGGGCTGGTGGATTTCTAGAGCCCGGGTATCATAATGTAAAATGAATTCTGAATAATCTTTGTGGTCCATTTTCATAGAGAATTTGAGTGCAATATGATATCTGGGACTCATCTCTAAGTAAATTGACTGATAAAAATACAGCGCTCATTTGACATTTTCAGACATTGTCGACTCAAATTTTCAATATCAGACTTATATTACAAAGAGTAAATTTTGTGATTTGAGTGCTGAGTGTAAGTATTCATAATAACCATGGACCCTGGTTTGAATATGAGATGACGGTTCATTGTTATGGAAGATAATTTTTTAAAACAACAACAACAGACAGCATTCGAGCCAAAGGTCGGAAAAATCAATATCTTAAGACATTTCTCGAGTGGTATTTAATGAGAGATGGTTACTTGAAACAAAACATGTGGCATATTGAACATTTAAGTTGAACTCTCAATGGCTTTTTATCAATGGTCATCCATAATATTGTCTTTTACTGGAAAAAAAATTGAGAATAAGTTTTTGTATAAACTTCTAAAAATCAGATAAGAGCAAGAAAAATTACATGCATTGGTTTTACTGCGTAAATATTTCGTTTCGGAAAACTTGGTTTCAAACAAATTTTTGTATAAACTTCTAAAAATCGAATAAGAGCAAGTATATAACAATTACATGCGATGTATAAATATAAATGCGTAAATATAACACTGTGAGTATAGGCATACACAATATATATGTAAGTCAGGCATGAGAATACAAAATCTCAAAATCAGCTGAAAATTTGGAAAAGGGTCCAGGGGGCCGCTAAGCTCCTGGCTTTCAAGCATCACGATGGCTTAAATTGTCTCAAAGACGGCCCTTGCGAGCGTCAAATCCGCGGATTTCTGCAAATCTGCGGAAATTCTCATGCCTGGTAAGTATAGAAGTCTAGTGATCAGTGTGTGATGGTATAATTTGTGGTTACAATGTGAGACATTAAGAGCCAAGGACAGAAGAATTTATCTTACGGGGTTAATTCAGCATCAGGTCCTTCCAGTAACTCCGCCTTTTGTGGGAGGCGCCCTGAAAACATACAAAAGAAATTTAAAGTTATATAATATTACATTTCAGAGTTTACAGAAGAATGATGTAGTAGCAAGTTCCTGCAGTCATGACGAATACTCATTGGACAGTCGGACCTGACCAATGAAGAAGTCCGAGACCGATGTAGAAGGTTTGTGTGATGGTCCGTATGTCATACAGTATGGATCGGAACAGGTTTTACAGCAGCTGCTGCTATTTATAAACACATTTGCGAAGAATGATTTGTTTTGACATGTTTTGGGTCCGACAAGTTTGCATTCAGCCAGACAAGATTTCCAAGGTTGTCAGACCGAATGTCTGACAAGTCATGAAAGTCATTTGCCATGACTGTACCAGCAACAATGTAAAGTAAGAACCACCAATATCATGCAAGTAAAAGGAAAATCTCTCTCCACATTACAAAATGAAAGCAGACATTTTTAAGGAAAACAAGCCAGAATAGTCGCCAAGTATTGTAATACTTGTACTGGGGGTTCCCTGTAGCAACTTATTCTCTCTCATATATGAGTTGTTCCATGACAAAACCTGTTTTAGTGACCAAAAATACATTCAGGTTTTTACATTTTCTAACAAATATATTTCTTCTAGTTTCATTTATTTCCAAAAATATAAAAATCGGATGTGTACTTTTCTTTTCATAGCAATTTAAATATCAAATACAAAATGCAAAAGTAAACTATAAAATGCTGTGTCAAAAACACTTTATTTAAATGTATATTAATTCCTAAATATCTTCTGTTTCACAAATGGAAAGAAACAAATTTCATAACACGTATCAATATTTTCATTTTCTATAATTCAATTAATCAATAGTAAGCAACAGAGACACTTCAGACAAAGTGCTTAGTTTGTAATGTCAAAATTTCATTTGGAAATACTTGACATCATAACCAATGTCACTAATACAGGGTTTGTCATGGAAGCGTCTATATTTATTAGTAATTTGAATCCTAATAATCTTTAAAACTGATTAAGACTCGAAATTGCAATATCAGCATTTTTGCTCCAAGTTGTCATACAAGTCACACACCAAATATGAACATGTCCTGTGATAGAAGAAATCATCGCAATCTGGCATTATCTTAAACAACTGTATTCCAGATTGGAAGTCAGCTTTAGAAAAAATCAAGTCAGATATTTTGTTAACTAACATATTCCATGAAATTCTTCAGCATAAACAGCTTTCTTCAAAAAAGGGTAATTGAATGTCTCTACAGTTCTTACCAATATGCTCATTGATTGCATCACTCTTCGCTATGGCCATAAGGAAACCATAAAAAGACACCCTCGGCACATTAAACAGAATTTCTTTCAATGCTTCTGTGGGTGGGGTGCTGAAAATAAAAACTACATAAGTAACATATTGCAATACATACCATGGTATAAATGGCTTCATTAACCTGAGCTAGTTCTGCCTTTTTTCTGACTAGAACATTTTAATGTACACTCCAATTCTTCACATGTGCTGCACAAATAAACATGCATACGTTTAGCTAAATCAAAATGAAATCTCATTTCAATTTTATGACTGGTATTTTAATGAGGTTTTCATGAAACTAAACAATTATCATTCTCATTTTTTTTACTAATACAAGGTTTACATAACAAAATAAATTCATTTATTTAGAGTTTGGTAGCTAGAAAATTCCAGAAAGTGAGCAGAAAAAAATGTATCACAAAAAAAGGTACATTCATTTCACGTTGTTGTACAATACAGTCTGGATGCATATCGCAATATACAGATATATGAGTGACATCCCCAATATAAGTAAACTTGTCATTGAGGACACACACTTACAACATCCAGATTTGAAGCCAAGTGCAGTACCGACTGAGCTAACCGGACAAACATTAGGAAACTGCTGTACCAACTGAGCTAACCAGACAAACATTAGGAAAGTGTTCTACTGACTGAGCTAACCAGACAGCACAGTCGGTTGAGCCCTTTCCTTTTTTAACTGCACAAAAAACAAAGAAAATGCTGTACCGACTGAATGAATGGGACGAAACATTAGAAAGGTGCTCAAGTGTTTACCTGTAGTTCATTCGATCACAAAGTGGATACACAGCTCTGAAGTATTGCATGGCATCAACACCATCACCAGGTAAATGATTACTGGTATGAATTTTTGTATCGTCTGTACCTGATGGTACGACAACTGGATTCCTAGGACTGGAATGTGTTTGTATCATTGATTGGTAGATCTCCAAGCATTTATCTAAAAATTCTGTAAGCATATAAAAACTTTCAGTCACAACATTGTCTTTCAAACATTTTCAAACTTGGGATATTTTCTGTAGAATTATTTTTAGTGGAAGAGATCTCCTGCTTTGAGTCTCAGACTCTCACTTTTCGGGGAGTAAAGTCCCTCTTTGCTGTCTGAAAAGGATCACATGTATGTCAATCCTAATAGTGATTGAAGGGAAACTGAATCTGATTTCAACTTGGTATTTTCTTTATAACCAATATTTATCAGGGGTTCGTTCTAACAGCTGAATGTTCTCAATCCTGAAGATTTGCTGTTTCTTCTCGTAGTTTGAGCAGAAGTCATGTCAAATGATCTCAATCACTCAGCTGCTCTGATCAAAGCTTCAATGACCCAGCATTATCAGATGCAGGCGTCTGATGATCTAGACGATTAGTACACAAAATGTTTCATACCAGTTGCGATTCGGCCCCTACCCCACCAAAATAAATCATCTGATTTACATCAAGCTAAAAGTGACCCTGGAACCTCAAAATCTGGAATTTCCGAATTAATCCCAAACTTAATAGGATACCAGTATTTAGTGAGTAGTATCAGACAACACAATGGAAATAACAGCAACTATACTTACCACCATAATAAAACTGTGTCTGGAAAGCGTAGATGAAGTCAGTAAATGAAATCAGACAATCAAGAGCATCATCAAGCAAAATTATTCTGAAATAAATTAATATTTCACAAATGTATAAACCTTGGTATACAAAAACGTTACACTATTATTTCGAAATAAAACTTTTTTTTCTATGGTAATTTGCATATTCACAAAAAATGTCTATATATAGATGTAAGCAGTTTTAAAACATTATGTTAACGACTTTAACTTTAGAATTTGATGACAGCAGTCCCAGTTCTTCATTGGCAGCATTTTAAGTATATTCTGTCTTCGCAATCAGCCTTGCGAAATCTGCATCGTATTTCTAAATCAATTTTTGAACATACCTGGCTGTTTTCTGTGCAATCTCAAAAGGGAAATCTGAACACAATAATGTGATTAGTGAATGATATTCTTGTATACTCAGCAGATCTGAAATATTATAAATAAAGAAATATAATTAAGATAAGCATAATAAAGGTTGACTAATTCTTCAAAGTTAACAATTGCAACATAACAAAAATGTTTGAATTTTAACTGAAAAAAAAGGTTCTAACATCATTTTAATTAAGTTATCTAGCCAGAAAGTAAACAGTATATGATTTATGACAAAACAAAATACACACAAACAAGAGAGCCATGATGGCCCCATATTGCTGTTCCAAGACCACGCTTGAAGGAATTCAGAAGAGGGTCACTTTAGAAAATTTTCTGAGAAGATGTTTCCGTTTGGTTGCCATGGCAACCAGAGTTCTATATAGAACCACTTTATTTGAGGGAATGTGGTAGAAGACCACCAAAACAACACACCTGTGAAATTTGTTTGAAATTGACTCAGTGGTTTGAATGAGATGTTGTTTGAATACATTGTTGACAACGACAATGGACAAAGGGAGATCACAATAGTTATGTCATGATAAAAAACACGTTTTTTTCTAACTCACCTCCTTTTTTGCCAATTTGTTTATAGCACTTCCAAAATAGTTTGACAAAGGAAGCTCTATTGTGCGGTGTCATGTGTATAAAATGGTATTCCCTAAACATTGTATGGTTTCCATCCCTTAGAGCATTAAAGCTGAAAATATAAAACATAACAATAATCAAACTTCATGTACAAGCAACTTGGACTATATGAGCCAAACTAACATACTACCTGTAAGTGAAAGAATAATCAAGTCAAACTCTTCTAATAACTCATGTAACTGCCACTTTTTAGCACTATATAGGGGGCTTAAGATAACGGATATTCCCCACAGCCAAGATGAAAACAGATGTAGTAAGACTGTGATTCTGGACAAAGACTTAGGTGGAATTTATAGGACTGATGCCTACAACATCTCTCATACTAAGGCATTTGATGACTCCTTGCTCATGTAGAACGAGGATTTAGACAACAAATTTAGTTTTTTGTCTACATCCCAAGTGTTTGCCCCTACTGGGGCAAAACAATGATGGTTTCATCTATAAAGAAATATAAAATGGTGTATTTATCAACACAGTTTCGCTACAATGGCTCATTATTTATCAGACCAAACAATACTTATGATGCAAATGTTTAATATACATTTCATAATTCTAATTCATTAATTTTTTTTTGTCAGAAAAATAAATAAAGAAAACAAGCTGTAAATCTAGTAACAAAAAATAATAGAAAGTTTAGCCCTTACTATTCACTTAGAATCTTAATTGGGTTCAATTTTGGATTTTCTTCTCGATGTTCCAATAACTGTGCAATGCCGTCTTCCATATACACAAGTACATTATGCTTCGCTGTAAAACAATGTAAATTTGTAATGGTCATGACTTTTATTAGACTGTATGTTACTAATGATGAAAATAGGAAAGCATACATTATGACAAATCTGTACCTTTTCGTACATTAAAGTTACTAAGCAACAAGGTCTACTAAAAACCTATACATATAGAGTCAAAGATTGTAAATGAAATCTGCTGAAATTAATACCCAGTAATGCAATATATTCGATGGTATGTAACTTCAGAAGGAAGCATAGACCACATAATGTATCAATTTGTAAATAAGTAGACATAATTAATGGCTTCTGGCTTTGATTATAATGAAATGTATAAGCACAATAGAATGCACAAAATACATGCAAATCTTTTGGAAAAGGTTGGACACTTACATGCAATAATGTCAAAAGCTTAAAATTTGTCAGTTTTCTGTCTCAAGCTGAAAAACATCTGTATTGGGACGCGGATTTTTTTTTTCAATCTAACATATACATGCATGCCCAGAGATCATGACTTTTTCAAGATTTCAGCCAAAGAAAAGTTGGGTTAGGAGGTAAATATTAGGGCCACATATTTCTTCAAGTCTATACTATATAGTTGACTTATTTGCTTCATTCTTTTTCTTGTCACCAGTCAAAACATAATGGTCAAAATGATGACAGAGTTTCATATGATGTGAATGTTTCACAACAGAATCTATGTAAAAGAAAGAAGTTTAAAACTGATGACGTCTAGCCCTAGGATACTCACCTAGGTACCTCTCAGCGGTCATTGAAAAACGGTCTTCATTTGTGTACAAGGACATTTTGACGCCCACAGCTTTCGGTTCTTCAATTAAGACTCAATCAGATAACATTTCCTAACACAAAATAATTCAGTAATCATCTGCTCAAACAAGAAATAATAAGAGTGTGTTTCCGGACGTTCATATCGTCGTTCTACATGTTTTTCTAAACTTCTATCAAGCGTCCATAACAACTATAAAATGTTAGATAATTCACAAGAAACAGATAAGAAACGGGTGTATTTAGGATAGATGCTAATTAATAAGTAATTTTCTACTTAAGATGCACGCTGTCATCTAGATTCGCATTAATATCAGTTCAAAACGGAACGAAATGTTTGGATCAGAATCCAAATTTCATCGACTTGTGTCTTGAGCTGGCTCCGGTGTTTAGTTTCGAATTTGAATATTGTTTATTTCGTATGTTTTTCGTAATCAAAATGGTATTTATATAAACTTTAATTTAATTAATGTAGTTGTAGATAATTAGTGATAATTATGACGTATTGTCCCAAATTTAAGGAAGATATATAATACTAAAATAAGAACTCAACCATTTCTCAAATATAACGATTGAGAATAGACGGATTTTTTTTTAAACTTTTTGATATTCTTTTTTATAAGCGCGCATAATTTACAAATATGAGTCCTCAATTGTTCATAAAAATATAATCACGTGGCATATTCACCTTAAATCTGAAGTTTTACGACACTAACTCAATTTATGTTTTCGTTCAAATAAACAATTAAGGCTAATTATTATAACGTATGTAACCACCAGTTTGTACTAAAATGTCAACAACTGTGCTATGAAAGAATACACTGTTATTCGTGTAAACTATTCGATATGTGAGCTGTTGTTATAGTTGTGGATTTTTATAATGTTATTTAAAGATGATTGGATATATTTTAAGCTTTTGCTTCATTGCAATTATTCAAGGTTGGTATTTATTTTTACTCTTAATTGACTTGCTCTGCTATAATTATGATCTGTGATCTTCATTAGCCCCCAAGTTAAAAGTTTATAAAAATAAAAAAAGTTGCTTTCAGTTTAGTTTGTGTTATTGTTGATTTATATTTGCAATTATTGGACCACTATATATTGTTATCATTCTTTTGCATTAAAATGAAAATAATTTGCAACTTACATTACCCATAAAGGGAGAAGTGGATTTTATTACTTAGCCAAGTTCAATCACTTGGTCAGAGAAGTATAAAAAACAAAGGATTGGGGAGCCAGGCATACACAGATATGCATGAATAAAGTATGTGAATAGAAACACAAAAATGGGTTTAAAGTCCCTGGGGGGAGAGTATTTTTTTAATTAAAGTATTTAGAAAAAGTGAGATTCAACAATCAACCTGCCTAAAGTCTTCTGTGCATGCACTTACAATTTGACTGTAGGGTTGCTGCTTTACATGTGGTAGATTTGTAATTTAATTAAAGTTGAAAAGTCCAAGGTTCATTATGATTATCAGATTAGTATTAATTGCTACTTGGTCTTCAACGGTCAACCTGTATAATTTTTGCATTCCATTCCTGGAAGTGGATTGGGGCTCAGGTCTGAATGTGGGCACACCTCTTGGCTCTACATTGTATGGCTGTATGCATTACATTTTGATGTTGGTTTGATAATAATTATTTAGTCATATATTTAAAAAGATTTGCAATTGATTTACGGCAACAAATCAGGAAGATACATATAGCTTTTTATATTTAAAAATCTTAATTGGCAGCTCATGATTTATACCTTTTGTTATTAAAGTGGTACTAAAGAACTTTTAGTTATTCAATTTATAGTAAATTTATTTTGATATTGTCACCTAGTGTAACAAATGAATTCAAGTGTTCTTATAATTGTTCAAAATAAAACATTGCTGAGATGTGAATATAAGAAAATAGTTTATAGTGCATTACGCAATACAAACTTTATATAATTTAACGAAATAAAATAATAAATAAAAAGAGTCAAAATGCCATTATGGTTATCAATATTTATTGCATAATAAAATGATACATATATCAAAGTATTCTTGTCAAGTAGATTACAACCCATAGTAATCACTAAATCTATGGTAATATATTTGGCTTTTTTTTAAATGTAGTAATGCAGGGGTTCCACTAGGCTCTGAATCTAAAGGGTCAGTTTGATCATTTTTGACTGCATCTTACTATTTTATAAAAAAATTACCTATAATTTAGAGAACAATTGACCTTTCAGTCAGAATCCTGAGGGTCAAAGTGTCAGCTCTAGGGTCAAATGGAACCCATGTGATGTTTAAACTTTATGTCAGGGTTTTCCCTAGGATTTTTCAGCTAGGGGTCCTGGGACCCTCGTGTTTGACAAATTGGGGGTCCTTAGTAAATTTGTAGGGTCTCAGATATATGCAGTTTATACTTGACAAAGGTTTATTTTAGGGGTCCCAGGGATGCACTGTAAGTGGAAAATGGGAGTCCCTAGAAATAAAAGGGAGTCAGGGACTCAAGGTTTCTGCATCAGGGAAATCCCTGTATGTAAATATACATATATATATACATGTTCTAAATAATAAATTTGATGTAAATTGTAATGAAATGTCACTTCTAAATCAAATCTAGATTTAGACACTTAATCGCCAACAAATGTTTGGTCGAACATTCTTTCAGCACCAGAGGAAGTCGAAAAGCATTTAGGTTCAAAACTGCCGTTATTTCCTAGACTGAAACGATTCCTTGGTATTAATTACATTAATGGATTATGTTACCATAAATTATTATAAAATTGCTGATAGGGTGAGTTTTTACTGTTAATCTTTTCTCTGAGAAACTCCCTGCATTTTCCATTCAAACAGTTATTTTCTATTACTACTAGAGAATCTCTTTGTGATTACATGCAAAATGTAGACATGAAATGACATTATATGCAATGTAAATCAGCGCAGTGAAGTTAATCTTAAATCTTGATTATAATTCATGAAAAGTTTTTATCAATTCATTCATTGTGCTTGATATCAATTCATTTATTGTATTCATACATTTTTTAAATGAATTCGCATTGCTGATCAATTCATTCTGTTTGAATATTTTGATCTAAATATTTTATCATCAATTATTTATACTGTCCCCTGAAAGAGAACTGTTTACAAGCACCAGGTTATTGTATGCTTTCAGTTGTCAGTTAACATAATGGTGCTTTATATTTATAGCCCATCAATATCAATAAAATAAATTTATGCTGAATAATCGTAAATTGTGCATCATCATTAATATTTATGATGCCAAACTATGTATTGAGCCACATTCTTTAAAATTAAATAAATTCCAATTTAATAGACAATTGAAAACTTGCATGATTTGCTCAAGCTTGTGTGTTAAAGAATTGTGGGGTTTTTTTTGTGGTAATAATGTATTGTATTTGTATTTGTTGTGCCCCCTTCGAAGAGAGGGCATATTGGTTTGCACATATTGGTTCGTCCATCAGTAACCTTTTCCTTTCCGATCAATAACTCAAAAACCCCTTGACCTATCATCCTCAAACTTGGTCCACTCATTCATCTTGGGAAGCAGAGGAACCCTATTGATTTTACAAACATCTCTTGTCATTATTCAGTTTCATTATATTAAATTCTTAAAAATGCTTAATATTTTTACAATAAAACTTGAATTATTATTTAAATTGTTTTTCCACAGCATGCGTCATACTGTTTCTATCAATGACAGCTTTATGAATGGTTATACTTTTTTGATTGGGCCTATTCAAGCAAAACTTACTGACACTGTCTATATATTAAAATACTATTATTGTCACTATACTAATGAACATGTATGTATGACATTGAAGTAAGATTACATTTCTGCACGTACATTTAAGGATTACCATTTATCTTCATTATTTCAAAATGGTTTGTGACAAAACATTTGTTCCAAGCTAGGGATGTTTAATTTCTGAACTTTGATACATTAATTGGTACCATTATTTTGACAGTATCATAATCTCGCCTTATTATCTCGGTTAGCTTATTTACTTCTTGTTTAAATGTACTGTTGATAAAGTTTTCATACGAGACTATTTGACTGGTATGCAATGGTTTTAGCCGTCATAAAACCTGTTAATAAACACATTAGTGTATGCATTGAATAGAAATACTACGAAATATTTGGGTTATTGGACTGTCAGACTGTGTTCAGTGCCCACCCATAGCCTTGTATTCACGTTTTATTTGTAAACACAGTTCATGTATTTGGATTGAACTTTTTGATAACAGACTCACTGTCTTTCAATATTATATTTATTTAATGAAAGAATGTACTCGTAGTACTTTTAGATATACAGTCAAACCTGTCTGTAAAGACCACCCATGGGAACAGCAAAATGTGGTCTTTGTTAACAGGTGGTCTCTATTAACAGATTTAATACCATTGAAAATGGTCTGATGGGAGATAAAATTGGTAGTCTTTGCAGACAGGTTTTGCAATAGTGGTCTTTGTTCGCAGGTGGTCTTTAACACAGGTTTGACTGTATACTGCTGTTACGTTTGATTACTATAACTTGTAATACACAAATGAAAACCTAATTCAAAGTGTTATCATATATTTCTGTTATAGTATAATACATGTAAATACAAAACAAATGTATTTGTTTTGCTATATAATTATTTAAAGTTAAAATTTTAAACTATAATATCAGAAAAAAATAGTTTAAAATCAATTCATTGGTCAGCAATTTTATTGCTTTTAAATGTAAAAACCATATATTTGGCTTTGGGAATGGGTCAGATAGTCTGACCCGTGGGAACTGTAGAAAAAGGCCTGGATCACTGTTTTCTTCAGAAAGTACTAACTGGCTAGCAGACTATACTGTGTGTGGTAAACATTGTAACATATTTAAAATGATAAGTTGGATTTAAAAGTATAAAAACATTCCTGACCTAGAAACTAAAATAATCTTCAGTTTGTTGAAGAAAATACGAAGATTTACCTGCTGGTATTTCCCCATTCTCAGACCTAGGTATCATAACAATGTGTGTGTACATGGTGGCTTTATAAATACTCTATTTATTAAGTAGAGATATATCATTTATATATGTACGACATATGCCATTATTATTGTATGAATAAAGTATATAATGGCAAAATATGAAACACCCAGCCCACTGGACATAATATACATGTACAACTGTAAGTCACTTACCTTGAAGATTTATTGCATAATGGCAAAGTTTAGTATAACAAGTATCTGTTGATGTAAATACCAAGTTTTATTCATTTTAATACTGCTGTACGTAGTCATTTAGCAATACATGCAGGGTTTCCACAGGGCTTTCGCTAGAACTTCAGAACAGGGAGAAGTTTTTTTGTGATTTTAGGGAGAAAGTACAGCATTTTCACTCTGTTTAAGGCATTTTTATATAGGAAAACTTCTCCCTCAGTTAAAATTAGGGAGTAGTCAGATCATTTTTGGAGACTATTTCTCCCTCTCCCCTGGTTCCATTTACCAAAATGACCTTTGAGAGTCAGCCCCTGGTGGAACCCCTGGGTACAGAGCAAGTTCGAAACCCACTATGGGTTAGGTTGAACCGCAAACATCACAATCCCGAATTAGGGGTTCGTACCGGTTATCAAAGAAGCAGTCATCCTACTCATCAACAGTGATTATACCATAGTTTAAGGTGTAATAATTTGTTGCACTATCAATGTAAAACAAATGGGAGAATTTAACTTAAATCACAAGTTGCATGAACAACAAGTCAGGGGTCCACTAATTGTGCTGAACCTTAAGGGTCAAAATGTTTTTTTTTAGAAATTTCAGTGGTCAAAGGGTCAACTCCAGGGTCAAATGGCACCCCTTGACATTCTGTGCATTGCTATAGCTTACAATGATTAGGGAACCATCCTGCAGTCTTTTCTAGTTTCTGGCAAATTTATTGAAGTACATGTATCACTTATTTAGTACAGAGCTAGTTTACGCTCTTGCCATAGTCTAGGTGTTTGCAATCATTTAACAGCCATTTTTCACAATTTTGAAACTTGCATCAGTTTGCTTTAACAATTTTATACATATGTTTGAGTTTGTCAGTAGTAACCTAGATTTGTTGCTGGTAACTATATGAGACTGGATATATCCTTCATCGATGAATGGTAATTGCAGTGGATAAATTGATGATAATTATTGGCTGCGCTAATTTGGAGAACAACAAATTGCTGTATTTGAATGGCTTGCAGGTGCAGATATAGGAACTTTGTGCTAGGTGAATTGTTATGTTCACATGTGATATTTTGTCCTTGGAGTTAGAACGTTAAACATGCACCATTTTTTCCATCTATTCGCCCTCTTTTGGTGGACTGAAATTTGTAATGAATTGTTGTGTGTGGCTGAGCATTGCAAGAACTATTTGTGCTTTTTAGCGTCTTAGTGTCATAGAAAAGCAATATGCTTGCCATTCGCTTGGGAGCACCAGGTTGCCCCCCCCATATCCCCCCTCCTTGCTAAGGTTTAATACTTTATTAATAGCCCTCCTTGCTATGGTTATAGCAGAGAGATAGTCATTTTGGGCAAATATGTCATTATGTGCATGTCAATTTTAAGTATTAAGCAAATCTGTGTATCTGATTATTCAATGACATAGGGGCTGAGACCCTTCTTAACCCTTCCCCATCAATAAAATTTAAAATATTTTCACGACCAACTGTAGGCAAGCCCCTTTAATCAGATAAACATTACATAAAATGACGTCTTATCACAATGCTGAATGTTTTCTATTCGTGACCCGGATTGCTTAACTTGAAGTGGCATTTATGTCCATTTATGTCTACATATGTGACACTTCAAAATTTAATGTAAATCTTTAATGTTTAGACTTGTTTGTAAATGTCCATTGTATTGTGTTTATGAGTTTGAAATTTTAAGGGTCAAACAATCTTGTTCTGTATAATCTGTGTATATATTGCATAATTATGGCATTTTAAGCTTTCAATGCTTTGAAATTTGTTTTATTGTTTATGCATTAATGTTGAAAAGTTTTTATTTGGTCCAGGGAACAAGTTTCTAGGCGAAGTGGGCAAAGAAGTCACCGTCCATTCATTCATTTTGCCAATTTTCGAAAGTTAGGCAAAAAAAGTCGCCGTAAATTTCTTGGTCATGTCATTAAACACAATATGATCTGTCATGTAACCATGCGAGACATCCGCAGTGCATTCGTTGAATAAACATACCTATAATATTATAAGATTTTGGTGGTAGACTCCGTAGTTACTGTCACTGATTTCAAATCACTTGCCCCTCACTGCTGTGGGTTCGAATCTCACTCACGATCTAGGACTTGTGAGGAAGGTATCCAGCTGGATAAATAATAAGGGTCACCTGGTGTCATCCACCCTGGCTGTTTATATAACTTAAAGATAAACCCTATAGCCCCTCCACAAATTGCGCATTTAGGGCCGTATATATACAAATAACAGGGCTGGTTGGAAATCGAGGACTGCTGGTAATCCGGTCAACTAAACCACTGTGTATGTAGTTGTTAAAACCCCCAAATATGACAATATTATTACTGCTTTTTTGTAAGTAATGTTACTCATGCACATATTCTCTAATCTTTCGCCACTGGGTCAGTAAATAATGGGTTTTAATGACAGAATTGTCTAATGTGACATCCTTGGCATTTGAGATAATTACAGTGCGAGACACACCAAGAATTTAAATTAGGAAAGTAACAAAAGAACTAGAATCAATAAGGTTGTCCGAAATAAATGTAGTCCAACACAATTGTTATTTTATCTTAGATGTCACATTAATCATTTACTGATAACTACTTTCACTCCCCAGTAGACAACTGTATATATACAGCTAGGCAAGTGCTAACAGGGTAGACAACTGTATATTCACAGTTAGGCAAGTGCTAACAGGGTAGACAACTGTATATTTACAGCTAGGCAAGTGCTAACAGGGTAGACAACTGTATATTCACAGTTAGGCAAGTGCTCACAGGGTAGACAACTCTATATATACAGCTAAGCAAGTGCTCACATGGTAGACAACTCTATATATACAGCTAAGCAAGTGCTCACAGGGTAGACAACTCTATATATACAGCTAAGCAAGTGCTCACAGGGTAGACAACTCTATATATACAGCAAGGCACGTGCTCACGGGGTAGACAACTGTACATATACAGTCAGGCAAGTGCTAGCAGGTGGCCAAGTAATCTTTCGCTATTAACTCTCTTATATCAGCTACTAAAATTTACCCTAAAATGACTCATTTTTAAAAAAAAATAGATTTGCAACCAAAAGTCTAATTTTAGTTCAACAGTACATGTACCTATTGTATGACACTGAGTTGATTCCTTTATCAGGTTTGCATTATAAATTTTGTTATCCAAACTTTACAAAATAAATGTAGATGTCAACATGTTTTGAAATGTTGACCCAGTATTTGTGGCTACATTCAAGTGATTTAACATTGTAGCAGTGTCATACTGTTGTTTGATAGGAGACATAACAATGTTAGAATGAATTGTTGTGTTTTATGTTTTAAGCCAACATTATGTCTGTCTTGTTAAAAACAACATAATACGCGAGTGTGAAGTGATGGAAATAAAACAAATTTAGATGTGACTTGCCAAGTCCTTTTACTATTCATGTCAAGATTGAAAGTGTTTGAGAGCTGTCTATACCACAGAAGAATGTCACAAGTTCTCTCCCTTTATTGTTTCTAGAGTTCTCTCCCTTTATCCCTTCTATAGTATACGGTATATTTGGTATATATACTATAGAATGGATAAAGAGAGAGAACTTGTGACAATCTCCTGTGGTAACTTAGTATATATATAATAAATGTATGCTATCGAAGGAATAAAGGGAGAGAACCCTAGAATTGATTAAGGGAGACAATCTCCTGTGGTAACTTAGTATATATAAATATGCTATCGAAGGAATAAAGGGAGAGAACCCTAGAATTGATTAAGGGAGACAATCTCCTGTGGTTACTTAGTATATATATTATATGCTATTGAAGGAATAAAGGGAGAGAACTTTAGAAGGGATAAAGGGAGAGAATTTGTGACAATCTCCTGTGGTAACTTAGTATATAATGGGAGAGAACTTTAGAAGGGATAAAGGGAGAGAACTTGTGACAATCTCCTGTGGTAACTTAGTATATAATTATATAAATATGCTTTAGAAGGAATTACAGGAGAGAACTTGTGACAATCAGCTGTGGTCTATACCTAACTCCTCTGCCATAAGTTAATGCACTCTAGAAAAGCAAAAAATTGGGTCTCTGCGGGAGGTAGTCTTGATCAAGTAAGGCCATAATTAAAAAAGTCTTTGTTTGCCCTTTACCGACCCTAGATTTTAGAGGTGGGTAGGTAGGTAGGAAAAATATTTTATTGTGGAAATTTTAATATGTTTTAGTCGAAATGTATTGTTCGTGCATTGTAAGTTTGGCACGTGGTACATTGGGTGGGCGGGTACAGTAAAATAATTGTAAATATTAAATAAGATACAATTAAATGACATGTGGTTGTCAAAAACATGGTTAACATATTAGCTCGGATCAATTCAGAAAAAATTAATGTTGGTAAAATGAAAGCAAAATTGACACTTTTATGTGTCCTTATTTTTAATACTTTATATAGCCTGTCTGTTTTAGTGAGTATGAGCACGAGGCTTCAATAATTGTTGATGAAAATATTATAAGGGCAACTATGACCATTTTTGTGTCATACTTTTTTCTAACTTTGGGTTCCAAAGTTTTTCTTGCAAGAGGAAGTTATCATAAGGCAAATATAATGAAACAAAAATAGTCATTGTTTTGTAACTAAGAAGAACAAACTGCACACATCGTAGTGTGACATAATGGTGTATAGTCGGGTTTATAACCCAAAAAAAAAAAAAAAAAAAAAAAAAAAGAATTTTACAATAAAATTGTTTGAGTCAACGGCCAAATCTCGGGTCGGTCGGTAAAGGGCAAACAAACCTAATATTAATTTAAGCCTAAAATATAAACTAAAAAAGAAGTATAATAATTGATATCTTACCAAACTTCACTCAGGGTCAGACGACAGCAAACAAAGATTTTTTTAAAGGTAGCTTGCCTACCTTTTAACAGATATTTGAGAAAATGTCATGTAAATGCCTTCAAACAGACATGCTCTAAAACACTGTATTATAACTTTCCTTAAAAGTTTTTTTTTAAACTGCAAAACAAGAATTCAATACTGGTATTACTATGCTTATAGCGCTTAATCTTGGTGCGTAGGTCAGGATAGAAAAAACCTGTCTTTGTGGATTGGTTATCCTTTCGATAAAGGGAACATAACCTTACCAAAATCCATTTGGATCTGGAGTGACCAGTGATCGTAACATCTCTGCAATTTTTTATGTTGCACAACAAATCTTAAACTTCAAATCGCGCTGACTATCCTTTTTCAAAAAAATTCTTGTTTATCTGACTCTCTTCTTTCTAATTTGATTTATATAATGCACAATGATCACTTCAGATTCATTCAGTTTGTTATGGGATCTTACCCACTGGTATAATTATGATGTTATGATACAAAAAAGGTCAAAGAAAGGGTACGGATGGGATAAATTGAGACATTAAATTGGCATATAAAAGCTGTTTTATGCTCCTTGATACAGTGTATAAAGCAACATTGTGTATAAGGTGTTTAATTTATGGCTTGTCAAGTTTATTACCCATTATAATGCTGACAGAATGAAAATATATTGAACTTTAAGGCCCTCCATAAGCCCTTTGGTTCACATCAATAAATTCTTTATTACTGTTGACAAGGAATTTTTGCATAATTTTTTGGGTACTTTATATGTCCATGCTTTGGCACTGCATATGAATCGTAAAGTAGGCTTTGACTTAGGGCTGCAACAATGCAGACGGCTCTCTGGAATTAGTTTTGATTACTAACTTTTCATTTATTCGGTTCGATTATATAAATACATGCAATACATAAATAACTGATAGTTCAATGACTTGTAATGACCTGAGACATGAACGACATTTGACTAGAAAAGTAGTATTAGATATAAAATAAAGTAGGGTAATCAGACTAGAAATAGATCTTCATGTCCCATAATAAAAGTGAACAGTTCCAATAGCTGTGTAACTAAAAGATAAAGACTGTAAACTGTCGACTAGAATATTGCTTTATAAATAAAAATGTTGTCTGTTGTACCAAATTGCAAACTAAAACGTGAGAAAAAAGAGCCTAAAATAATCAAACTTCGGTTAAAGCCCTTAGGTTTGACTCTAAGTTTTCAAAGATCTGTAAATGGTCCTTTTTAATGAAGACAATAATAATAATAAATTAATATATTATTCGTTTAAACTATCCCAGGTTTAAATTTAATCAAGCTTTTCTCATGAGCTTTTTCATTTGACAATATTTACATTTTTTTTCGGCCTTTTGTACTTTACAATGTTCACTTATGATTATGTTAAAACTATTTTGATGAACCTGAATGTACTTTTTATTGAAAGTAAATTTCTAATTTTTCATGGAGATTTAAATTTAATGACTTCTGGGTGCAAGTAAACATTACATTCATGTCATCAGTTCTGAATAAAATAGCTAATCAACATGGTATATGCAATTACAAAATATTATTACCGTATACTCCCTATTTAGAGTAATTATAAATGTATTTGAGTAGCGCTGCCAATTTTGATACAAATTTTTGTATGTCGACGATATTGATGTATCAGAAGACAAATATTGATAATATTATCAATTGTATTTTTTAAATTCTTTTAATAGACTATGAACTCTTATTTTTCTGTATGTGTACGGGTGTATGCCCTATACATGTATATCTAAATGTTCAACTTGTATAATCTTAATGTAATTAATCCATATTTTTAACTTCACGTTATTACGGTATATCATATTGTTGACACTTGATATGCACTATAAACTAGAGCACTGATTAGCAAGTGGTCGACCAACTACATTTAAAGCGACATTAAGCTATTTTGGCAAGTTTTTAGACTGTATACATTCTCCTGTATTTTCCTGCCATATTTGTAAGTATCGAATATCAATCAACAGAAAAACATTGCTGCTATATCGTTATCAATTGTATCTGCTAATTATTCAAGATCTACTTTAAACAAGAGATATCTTTCAAAAAGATGGTCAGCGCAATATGAAGGTTAAGATTTGTTGTGCAGCATAAATTGCCGAGATGTTACGATTGCTAAAATGTCACTCCATATCAAAAACGGATTTCGGTAAATTCACCGAAATTCATAGAATTTCCATAAGGTAATGTACCCCTTATTGAAAGGTTAATCAATCCGCATAAAGGTTACAAAAATTAAATGTTGAACAGAAGTAAGGTTTAGTGGTTAACGTGAGATTTGATTGGTTTACACAACACTGATATATGCATGTTAGTACGGCTGCGCCGAAAAAATCCCCATGGAATAACTGTCATACAAATGTTACCATTTGCTTTTATATAAATTATAATATTACTTGGGGAAACACATCGTAAAAACATTGATCATTAAAATTGAAAATAATGTAATAGATATTTGCCACTGAAACCCCAGAAAGTTGAAAAGGTGTCAAGTGTTATTGTTGAACTGCTGTAACAAATACACAAAAGGCAGTTTGTTATTGACATGTCGGCCGTTCCATTAGAGTAAACCCGCGCAGAAATTATTAATTGGCCAAGATTTAAAATGTAGTATGATTGACACGAACTTTGTCTACTTGGCTGCTTGTGTCAACGCGTGTCATGTTTGTACTTATAAGTGATTGGTTATTTCAGGGATCAAAGGCTACATCAGATTTACCCGCTCGATCTGTTTTATATGTTATCTTGCATTTTATATACCGGTATGCACTATTCGAGGGTTTAGCACAAGACTATCGAACTCCTATGTATTTATATAGAAGTTACGATAGTCCTGCACTGAACCCTTGTATTACACACTTAGTAACACATTACGCTCAGTCCTTAATTGAATTGTATTTAAATGACAATGCAGACACAAGTAATTTCTCATTTTTTGCTGGAGAAGTTAAACATGCCTGCATGCATCATCATCAGATGTGATGTGTGATAATTCAGCACTGTAAGGGAAATATTTAATTTGATTATACAAATGCATCTTTCACTTTTATCAAAATATGTCAATTAAAATTTATAGGAAATGGCATGTCAATAAGCTTACACCCGCTTGCTAATGGTGGCAGACAAAAGGCCTATTAATTCTCTTGAACTTGATATTATATGTATGAAAAATTAAATTGTTAGGTAATTAAATAACAAGGAAATTTGTCAAAATGAGTGACGTTTTTTGTATGATATTGCAGACGCTCGTCTCTCACTTCTAGATTTAATTGGTCGTTAAATTTGCATTTAATATCATTAATGCATCGTTAATCATGAATGCACATTCTAGTACAATGTTTATGACATTGTTCTTTTCAAGAACAAAGATAGATTGTGTGTTTGATGAAATTATCATCATATTTGAACGATAATTTATGTTACTTCAAGTTGAGGATGCATAATACCTTTGCATAGTGCATGCAGCGTTGAAAGAGCACAAATCGTTCATTGCCATCACGATCACAAACTTAAGATTTTAGGGGCAATTGCCTCAGACTCTGTCATTGTGTTGCTAAATCAGTTGTGTCTAGACTGTCTACAGGTTGCATAGGTGTTGAGTTTTAGTAATGAATCAATATATATGTAAGAAACAGGCTGTTTTGTTTTAAAGGCCTGTGTCTATTACAGTCTATTATAGTCTCCCAATTAACCTTGCCCTCAGATCAACTGACCATGCCCGTGGACTATTTTTAGTTCTCCCTGTAATAGGAGCATAATTTAGAGCCATCGCTTTGCCCGTCCGTGCATGTGTGTATGTGTGTTCGTCCATCCTGCATTCGTGTCTGCGCTATTTCTCAGCAACCACTGACCGGAATTCAATAAAGCATAATAGGAAGCTGAATTCAATACCAAGAGGAGATGCACATATTGTCCGCATGTTCCGGTTTGATGACTTTTCACATACTATATGAGAAGCATCCAGTGTTCTACCAATAATTTCTTGTTTATAATGTTAGGCAGAAAAATATGTAAGATTCTTTTGTGCTTCACTGCCTTGGGATTTTAAGATTAATAATCGTTTGAGATGTAAATTATTATATTTAATGTTAATTAAGGAGTCGATACTAGAAATCATTTGACCTGCGTGTAGACTTAAGTTGAAACGACCCTAACGTAGGGGTTCCACTAGATGCAGAATCTCGAGTGTCATTTTGATCATTTTTTTACCCGATTTTACCATTTTATAGCCAAAATACCTATAATCTAGAGATATTCAGCCCGAATCATTTAAGGGTCAAAATGTGCCTTTTTTTAAATTCCAGGGGTCAGTTTAGGATCAACTCCAGGGTCATATGGAACCCCTCCATATGAAAAGCTTGAACATGTGCAGCAAGTAATAAAATCATTTATATGGCTGTTTAATTTTTGCCACTTTAGTTCTAATTTACAATCTTGTGTCAAACTCAGCCCTGTGTTCAGTAACGGCTAACAGTGGCTCACATTACGAAACTGTGCACACGTTTTGCTACTGAACACACTATATGCCCACTTGCTAACGCAACTCTGAGGTAGCTAGCGATTGTTGTGAGCCGAAAACTGTCTTCAGTTACGCCTAACAGTCGCTCACGTTTTGTATCCCTGGCCCACTGTATCACATTGACTGCACACGGGGAACCAAAATGCAAAACGTTACGAAACCCATGGCTGTTTTTTCTGTCCTATAAGTGAATACTGTTATGATATTAAGGCAGAGAACCAGAATAAAAACGAGGCGGTGAATACACTTGTTAGCGACACAAACTGTGAATTTACCGAAATCCATTTTGGATCTCGAGTGACCAGCAAGCGTAACATCTCGGCATTTTTTTTATTTTGCACAACAAATCTTAATCCTCAAATTGTGCCGACCATCTTTTTTCAAGATATTTCTTGTTTAGAGATGTTGTAGTATTTGACTTACACAAGTTATCAATGGATATCCTGCATCCTTAGTGAAAAGGTCGACTTGTAGATCTATGTATCAAATTATTGTTTAAAAAGAAATAAATCCTAATGAGATGATCACTTTACTACAAGTTTGTAACAATAACTGTGAAGTCCAACTTCTCTGTAAGTTAAACCAAATCTTTTGTAAAGAAACAAAATTCATACTCCCTTAAACAGTATGTCAATTGTTTATTGATATCCGGTAATCGAAATATGAACTTTCTAAGAAATGTTCTTGGCTGTATTACTTGAAACATGACATTTCTGAAAAATGTTCTTGGCTGTTATATTGAAACATGACATTTCTAAGAAATGTTCTTGGCTGTATTACTTGAAACATGACATTTCTGAAAAATGTTCTTGGCTGTTATATTGAAACATGACATTTCTGAGAAATGTTCTTGGCTGTATTACTTGAAACATGATATTTCTACGAAATGTTCTTGGCTGTATTACTTGAAACATGACATTCCTAAGAAATGTTCTTGGCTGTATTACTTGAAACATGATATTTCTACGAAATGTTCTTTGCTGTATTACTTGAAACATAACATTTCTGAGAAATGTTCTTGGCTGTATTACTTGAAACATGATATTTCTACGAAATGTTCTTTGCTGTATTACTTGAAACATGATATTTCTACGAAATGTTCTTTGCTGTATTACTTGAAACATGACATTTCTACGAAATGTTCTTTGCTGTTTTACTTGAAACATAACATTTCTGAGAAATGTTCTTGGCTGTATTACTTGAAACATGATATTTCTACGAAATGTTCTTTGCTGTATTACTTGAAACATGATATTTCTACGAAATGTTCTTTGCTGTTTTACTTGAAACATAACATTTCTGAGAAATGGTATTGGCTGTATTACTTGAAACATGACATTTCTGAGAAATGGTATTGGCTGTATTACTTGAAACATGACATTTCTGAGAAATGGTATTGGCCGTATTACTTGAAACATAACATTTCTGAGAAATGTTCTTGGCTGTATTACTTGAAACATGACATTTCTGAGAAATGGTATTGGCCGTATTACTTGAAACATGACATTTCTGAGAAATGTTCTTGGCTGTATTACTTGAAACATGACATTTCTGAGAAATGGTATTGGCTGTATTACTTGAAACATGACATTTCTGAGAAATGTTCTTGGCTGTATTACTTGAAACATGACATTTCTGAGAAATGGTATTGGCTGTATTACTTGAAACATGACATTTCTGAGAAATGGTATTGGCCGTATTACTTGAAACATAACATTTCTGAGAAATGGTATTGGCTGTATTACTTGAAACATGACATTTCTGAGAAATGGTATTGGCCGTATTACTTGAAACATGACATTTCTGAGAAATGTTCTTGGCTGTATTACTTGAAACATGACATTTCTGAGAAATGGTATTGGCCGTATTACTTGAAACATGACATTTCTGAGAAATGGTATTGGCCGTATTACTTGAAACATAACATTTCTGAGAAATGGTATTGGCTGTATTACTTGAAACATGACATTTCTGAGAAATGGTATTGGCCGTATTACTTGAAACATGACCTTTCTGAGAAATGTTCTTGGCTGTATTAACTTCTAAGAAATGTGCTTGATTTTAATACTTGAAAAATGAAATTTCTAAGAAATGTGCTTGATTGTCTGGTTACTTCATTGAGACATTAACTGTAAAACCACAATAACAAGACCGCCCTTAGCCTAAGGGCCTTAGGATCCTTGAAAACCCTGGTGTTCTTATTGAGGTTGAATATTTAAACAGCAAAACAGTGAAAATGGACTGGATGAAATTGTGTTCTTATTTTTGAGGTGGTCTTATTATTCAGTTTGAGTCTTTAAGTTAAGTTTTACTGTAGTTTGAATTTTAGATATAAACCTTGGGCAGTTGGCTATTTTATGGTGTCATATATACATATGCGAGTATTTAGGTACGGTATGTTAAATTCATACAAATTTAAATGATTAAAAATCATGACAGGTGCATACATGGTATAAATAATAAGTAGATGGAAAAGAGTCACAAATTTACACTTGACTTTTGTAACAAGAGTAACAAAGCAGTATTTCATCAGGTAATTACCATAAGTGAACTGGCGAAGATCTTTTTTTAAGATTAGAAAGTCGTGTTAAGTCCCGGTTTGTACTTCGGTGTCAAAGTTTATACTGATGGTATTAGATATATACCAAGGATGTACAAAATTGTTTGAAAAGGACAAAGAAGTAACTGTTTACGAATCAGGAGTGCACTTTAGCAATGCTGTGAATCACAGCCAGTCAAATTGCCGGTTGAAATTGGGCCTCAGTTCAGTTGGCATTTTTTGAAGGTCGACTGGTACATGCACAGTAAAACCTCAATAAAAATACCACCCTGGGGATTATTGAAAACTGGTCTTCTTATTGAGGTGGTCCTAATATTGAGGTTGAATAAAGAGCAAAATAGAGAAAATGGTCCTTGAAAATTATGTTCGTAATTTCAAGGTGGTCGTATAATCAAGGGGGTCTTTAGGTGAGGTTTTACTGTATGTATCAAATTATTGTTTAAAAAGCATTAAATCCTGATAAGATTATCACTTTACTACAAGTCTGTACACTTAAATGCAATGTTGTCAATAAGTGCCGACCGAAATTGTCGGTTCAAACGGCATTTTGGCCGGTTCAAAGGTTGCAGTTTTGTTCCCCTGTACCCCATTTAGCTGGTTGGTTACTTTTCATAAGTGTTTGTTATAAAGTCACAATAGTTTCTGTTTAGGAGTTATAAAATGATTGATACAAATATTGCGTTGGTGTTTACTATGAATCTGAAGGTCCCGGGTTCAATCCCTCGTCCAGTCGGGTTAAAACAGAAATGCTTATCAGTATTTCCAAACTCACATAGTACTAGTATGTAACCCGGAACGTACTCGGTAGATGCCAAGAAAATGGTAACTATACGATGGGTCTCGTTGGTACTGTGCAGTTGACTGCCTTCGAGTTCAAAATTGTCTGTTTGGCTGCTCTACTGTCGGGTAAATTTCCTCCTTTCGGCTTCAAAAAGTCTCTTTATAGTTCTTTACATGGGTACGAAATATTATTATGATTTTATATATGACAATAATGATTGTCGGTGTTTATTTACAGGAATTTTTGTGTACTAATGTTGACTACTAGTTTTTAAATTCACTAGACTTTTTACATGGATAAATCTTCTATTAACCATATGGGTTAAATATGTATATTTTCTTCTTCAATGCTCTTTTCGGCGCAGTTGTACTAGCATGCTTTCGCAATTTGCATATCAGTGTTATGTAAACCAATCAAATGTTATGTTAACCACCAAGGCAATTTCTCTTCAACCAAACGTTTGTAACCTCGACGGGGATTGGTTAACCTTTTGATAATGGGTACGTTACCTTACCAAAATCCATTGAATTTCAGTGAATTTCGGATCTGGAGTGACCAGCAATCGTAATACTTTTTATGTTGCACATCGCATCTTAACCTTCAAATTGAGCCGACCATCTGTTTTCAAGATATTTCTTGTTTATTTAACATTTTCATAAAAAAATACTAGTATGTTATCTTTAAGAACCATTGAAGGTAGTGTTCTGTCGCTTAATTTGTTAAATATCTATCTACTTGATAAAACAGGGTACAATATTCTGCAATGACTAAAAATTCAAGAGATTGAGGCATACATATAAGTACCTTTTTGGCCCCTTAGAAATGTAACAATGATACAGTTTAAACACTTGAATCCAGGTGTGCAAATTGATACATTTGTTATCTTGCCTATTGAGCGTTAGAGACGTTTTTGTGTCAATGGCCATTTTTAAAGGACTTTTTTTCAATTTGCAAGTTTTTTTATAACCTCCCAATGATATGCTTGGTTGGAAAAGTCACAAATTAAATCAGATTATCATTTGGAGTATTTTCTTTGATGTTTGTACATTTATGTGTGGTGTGACTCCACAAGTGGATGTTTAAATGTAGCAAAATTAGTTTAAATCATAAAATCAGAGATTTTCGCCTTGTATTTACATCTCTCTACTATAAGGTTTGGTTAGGTTGAAAAGAACAGTTAAAATTTTCAGTTCAAAGATACTGATAAAATCAATAATGATTGTTCAGTTAGTTAGTTTTTGTGAGATAATATTAAATGGGCTTTTATAATGTTACTTCTTTCAGTTCTGACACTTTGTGTTGTGATTATGTCTCATTTCACTGTGTTTTTCGATTGCGCGCTCTTCAAGGTCCCAGATTATGAGCGACGTACTGGGATTAACATGTGTTGGGCGTCCGTCTGTCTGTCAACATTTTATTTCAAACTGCTGCTTTCCAGGGTTGCTTGATGGTGTTTAACTACATTTGTCTGGAAGCTTGATATTTTGGGGGTAGAGATACAAATTTGTACAAATAATGGTCATGGGCTCTGATCACCCCTTCGACTGAATCTCTTAGGTGTAAACGGTCAGTCCCACACACAGGAGCTTGTCATGAGTTCTGTCCCTTTATCCCTTCTAGAGTTCTCTCCCTTTAACTCTTCTAGATTTCTCTCCCTTTAACCCTTCTAGAGTTCTCTCCCTTTATCCCTTCTAGAGTTATCTCCCTTTATCCCTTATAGAGTTCTCTCCCTTTATCCCTTATAGAGTTCTCTCCCTTTATCCCTTCTAGAGTTCTCTCCCTTTATCCCTGATAGAGTTCTCTCCCTTTATCCCTGATAGAGTTCTCTCCCTTTATCTCTTCTATAGCATTATGTACATACAGTACAAGGAGACTTAAACGCTTTTCACACCTGACTCCTCGCCAAAATTTCACTTCCAACATCAAAATAATTATATATATATAAAGGGAGAGAACTCTAGAAGGGATAAAGGGAGATAACTCGTGACAATCTTCTGTGTTTGCACCAATGCAACCAAATGTCAAAGTTTGTCTAAATAATTGGTATAGTTTAAAACAAAATTTGAAAAAAACGCAACGTATTGGTCATTCCCAAGATCAGAGGCCTTAATTTAATTATTCACACACATTTTAAGACTGACACTAAAAATAGACTTTTAATGTAAAATGTTATTTTTTGCTCCGAAGTTAAGATTTTAATAAAAAATTAAAACATTGTGGGTAATTACACTTATTCAAACGAAATTTCATTTGTTTAGATTTTATGAAAACGAAATGCTGGTAATTAAAACATTTACAAAATTTAAGTCTAAGTCCGAGTATCAGTCATCAAATGTTTTTGAATAAGGCCCCAGAAGTGTGGATCATAGATTTACGTTGATACTCTAAAAGTAAAGATCAATTTATCAGTTAGCGAGAAAACGATCTCATCGGAAATTGGATTTTACGAGGTTCAAAAGTTGACGTAGATTTGAACCAATTTAGAATGATAAACTGTGACACTACTTTTGTTGCTAAGTAAATCTCTGGTATTAAGTTTTTCACAAAAATCATTAATAACTTGCGTCCAAGCAACATAAAATGGCTTCTATTGTGAATAAACTATCATTTATTTTTGCTGTGAAATAATAAATTTGTCTCATGAGATGATAGTCTTTGTACATGTCATTAAATGTCTTTAGGCCCCCAGAAAGAACACTATCATCATGAAAATCTTGAATTTGACTTGAAAGTTTGAGCAACCATCAAGATAATTCATTTAGGTAAAGTTGGCCGAGACCTGATATTTATTTCGGATGATACCAAGTACAGTCGGACCTCGTTTATTCGACAACCTTTTATCCGAATACTTGGTATAATTCAAAATAAATATCAGGTTGCAATGTATCTTCTTACGCTCGTCAAATTGAAATGGACGTTTCGAAACTATGTATTATTTGAAATAAAATTTCTGACCCGATGACTTGGAATGAACGAAGTTCAACTGTATTCAGATAGAAGGTTGTTGAATAAATGAGGTCCGACTGTATATGAGCGCTGCTGTGGGATTTACAACCTCTTCTGAATGTGACGTCTTTTCAAGAAAACGCAACATGTGATGTCATTCTATGCAAGCAAGAAACAATATTTACTCCATATGGTCACTTAGTTTTCATATAGCCATATGGGGCAAATATTACTTACTGTCAGTACATGGTGACGTCATATGTGACGTTTTCTGGAAATGACGTCACTTAAAGTAGAGGTTGGAAATCGTACAGCGGCACTCATATGTTATACTAATGTATACTGAGTTTAACTTATTTTACCTTTTTCACTTAAAAGTACTGAGTTTCTTCATAGCAGCCGCCCATTTATTTCTGTTTAAGTGACCGCAAGTTTATTTACAGTGAATTGCCCTTGCCACTAAATATCGCTAAGAATTTTTAACTTGTCACCAGAGATAGAATTCTGTCATACAGAAAAAGCCATATAATCCAGCTGGCTTGCCGAAGATCAGTGTTCTTGTATTATATATGTAGCCCCATGTGACTGAAATAAAATAAAGGGCCACTGGAGAGAGAATTCTTCTTGTTGAGATCTCTATAAAGAATGTCGGTATTACCGAAAATTGTACGACTAAAAATCCTCAAATTTGATACAGTCTGACCTCGTTCTTTCTAATTCATTGGGTCCGAAATTTTATTTCGAATAATCCATATCAATTAGGACCTGGTATTTATTTCGAATGATACCTAGTAATCGGATAGACGGTTGTCAAATAAAACGAGGTCTGACTGTGTAAACAAATGGGCAACAACAAATGAAATGGATTGTAAACAACACATGCAGCTGCTTGTGCAACAATAAATTAACCAAATGTGCAACAACTAATAGTATGGACAAGTTAACAACAAATCAAAGGGGTCATCAGGACTATAGCACATTAACATGAATCATAAGTGATTGGTATAGTACGAAAACACAATGGTATCAAGGGGGCATAGACCCATGATTAAATTAGATATCCAAGTGTTTTTACTCTGTGTCACGAAAGTGTGTGCACAAACAGGCATTTATATTTATCATGCAAATAAGCATATAATTATGGCATGCACCATGATTGTGAAATTTGAAACCCCAAAAATTTAACCAATCAAATCAACATAGCATGCACCATGATTGTAAAATTTGAAACCCCCAAAATTTAACCAATCATATCAACATAGCATGCATGGTGATTGTGTACCCCAGAATGTTGGAACCAATCCTGGTCAAGTGGTGATATGAAATGTTGTTTTTTGTCAACAGTGTTGTAACTAACAGTGCAGGTATCTGAAACTGGCACTGTTAGTCAATGCACTTGGTCCTTTGGTAATTATGTCCCTCCCCTTTAGTTAACATTGAATTTAGCTCCATCTCTCAAGGTGTAGTGCTACAAACTTCAAAGGAAACTTACGAAAACTATGACACAAAAACAAATTAACCAATCACTCAATAACTAATATCCAATATCTTCATTTTCAGTAACTGCTACAGACAATAGTGAATGTTCGTGTCCAGCACTCAAGTTCTCGTGTGGGAATTGCGTATGTATCCCACAATCCCTTGTGTGTGATGGACAACCTGACTGTGAGAATGGCAATGATGAACAGGGTTGTGGTAAGCATTTATATTATTTTTGCCGCAGCCATACTAACATGCAGGGCTCTTAAGAAATCATCTTCAAAAACAGTTGTCGCGGACAAGTGTACATGTATATTTGAGCGCTGCCATGGGATTTACAACCTCTTATGTTTATGACATCATTTCAAGGAAATGTGACATGTCACTATTTCCAAGCAGGAAACAATATTTACTTCATATGGTCGCTTCGTTTTCATATTGCCATATTGGGCAAATATTGCTTACTGTCAGTACATGGTAACGTCACACGTTTTATGGAAATGACGTCACTTAAAGAAGAGGTTGAGAATCGTACAGCAGTTTACCACCAAACCAACTTCTCCTCAACAGAACAACATTTGTAACTTTGACACGGATTGGTTAAACTTTCCAATTTACCGAAATTTATTTTGGATCTGGAGTGACCAACAATCGTAACATCATAATTTTATATGTTGCACAACAAATCTTAACCTTCAAATTGCGCTGACCATCTTTTTTCAAGATAATTCTTGTTTTATTTTGATTGTTTTCGGTTCTTTTTTCTCATGGTTCGGTTCGGTACTGTTTTACGAATATTCGGTTTGGTATGTCAGATGACATTTTTATTTCTGAAGCAATATAGTAGTCAGATAGTTTATTCTCATTATTGTTTAGTTACGCAGCTATTGGAACTTTAAGTTCTATTTCTAGTCATTGCTCTATTTTATTTGACATTATAAGTATAACACATTGTTTTATTCTACTAACCTAGTCCAATGCTCATGTCCAGTCATTACAAGTCATTAAACTCAGTTGTTGTGAATATCATGAATTCTATATATTTATTTAACGGAACCGAATAACCGTAAAAAACGAAAATGTACAGTAATAGATACCGAAACCGAACGACACCCGTATCGTTGTACTAAGAACCTACCATATTTACAAGAGTTATGTACTTTTAAAAGTTTTGAGTACATCTTACTTGATGCTTTAAACAATTGAAGTATTTTATTTTTATTATACTAATTTATCATTCAAATGTTTATTTAAGAGTATATCTAAACAACGCAGTATTTCAAATCAATATCAAGTCTAAAAATATTTTTCAATGGGAATTTTCAAGTATTTCTGAAAAAAAAATGTTTATGCAAAAATCTTGATACATACACTGCCCTCCAAAAGTTCCTGTACACTTCGACAATTCCCATTGCAGTTAATGTATTTTCGTACTTGTGTCACATGCAATAAACCGAAAATGCTTTTTGACACAGCAATAATCAATCTTCTGTAGAAGTATTTATAAATGTACTGAAACAAATTATCTTATTTTTTGTGTCAGAAAATTTACACATACAAATGTTGGTGTCGGATGCAGGCTGATTGATGCTGCTGCTGAGATACGTGCAAATTGTTAATTCTTAACTATCCATCACAGAAGTGGGATGAATAATTTTACTTCATGTTTTATTTGAAATTCTGCATAAAAAAGTAATGAAATTCAAAATATTTATGTGTGAAGAAACTTTTGGATGGCAGTGTATCTGTCTTTATAAAATAGTTAAATAAAAACTCTATGAACTGCTTAAGATTTAAAGTATAATGTTTTGTACTGTTGCTTTTGATGAGCCATAAGTTTAAATGACAATGTAAACAAATACGTTATGAAAGAAATTTCCTAATTGTTAATGCTTATAGATAAGATCTTGATATGATCTGGTTATTTCATCGAGGACTGTAGATTCTTTATACTGCGGGCAATGTCAGCTACAGTATTATATAAATGTTTAATAGTGTTATTTTACCCCATGTGTCTTTGTGGAAACATAAACCCTAGCGATATCATTCTAGTCGGACACTTCAAGCCTAGCTTTTGAAATCTTTCATTTATGAAATGTTCAAACGTTTTCAGTGGGACATCTATGGTGGCTAATCTCGTCTGGTCAATTAACCTGTTACTTTGGTACACATAGAATGCTAGTTTATCGACAAGTAAACAATGCTAATAGTCTTCCTGTTGGGGGGAAAATGTTTGATATACGATTCTTTACTTTTGAATCTAACAGGTGGGGTATATAATTCAATGACCTTTGTCAAGTCACAAAATCTTGTCAAACAATAAATCTTCCATACTCGTGTCATTGAACTTACTTATTAAGTCTTGGGTATTTTGTGTTGCCGGTCATATACAGTGCAATCTCTCCAGAGTGGCCCTCTCTTCAGCAACAACCTCTCTTCAGCAACAACCTCTCTTCAGCAACAACCTCTCTTCAGCAACAACCTCTCTTCAGCAGCACTGCCCATAATTACGATCACTCATTCAAGAAAAGTAGCTGCACAATGATGCTTAAGTTACGGGGTACTTTCAATCGCTCATGGCTCTTATTGACACCACTGATCATTTATCAACTGTCATGCTTAAAAAAATAACATAACTTTTCCCCTTTTTTCATCAGGGATGAAATTATAGACATGAATCAAAAACGATACTTTGATAACGTGTAATATTTAGTCTATGCGCTTTCAACACCTCTATCTATATGATCCAGTTTATAAACAGTTTCCAGAGAGTTTTGTATACCGTTCAATGCAACAAGTGTTTCCTCAGCAAAGTGTAAAATAAAACACCTGCCTATATGTTGGATTTTGAGAGCCTGACTGGTTGATCCGATGTGAGATACAGTCAGACCTTAGGCGCGTAGATTCCTATTGGCCGCGTTGGCCGTGACCTTCTCTTTTTTTTAGAAAAATCGAAAAGAAAAAAAATGGCTAAAACTTCAATAAAATATTTAATGATTGTTTTTTTTATGTTATTGCATATTTACTGAAACGAAATATGCACCAAAACGCATCTCTGATGATCTAGCTACAACAATTTTTCCTGGGGACCATAACCCCTGTTCCCCCCATAAAACTACTTCTCAATTTCAGCTAAGCTACACCCCTGGGCCTCGTTTATTAGACAACTTTCTATTTGAACACTCAATTTCATCCGAAACAAATATCAGGTCCCCGGCCCGATGTATCATAAATAATGACTATTCAAAAAGTTGTATTACCTCAAAATGAAATTTCAGAACCGATGAATTTGAACGAACGAGGTCCAAGTGTATGTCTGTCAGGCGATTTTTGCTGCTTTTTTTCGGTCGTTCGATCTGACACAGCCGTATTGCGGAGGGGGAGGGGGTTTAATTACCTGCAATGATAGCTCTAGTTAATTCAACTTACCAATGAACCATTTCATGCTTTAATTAGTATTTCTTGATACTTTAATATGTTGCCTTTGCTATATTTTGTGCATTATTGTAAAATTTTGACTATCATAAATTTTATGCTAAATTTAATGTATAGTTTTTAATTGTGACTAGGTGAGGCATTTGAATTTAGAACAATAAAGGAGAATTATTTCGTAATTAAAATGTAATTGAAAGTAATTGATAATTACAGGAAAGAAACATTCTGATTAATTAAATTCCCAGTACATATTATTAAAAAAAATTCAACTTCTCATTGTATTTTCTATTACTACAATGTGATTGAAACTGCGCTTAAATACCATTACATTCTTTATAGCCCCAGGCCTTGCTCAGGTACCAAACTGTAACATGAGGTGCATTAAAGCATGAACTGTAATTATAGAGATTTGAATAATTATTCTGTTGTTTCTATGTTCCAGTTTCAACTAACTCAAATTAAAGGTACATTATATAGTCTTATTTTTTTGTCAAAATATCCTTAGTGATAAATATGAGAAAGTTGGTGGTATTTGACTTCATACAGATGTAATCTACAACACTCGCAGCATTGTCACTTTTCTTACATGTTTACCACAAATTCAAGCATCTGATACCAGTATTTTTATCCTGACCTTCACACCGAGTGAGCGCCCAGCATAGGAAATAGATGTATCGAATTCGTGTTTTGCAGTTCCAGGAAAATCTTTAAGAAAAGTTACGATGCAATGTTTATGTCTGCGTGGAGGCATTTACATGCAATTTTCTCAAATTATTACGTAGCATATTTTGATAGAAAATTTGACTATCTACATTTAAATGAACTTTTTTCTGTTTTCCAGTTACAACTGGCTCAAGTAAAATAAACATTTCAGTGTTCGCCAAATTATCATAGTATAGCCTCGTAAGTCAAATTTTATGTCACAAATGTGAATCTTAAGCACAGAAAAAATGCAAACCAAAGTTTGATAAAAGCAGATTATTTTGAACTCTGTTCAATATGGTTTTCTTAATGATAAAAATGGGCAACAACTGAGTGAAATACTGGGCCCTGGATTATAGCAGATACTTACACTCCGCAGATCAAATCTCAGATCATAAAATTTACTCCTATTAGTCCGCTACTGAAGATTTGAGTGTGGATATATAACGCTTGATTATATGATGAATATTCTTTTTGGTCCATTTTCTTTGAGATTTTAGTGTGATTATGAGATATTGGAGTAATGATTGGATCTTAGTGCCACACTTCACACTCAGACTTAATAATGACTCCCCCATCTTATATTACATATAAATCCCTAAGAAAATGGGCCACAGTATGATGAGGTGCTCATTTAACATAAGGGTTTTTTCAGCTGTTTTTATAGCCGGTTATGCAGCTATATTCCCAATGCTGAAAATATTTATTTTTCAAATTTGAATGTAAAAATTCCCATTAGATCTGATGAAAAAGTTTTGGTTCAATTTAGCCAAAACTTGACAAAGTTAGAGGCTTTTCTCTCACAGGCACTACATGTATATATATAAATAGCAACTGTTAATTAATTAATCATTACCTCCTTTAGTTATTACTTTATTCCTAAAATTTTGCTGCAACTTTTAGACTTTTCCCCCATTTTTTAGTTAAACGCCCTAAAAAGCCAATCAGAAGGGTATGGGTCATCTTCTCAAAACAGCCCAAATAAACCCTGAACATTATCATACATTTGTTCACGCTCAATATGGGTCACGATCAGACTAATTCGAGTTTTTGTAATTTGAGTGGCGAGTGTAAGTATCCGTTTAAATCCCGAGCCCAGAGAGCCCAGAGTCGTCTAAAGTGTCCTAATTAAAGAACCGCATGACCTGCTCATTGATGTCTTAAAAAAGTGAAGTTCAACACTACATGTTGCTGGGTTATACGGTATGTATAGCTGGCGATTTATAACGCCCCGTCAGTTTCGCTGCAAAAAAAAACATGTTGACATTTTATTAGCTATTTCATGTGAAAAGCTTGTACAAGAAAAACAGAAGTTGTCTCCTTACATCTTTACCTTCGCTTTTAAGTTGATAAGATGTGAACATTTCATGTAATTAGTTCTTGACTGGAACGATATCATGTAAACAAGCTTGTTAATATGAGCACGACAAGACCTCATGTCGTTATCGTACAAATGGGGGATTAAAAGTTTATCGCACGTAAATCACCATTTGAATCTAGTGAATTATTTTTCCATTGAAAACGCCGGGTACACCTGGTTGGAGTGTTTTCATTCAAAAAAGTAATGTTCAACCACTTGTGATATTTATATTTTTATGGTTGGGTATCATATTAAGTAATATTTTTAGCTTAAAGTAGACAAAGTTAGACTCGCATATAATAGCAACTAGCTACCAGGTGTTTGCATTTTGTTAGCAGTACATCGGCCTTACCTATTTCATACAAGCTAATTGATACATTTATGTTTTTGCAATTTTACACAGCTGTCGTTATATAAAGGGATTAGATGATTTTACAATGATGATTATAAGTTTAATATGACAAGGAATGATTATGCTTTGCACCAAATTAAGATGTTTCTGCAATTTTTACTGTAATGCCTAGTTTTTATATGCCCGCTCATACGACGGGATGTATAATTGTTTCACCTGCAGCGTATATGGCGTACGATTAGGGTCTTTAATGCACGACCCAGCATCATGCTTAAACTTTCAGCATCATGCTAAAAACTTTCAGCATCATGCTGAAAGTTTTAGCATGATGCAGGGTCGTGCAAAATCATTTTTCAGCATCATGCTAAATGTTTCAGCATGATGCTGAAAGTTTTTAGCATGATGCTGAAAGTTTCAGCATGATGCTGAAAGTTTTTAGCATGATGCTGAAAGTTTCAGCATGATGCTGAAAGTTTTTAGCATGATGCTGAAAGTATTAGCATGATGCAGGGTCGTGCAAAATCCTTTTTCAGCATCATGCTAAATGTTTCAGCATCATGCTGAAAGTTTCAGCATGATGCTGAAAGTTTTTTAGCATGATGCTGAAAGTTTCAGTATGATGCTGAAAGTTTTTAGCATGATGCTGAAAGTTTTTAGCATGATGCTGAAAGTTTTTAGCATGATGCTGAAAGTTTTAGCATGATGCTGAAAGTTTCAGCATGATGCTGAAAGTTTTTTAGCATGATGCTGAAAGTTTTTAGCATGATGCTGAAAGTTTTTAGCATGATGCTGAAAGTTTCAGCATGATGCTGAATGATCATCTACGTACGGAAGGGTCTAAACTCAGTTTTTAGCATGATGCTGAAACATTTAGCATGATGCTGAAAAATGATTTTGCACAACCCTGCATCATGCTAAAACTTTCAGCATCATGCTAAAAACTTTCAGCATCATGCTGAAACATTTAGCATGATGCTGAAAAATGATTTTGCACGACCCTGCATCATGCTAAAACTTTCAGCATCATGCTAAAAACTTTCAGCATCATGCTAAAAACTTTCAGCATCATGCTGAAACATTTAGCATGATGCTGGGTCGTGCATTAAAGACCCTAATCGTACGCCATAAGCGTACAGGCAGTTGGGCAGGTGGGTAGTCGGCGTCCAGTAAGTTGTCCTGTCAATAAATTTAGAAGTATTTGTCCAATCATCACCAAATTTGGTCAAAATGTGTATGAGCATAATATCTCAGACAAAAAAATAAGTATAATGGATAACCTTTTTCTGTTCATCTCTTGATAATTAGGCTGCCCAATATGCTCCCTTGAGTGTCTAGGTCTAGTCTTAAATCGTTTACTTGTGCATTGGGACGAAACCCCAGGGTAAAACATGTTAACCGAGATTCAGTTTACTTGCCCCCAGACATCAGGTAAGAAACATAAAAGTCCTGCACTGTAATCCAGTTCTTTCAGTATTTCAATAAGTTGAATAACTCTGACCCCGATGGTTAATGCAGGTAAATCTTGCTTACATTCTTAAGCCACTGACTTTGTTTGTTTTGTATGGTATTATGATATTCATTATTTGTAAATACTGATACTCTGATAAACAACAAACATAATCTGTCTCCATTTCAAATTTTTCATGACTGATAAGATTGTTCTTTATTGTTTAGAAATATGTCAGCTTTATCTGTTATACCAAGATAAAGGGAGAGAACTTTAGAAGGGATGAAGGGAGATAACTCATGATAATCTCCTGTGTGTTATACTAGATGACTGCATGGGTGGGCCACCAAAAGTGACTGTATATATTCCTCTAACATTCTGTGTCAGTATGTGCTTTTTTATCAGTATATGTTACCTGCATTCACAGATATTTATACACATAAGATTTTACTAGGGTATAAGCAATTATTGTAACAAGATTAACTCACAGCTGCTGTCCGGGGAACCAGAAAACTTGAGGTGACAGAAAGTGATAGTTAATTTTTTTGTTATGTAACTTTAGGACCCACTGAACAGTCTTAAAACAACCCCCAACAACCGAGCATAGCAAGTGATGGAGGGTTTAATGAATCTTACTTCCATTTTGTTCCATTCAAGATAATATTTCCAACTTTCTGTCTAAAAATGTATCAATTCAAAACAGCTGATTGTTTGTTCCATTCTAGTGCTCTTCCAACCTCGTCTCTGAAAGTGTGTCAAAGCAAGATGTTGCTGATTGATTGTTCCATTGCAGAGGTTTTCCTATCTTGTCTCTGAAATTGTATCAAAGCCAGACATTGCTGATTGTTTGTTCCATTGCAGAGGTCTTCCAATCTTGTCTCTGAAATTGTATCAAAGCCAGGCATTGCTGAATGTTTGTACCATTGCAGAGGTCTTCCAATCTTGTCTCTGAAATTGTATCAAAGCCAGACATTGCTGATTGTTTGTTCCATTGCAGAGGTCTTCCAATCTTGTCTCTGAAAGTGTGTCAAAGCCAGACATTGCTGATTGTTTGTACCATTGCAGAGGTCTTCCAATCTTGTCTCTGAAAGTGTGTCAAAGCAAGACATTGCTGATTGTTTGTTCCATTGCAGAGGTCTTCCAATCTTGTCTCTGAAAGTGTATCAAAGCCAGACATTGCTGATTGTTTGTACCATTGCAGAGGTCTTCCAATCTTGTCTCTGAAAGTGTGTCAAAGCAAGACATTGCTGATTGTTTGTTCCATTGCAGAGGTCTTCCAATCTTGTCTCTGAAATTGTATCAAAGCCAGACATTGCTGATTGTTTGTTCCATTGCAGAGGTCTTCCAATCTTGTCTCTGAAAGTGTGTCAAAGCCAGACATTGCTGATTGTTTGTTCCATTGCAGAGGTCTTCCAATCTTGTCTCTGAAAGTGTGTCAAAGCAAGACATTGCTGATTGTTTGTTCCATTCTTATAGATTTCCAGTCTTGTCTCTGAAAATGTGTCACAGCACAACATTGCTGATTGTATGTTGTTCAATTCCATTTGGGTTTCAACCTTGTCTCTGAAAATGTTTCAATTAAAGCCAACATTTCTGATTGCTTGTTCCATTCCAGCGGATATCCAACCTTGTCTCTGAAAGTGTGTCACAGCATGACAGCCGATTGTTTGAAATTGACAAGTAGAACTTATATTGAATCTTGCACTGTTTGTCAAGTAATCCAAGTAGAGGACTTGTTAAACAAGTATACGAAATAGAAATAAATACTGGAATATTTATATAAGTACCAGATTATTTAGCATAACTGATTTGTATAGTATGATGTAATGTCATTGATTTAATCTTGCTGGTTGATCTTGCTGTAATACAGTGTTTGATGGTGTACGTCTCTGTCTATACTGCAAACAATTCAACTTCGGTTTGATGGTGGGGCAACAGTAATGTGTTTGGCTTCCTGTCACCTTTGACTATGTTTTTCTATAGCAATGTATGACGTTAATATCTCAAATTGTAAAATTATTTTTGATTGCAATGCATGATAACTATTACTTGCCATACTTAACTGCTCACAAGAAATGGCCTTGCTGACCATAAAGGACAGCTAAGGAGAATTGAAGAGGACAAACAGAGGGGGGGGATTTAGTGGATGTAATACATCACAGGACAAGTCAAGACAGCTGGTAACAGTTGGCAGAAAGGGGGGGAAGAAAGTAACATGAACACTATATCAAGTGAAAGAATTGATACGGACAAGAAAACATTTTTTTTTCTGATTGCCTTCTGTCAGTAACTGTTATGTGTTGGTTCAGCATTTACATTGTGTATATTGGAACTATACAAGATTTATGGTCTAGATTATCTAACCAAATATTTGTTTTGGTACTGTTGATGAAAGCTTAGATAAATAGTATGTATTTGTGATGGTATGTTGTTTCTAGTAGCTTAAGTTTCATAGGAAAACTTGTCATGCTGTGGGAAAGTGTCAATTTATTGCAATTATTAGATACGAATGTTGATGATTAGTTTCATGTATTATATTTCATGATGTGGTGATTATTATGGTACACGAAAGTCTCTTGTTGCTCTAGAAATAATTGTTTCTGTAGATAATATACTGATATGCATCTTGGGGTAGACAATGATTGGCATTGGCTGTGCATGCACTATAAACACCAGCATTGGCAAGTGTAATTGTATCGTATAGACAATGCCATGAGATTGCCTATCCAACTTAGACCATGCAATCTTCGTGGACTGTTATATACTCAGTACATTTAAAAAACGCAAATGTTAGATTTCTCAAATGTCATGAACTTACCTAGTACCTAGGGATGCTAGGTAAGAACTTAACATGATATTGTTCCATTTTTACGCAATGATGAACGCTCACTTTTCTTTCATTCAATGGGTATTTTCAAATCAAAATGAGTTTTAAAACACACTAAAATGGCATTTAAAAGACATAAATCACAGGTACAAAAATGTGAGTTTTTAGATGTTCTGCGTATATAATTATAATATATATGACATAGATGGTTGAAATGGAGACCACTTATTGCACGGATTGCTGTCAGCATGGTCTAATAGTTAGATGTACTCCAGAGTTAAAATTACCAGTTCTTACCAGTGCAATCACTGTTTCAGATTTTCCTGTACATTCAACAAAATCAGCATGAAATGCTTTTTACATTGAACTGTTCACCTTGTTTGAATGGTGTTACATTATAATACTCTTGACAGGCAGTGCAACATGGATTGACTTAAACCCCCACGAAACTAATTAACTGTAGTATTATCTTGATGTGTACTAGAAAGCAACATGCAAACTGTACATGGAAAATTACTTGGAGTTACTGATTAATGTTGACACCTGATAGCCCAGCTGGGAATCTGAGATTATCAACAATCATATATCACTATAGTCACATTACTGCTTCGTTATTAAACATCATTCATCCGGGTTAAGTATATATAAATGTGTTAGTGAAGTTTACAGATGTTTTATGTATGTTTAGCTTGAGGAATTTTTATTATTTTGTTTTTCTTGCATTTGGAATGGCTCTACAGTCGGCTTAGCCATCTGCCTCTTCTATAATACACATATCTTTTTCTCTGATGAGATTTAAGGGAAATCTGTCTCTGATGAGATTTAAGGGAAATATCTGTCTCTCATGAGATTTAATTGAAATCTCTGTTTTATGGGATTCTAGGGGAATCTCCTTGATGAATTTCTGGAAAATCTTTCTGATGAGATTTAAGGGAAATCTCTGCTGATTTTGCTGAAGATATTAAAAGGAACATATCAGATCCAACAGTGTGATAATTGTCGTTAAATATACCCCATTAGTTAGCACTCGACTGCCAATGTGGAGGTTTCGGGCTCAAACCTCCAGTGCGCCATATTGTTCTTTGTGATAGTTTGACTGCAGATTCTATAATGCATTCAAAGAAATTTGTCCTCCACTTGGAGTAAGTGGAAAGTTGTCAGTTGCTTACATACGAACATGGTAGTACCGCTTGGTAACCGTGAAACATGTTGGTTGTGTCGGCTGATTGCCGTGCATAACTGAAATTAACCGCTGAATCAGCATAAAACTCAACAAATATGTAACAATGACAGTGTTTGCATGTTGAGAAGATGCACGTGGAGGAATTTGAAGTGAAGCCAAACTGACAATTTCATGAACATAACTTATAATGTACCGGTTATCTAAATTGACATACTACAGTTGCATATGTAATTCTTCATTTTGCGACAGAAAAACCCGCATGAACGAATAATAAAATGATGTAGGTGGTAGTGTTGTTTGATGTTATAATGTCATAGGTAATCTGTGTATGACATTTGTTTGTTGTCAAAGTAATGTCTTTATTATGATACATTATTGTGTATTAGCTGTGCTGTCATTATAGGCTGATAGTAATCTTAATATTTGGTTGATCGTTGAAGCATCGTCTCGGTGTCATGAGCACAAACGTTAGTCCAACATCAGTCTTTACAGAATGGTATTTCGATTACTTGTACAGTCATAACCATAATAATTGAGCTATTATTGAGTTAAATATAAAAAACTGATTGATGGTGAAATTCATCAATTTACTTCATTAAAATAAATACGGACAGTTGCTGTAAGTGGTAAAGTTTGTAACATGGAAATGTCAATGATTCGCAAATATTTCCGCCCAAGAGGTGTTTGAATTGCCACAGTTTTGATTGGCAGAAAATGTGTCAATGAATCGCAAATATTTCTGCCCACGAGGTGTTTGAAATTTCCATTGTTTTTATTGGCAAAACTATGCACTAAATATACAGTTAACTTGTAACTGTTAACTGAAAATTTATTTTGTTTTAAAATTTCGAAATTTATTTAAAAAGCTTGATAAATGGAACTGTGTGGAACTGGGTCCATGGATGTAGATGAGATAAAAATCACATCCTGATGCAGAGCAGGTTTCTGCTCTATGATGCAGATATGTCATTAACAACTACTAAACTTTTGATGAGTTAATTATTCGGTTCTGCACTAAAAGTGATGGCTGTGTTTCGAATCATTTACTGTAATTATGAATCGGAATGCAATGTGTTTAATTAGAGATGCTTCCCTGAAAATCGTGTACAGGATGGCATTTATTTAGTGTATCTTGATGTACTTAATATAGAAACAATGTTATAATATTCCGCATTTCCGTATTTAAGGGTTCCAAAGATTATAATTTTTAGAATGACAACGATCCGGAACAGACCCGGACTGAAACAGATTTTAGCATTGTCTTGATGCGCCCAGAGTTACTTCCCTTAGTAAATTGATATTCCATTTAAAATTGACTTCAACCTAAGCCAGACTAAGTCTGCCATAAGTACTCTTTTATAACACACAATTCTTTACTAAAGGGGTTGATTAAAATGCCTTTAAGGATATTTTCTGGTACAGAACTTCAGAAGATAGAAGTACGCCAAGTATCTGTCCTAGGGCATCACAAACATACGTGGTATTGTAGGAAAAGTTTAGCAGAATTGCATTTGTAACGAGTTACATGAGTTATGTAAAATAATATCAAATTGGTTACATTTTGAATAAAACATTGAATTGTAATATTTAGTGAAATTAGATGACAAAAATACTTGGTTTAAATACTGTTCTGAGAAATAATGCAATCTGTTATGTTTACCCGAACTTTCAAAAGCCAATAATACAGCTAATGGACGCCCAGAAATCGCAGACAACTCTCAGACGGCTGCTTCTCCAAGATGGCTCCTCAACTCCCGCCAATCTATGCCATTCTCCTGCAGTTTTTCATGGATAAAACTCGTACGAACTGTTCTGTGATCAAGACTGGATTCCAAAATCACTACAGAAATTTTGCAATAATTGGGGACAGCAAACAGTAGGAATAAAGTGCATAAGTGAATAATAAAACACATGCATATTTAAGCTATCATCAATGAGAATGTAGATTTGCCCTTTGATATATGTACTACATTATTTTCATGAAAGAGATTCCTCTCTGATAGTCAGACATTGTTAACATATTCACTGACTTACTACTATGTCTATGTAGATTTGTTTGAACTCTTGTGAGCGGCTAGATTTCTTCCGAGATCAAATCCATATTAAAATTGTTGCCATCTTGTCTCATAATCCAAAGAATTTGGCATTGTGATCCACCGTAATTGTCATATTTAAACATTTCTGCAAGTCGTAAAGTTAATTAATACATAAATTTAATTAATACATTAAGACAATTAAGAATTACACAGATCAATGTAATTACACGGATATTTTAGTGGTAATCAACAGAGCCAGCATCAGACGGAAATGAACAGAGATTATATCGACTATCGCCCAACGAATAAGTCAATTATCAATAATGATAATATATCAAATGGTATTAAGTCATTGACTCAATGTCTCCAGCATACTCACATTGAGAACCGTAATATGAATGTTATACCCAGGAGCATACCGGGATAAACTTTGACTGTACTCCAGATAATTGTTAGCAGCTTAGAGGGGAAATATTTCAAAGTCAGACTGGGGACTTCCCCATTGAAAATGTTGCAAATATGAGACAATCAACAGATTTGTTTTGATCACACTATATTTCAGTGAGATATTTAGGTATAAGTTAAAAGTTGATGTCACATATCTGAGTATAAGCTCAGTTGAGTGCAAACTCAAGCTCACATATCTGAGTATAAGCTCAGTTGAGTGCAAACTCAAGCTCACATATCTGAGTATAAGCTCAGTTGAGTGCAAACTCAAGCTCACATATCTGAGTATAAGCTCAGTTGAGTGTAAACTCAAGCTCACATATCTGAGTATAAGCTCAGTTGAGTGCAAACTCAAGCTCACATATCTGAGTATAAGCTCAGTTGAGTGCAAACTCAAGCTCAGATATCAGTTTGAGTGAATCTTTAAAAGGAGTTTTTGTGTAATAAAGCCGTCACTAATGTTCTATATTGTCATAAAATCTGTCTCCATAAACTCTAGTGAAATGTTTTGATTGTTACTGTGATCTTTCAGTGATATGTTACAGTGATTTTACCATGATTATTAAAATGTTGGGTCTACAAAGAGTCATCCAAGTTACACATTTAATTACAATGCCTGTTGTGAAATATCAAGGAAAATCCAATTAAGGGAAGGCTTTTAGTAAATTTTAATGTTGAACCCAATCAGCCGCTGTACCAGGTACCATGAAGGTGTTAATGGTATTTTGAATCACAATTTTTATTTGTACATTTAAAGTATATTTGTTCCATGTCATTTAACTCTTGCCAGATTTAGTAGGGTATGTTTAGTATAGTAATATTAAATCAGTCATGAAAGTGAAAAACATGATTCAAATTTTGATGAGATTGTAGGTAGGATGAAGAATGCGGTTGTATGTACTGTGATATGAGGTATGGGGTCAGAAATAACATAAATTTAACTTATTTCCTCGTGTTGAATAACCATCCTTTTACTTTGGTATTTAATCAAAGAAAACCATGCTATGAATTTATTTAATCAGAGCCCTCATACGGTAAACAAACTATAAATAATACATCTTTAATTTGTTTTATGAATGTCTTAAAATGTTTGTTTGATGTTCCCTTTTTCTTCATTTTTTTCATAAAATCTGACTTTTTTGCAATATTAGTTTATTTCTTAGGAATGCATAATAATTATTCATTGGACAGATTTCATCACGAAATTTTCTGGATTAGATGAAGACAAACGGTTTATTATGATCCTCGGAAATGTTGATTGATGTCTAAATTGAAGGGTGGGATCATTTCGAATTATCTAAAATAAGATTCACAGAACTTCTATTATATCATTCATAAACATTTATACAAGCCTTTGTTGCTTCAAACAAAGTCTCGACAGGAAGAAGATAAGACCTTGTAGAATACCCAACATGCATTTTCTCACATACGGTTTGTTTCGATAAAGAGAGTTATTGTTTTTTTTATTGTGTTTGATAAGTCTTAGATAATTCCGAGAAGGGACATATTTATATTCCTTAATCAATTCTCATACCCGAGACTAGTCTTCTCGGCGGGAAATGTTAATTCAGTATTAGACGGGAATACACCATCAAGATGAGGGTCACAAAAAACGTGATCTCTTTTAATACTGCTGTTTCTATTTCGGGGAAAGAAAAGCTCTGTGCTGTAATTCCGAAGTATGCGCAACGCCTATGAGGGTGGGTAATCTTTTCTCTGGGCTTTAGAGATAACGTTTGGTATCATGATAAATGTTGAAGAGGTGAAGTGGGTTGCTTAAGACCGGATACATTTTCTCATCCTTCTTGGTACACGACTTCCACCCATCCCATCAGATTACAGTATGCACTTATTCAAACTCACTAAAATAAATTCTTCTGCTGTCATTGATACAATCGATATATCAACGATTTTTTTGTCGATCCATATTTGATTTTCATTCACAAATAACAATATTATGGCGGGAAAATACAGGAGAATGGATGGGTACAGTCTAAAAATGTGCCAAAATAGCATAACGTCGCTCGGTTAGTCGGCTGCTTGTTAAACAGTGCTCTTTTGGATAGTGCAATCCATGTGTTGTCAATATGATATAATACTGTGAATTCCCACCATCAAAACATTGATAGGCGCATACTCTGTATTAAATATCTTTAATGTATTCAGATTCTGATTTTTTTCATAAATCAAATTAAGCAACTTTTAAAAAAATAGGGAATTAACACTTGTCTGGTTTACAACTATTCAGTTCTCTCAAAAGTCTGTTTAAAGTTAATTCCAAATCATTATGTTCATAAATTTTAATTCCTTAAGGTTTTACGCTATCAAAGAGTTCAGTAAAAACCATGAGACATTTATGTATAGGATTGGTTACTTTTCTCTCATTGAAAATTAATCCCTGCATTTCACAGGCATAATTACTGTGACAAGAGATTTGAATGGCAACTTTTTAGGTCGATATCTTTGAACCTTTTTCTGACAAGTTGCCTCAATTAATCAAACTTGGCATGTAGTGATATAACAGGGATATAAATTACAATGTTAGTGGGTGTTATTCATGTATTACTTGCATATATCTTGTCGGTTCTCCATAATATTAAATAGTGTTTTTGTTCATTCTGTCCTTTGATTTGATGTAAATTTGAGCTTAACCACTTGGAGGACAGCTGACTTGTATGGAGGTCACAGTTCGATCAACAACTATAGTGACTATGGTTGGATGATTAAACTCAGTCTTAGAAATTCATCTATGGTCTAGTTATATACTCTGGTCACTCTTAGAATAAGGAGGGTTGAAAATCCTGTAGATGCGATCCGAATATCGACTATAGTACTAAATCTATGGATGAACCATAGTTAATGTTCGGAACACCTCTATATAGTATTCAAACCTCCAAGTTCGAAGAGTGACCAGAGTAACTAGACCATAGATGAACTAGACTGAGATTTAGTCCCCATACCGGTAGTCACTTATATAGTAGCTGATCGAACTACCTCATAATTAGACCATTCTTCTGTTGAATAAGTAATCAAAGTGCTGCAAGTGTTGATTGGAACGTTTGCTTTATATTAGTGGGAGGAATGTTTGGTCATTGCTTCAAAATATAAATCTTAAAGTATTTCAACTCATGAATCGTGTATTTCTAACATTGATTTATCATGTACTCTTAATGGTATCCTGGTTTTAATATTTATGATTTCTCATTCAATATTTACACTATGCAATGAATAACGCATACATTTTTGTCAGGGGCGTAGGTTCCTATAGGCTGTGTAGGCCATGACATACACTTTTTTTTCGAAACAAATGCAATGGCCAAAACTGCAATTAAATAGGAGTTATACCATATATAAATCTATGATAATTATGTAATGTATGTTTTTAATGTTATTGTAAGCATACTTACCGGAATCGAAATATACACCAAAACGCATCTGACGATCTTGCTACAAAAAAAATTCCAGGGCCCATAAGTTATGGCACTTACAGTTTTTAGTCGTTAATTCATGTCCTTTTATCTATTTTCAGGGGTTCAGCGTATAAGTAGTCATTGTCCTGCCGACCATTTCACGTGCTGGAATCAGCAATGTATACGCCTGGACTGGGTGTGCGATGGCGACAACGACTGTGGTGATGACTCGGATGAACTGATGTGTCGTAAGTATTAAATGGAAGCGTTAATTCTAGCAAAATACAGTGAACCCTCATTTGAAGACCACCTCCGAATATCCTATTTTCTTGGCCAAGTTATTACCCAAGGTTTGACTGTATCTACTTAAGGACTGAGTGTATTTACCTAAGGTCTGACTATGTTTACCTATACGGTCTGACTATATTTACCTAAGGTCTGACTATATTTACCTATAAGGTATGACTATATTTACCTAAGGTCTGACTATATTTACCTAAGGTCTGACTATATTTACCTATAAGGTATGACTATATTTACCTAAGGTCTGACTATATTTACCTAAGGTCTGACTATATCTACCTAAAGTCTGACTGTATCTACTTAAGGACTGAGTGTATTTACCTAAGGTTTGACTGTATCTACATAAGGACTGAGTGTATTTACCCAAGGTTTGACTGTATCTACTTAAGGACTGATCGATTTACCCAAGGTTTGACTGTATCTACTTAAGGACTGAGTGTAATTACCCAAGGTTTGACTGTATCTACTTAAGGACTGATCGATTTACCCAAGGTTTGACTGTATCTACTTAAGGACTGAGTGTAATTACCCAAGGTTTGACTGTATCTACTTAAGGACTGAGTGTATTTACCCAAGGTTTGACTGTATCTACTTAAGAACTGAGTGTAATTACCCAAGGTTTGACTGTATCTTCTTAAGGACTGAGTGTATTAACCCAAGGTTTGACTGTATCTCGCTTAAGTCTGTCTGTCTCTACCAGTATTCAAAACATTTAAGAATGGAATTGTTAGTTCTTGTGCAATATCTATTTAATGGTGGCTCTGAGATGTTAGGCATAATACTGGTACCATTCTTCCCGTGTGATAATTCTTTATCCAGATTTTGTAGTGTTTATCTATAAAACCTGTCCCACTATCAGGATGTGATCTGTATAGTGCATGTTGGAATGTGGTTTAAACATTGTACGGTGAAGGTACAGTCGTAGTGTTGTCAATATAAAGTCAGAAGGCTTCTGCATCTGCTAGGTTGTTTGAGCTTTAAAAATGTCAGTTTCCTCAGATACGTGACCTACATTAATATTTTACCTCATTTACTATAATGTTTGGTAGTCTCCCCTGCAAGGCCACTGTAGGTATTACGCTAAACCTCAGCCTTCCTGGTTAGTGGCCCTAATCACAGATATTTTAAGACTGAAACTCAGACTTAGACTTTAAAATTTTTAAAGTTATATCAACCAGCCTTTCGTTTTCATTCAATCTGAATGAATGACATTTTGTCTTAAGAATTGTTATTACCCAAGTTTTATAAAAATCTAGATGTATATTCTTACAACAATGATGGAACAAAAGGAACATTTTATAGTCAAAGTTAAGTCTGAGTTTTAGTCTTGTTGTGTTTTATGAGTTAGGCGTAAGGAATTTTCAATGAAAATAGGGGAAAACATACTGTTCTAGTAGGGGGATGGTACCCATAAACAGCCCCTAAAGTGACCAAACGTGTGCCCTGAATAATGTTGAAAAATGGTGTAAAACTACTGATGCCATCAGAAATCATACGAAGCCTCTGATTGGTTGGTTTTTAAGCATGGTATTAGTATTAGCCAATGACAAGGCTGTATTCTAAGACTCTGGCCTCACAACTCAGTTTTATAACAATTCCATATTGCCCCTACCCATAGATGTTTGCACTATAACACCTCCTCATCTCTACTACATGTACTAGTGTTTTGTGTGCTGTTGTTTTCCTGGGATCTGTTTGGGGAAGCATTGTTTAATAGGAACATGGCGTTCCTTGAGTAACAACTTAAGTCTTTCTTGGCCCGAATTGGATAATGGATTGAAACGGTGATGAAAAACAGCGCAAGTATGAAGACAGTGTATTAGAGTATTAGAGGAACATTTGGAAACAGAATGTTGTGGTGTAAGCTAATTATAACTGCTACTATGTGGTAAGAGCAGACATGATACCCCGTGGTAAATATGAATGAAATGATGAATTGTTTTGGCAGATCAGGGTGCTAGAATGTTGTTATTGGCAGATTTCACTGTTGTTTTAGTAGACATGTTATGCAAATTGTTTGTCGGAGATTAAGCAAGAAAATACGTCACCACATGGAACGGAACCAGGGAAAATCTGTGAATTGCTATTTAATTGAACGTGTACTAGTCCACTTTGATACACTGTTTTATAATATACTTGTTGCGTTTCGCTGTACTGTCGTAGCCTTTAACAATGAAATTGCTACGGTTCTTGAAGCATTATATTATATGATGTTTTTCACTTTCCAATGGTTTGATGTGATTTATCTGTGACTTCTCTCTTTAACTTATCTTGGGATGAATTTCAATATTTACTGCAATGTCTTATGTGATGTTTTTTTTTTTTATTAGTGCCTAAAAGTTTATGATACTCTTAGCTTTAAAAACCTGTGCATTATTTGTCGTATTTTTACCATATATTTCTTCATTTTTTGGCATAAATGAAAAATGTTTTATCGTTGTCAAACCATGTCGGTCAACGACTTACATAATGCACAGTGAAGCAATTGCTAACTTATGTTTTTCTTACCTTAAATTACGTGTTAATATGATGTATGAATGAAATTTTAAAAAATGGGTATATTTAAGTTCTCCTATCGATCGTAACCAAGTTTTTCACTAATTGACTAATTCAATCCACCGAACTGTAGTGATGGTATGATAGGATATTTGGACTCAGTAAAATTGACAACCAAGAAGAAATCTCCAGTCTTTGTTGCTGTGTTTAACATTGCGTTATGTGTTTATTGCAGTATTTTGTGCGGTAAATAATGAACATTTTTGCGTCGCGTTTTCGTTTTATCTTTGGCTAAGTTTAGTTTGTGTTTGTGATGAAAGAAACCTATATGTTTTATCTCTTACTCTTTAAATTGTCCATGTAATTAGGCTTGGGTTTTTGAACTAAATTTAAATATTGCAATGTCTGAAAAACTTTTATGTTTCATCTTGGGAACGTTTTTATACCTGTTTTATGCGTGTTTTATTGGTTTTAAGTTGTTAAAACTTGCGGATAAAAGGAAGATGTTGGTGAATATGAAATACAATTAAAGATTTTCACACTGCCGTAATTGACAAATTATTTTGATAATTTCCTTGTCAAAGTCTCTGTTGTTACCTCTTATCATAAACTAATTAAAACAATTAAAAAAAGGAAAACACTGCTATGATTTATGAGTCACTATATCCGAAAATAAATCTTATCAAAGTTGTTTGTGTTTATTTTATCCACAAAGGGATTTTGCTAATCTGAATTATTTTACATTTTAAAGGTAGATTGTCTTGTGTTCTATCAAAATATGTCAAATAATACTTTTAAGACAATGACATGTTAATGCCTTCATTCAGGCATTCCGTAAAATATTGCATTGTTCTTTTTTTATACATTCCCGAAAGAGTCCGATTCAGGTATTTTCTATTCTTGTGCTAACTCAGTGTGTAGGTCAGGATAGAAAACACCTGTATCGGACTTGTGTTTTCAGTTTCGGAAAACGTGTAAGAATTGTGACAATGCAGTGTTGTAGAGTATATACGTATGAAGACAATTGCCACCAATTTTCACATATTTGTGATGACGGATATTTTGCCTAAAAAAAGAAGACTTATAATCTACCTTTAAAGTTTTGGTGCTTTGGTTCATAAAATTAAAAAAAAAATATATGGCAAATCTATGAGACAGTACAAAAAGAGGAAATCCCTTTCTCCTAGATATATTACCAAATGATTGCAGATGTAGTTACTGTTGGATATTTTTAAAAGAAAAAAGAAAAACTTTTTTGTCACTTAATATTTGGACGCTGCCATTACAAACCCTGTATTAGTGACATTGGTTACTGACGTTGAGTTTTTCCCAATTAAGTTTGACATTCCAAACTAAGTGCTTTCTCTGACGTATATTTGGTTGCTTAAGTTTGATTCATAGAATTAAACGAACATAAAAATGTGGATATGTCGTGTTATGAAATTTGTTTGTTTCCATTGAAAAAAACCAGAATTGATGTACATTTGAGTGGAACGTATCTGAAGTGACGCCATTTTGTAGCTTACTTTTTGGTGGTCAGCCAATGAAAACCTGTTTTAGAAAATATTGACCAATGAACATTGAGTACACAATAATGGTATTCACAACTGATCTTGAATCGACACTGTAACATGGCATTTATTATCTATAAGGAAAAATTGCCTCCTTAAGTTGTCAATTATTCTTCAAAGGTGTCTGTCAAACGTGGATTATGTCTCATGAACAAATATACCTTTGACATAACTGTCAAGTTTTGAATTCTGAAATGTTTTACTACAGTACATACTTATCTTGATATATTCAGGTCAATTTGTTTGCCCATACAGAAATAATTTGGTGCAGGTTTTAAATCTTATCAAATAAAAAAGAATTGTTTATTTTGACCGTTTGCATATCAAGTCAGCAATTGTGAGTGTCCGCCGACTGTTTGTTCGTCCGTTATGTTGTGCTTTTGCGTCATATGACACGGATACCAGATTTTTCCGAGGAACCCAAGTGAATGTTTAAGTGCTTGAAATATTTTATGAGAAATGCAATAGCACGGATTCAGAGAGGTACAGATCATTACTTATAGTAAAACCTCAATAAAAAGACCACCCTTTGGGTCTTTGAAATCTGGTCTTAACTCTGAAGTGGTCTTAATATTGAGATTGAATAAAGAGCAAAACAGTGAAAATGGACTTGAAAATTGTGTTTTTAGTTTTGAGGTGGTCTTATTATTGAGGTGGTCTTTAAGTGAGGTTTTACTGTATGTATAAAGAATAAGGCTAACTTGAACTATGTTCATGTTGCTTATAAAGGCTTTGCACCCCAATTGATACAGTCCATCATTGCATGAAACAAATTGTTCCCTGGTAACTGATAAATATTTGATATGATCGAAGGGTATAGCTTGAACGAAGGGTATAGCTTTTTGAGAACTCGCAGAATGTCATGAATGCCTGATGGGCTGTCCATGATGTAGTTTCCCAGCTGATAATCACCTCATTAATGATTCGTGGCAGTCCCTGCTATAATTATACCGTAATATTATGAATTATACCAGTTAATTGTTAATTACGCGGAACTCTGTACTTAATTAACATTAATTACACTTGGAATATAATGTATATCTCATATGTTGGTCGACTTCACTTTAGAACTGTTGTTATGAATGAAATAATGATACCGCTATATTAATTAATATAATAATGAAAGAATGTGCCATTTGCACGCCTTTTGTATTTGTTATAAATGGTGTAACTAATAATGATAGATGTCTGGCTTATATTTCTGTTTATAGACAGAATGCAAGTGTATGGCTCCCTGTATATAATGGCAAGCTTAGAGTGTACAGTCAAACCTCAGTAATATGACCATCCTAGGAACCATTGAAAACTGGTCTTAATATTGAGGTAGTCTTATATTGAGGTTGAATAAACAGCTAAACATTGAAAATTGACTTGAAAATTGTGTTCTTAATTTTGAGGTGGTCTTATTATTGAAGTGGTCTTATTATTGAGGTGGTCATATTATTGAGGTGGTCATATTATTGAGGTGGTCTTATTATAGAGGTGGTCTTATTATTGAGGTGCTCTTTCAGTGAGGTTTTACACATTCTATAACTATATGTTTAATTGCATTTGTATTTAATATTATTAGACCGTCCCAGGGCTTTGTATGTAAAGTGGTCTATTTATGCTAATGTAATAGTCACTTGTGTATTAATGTATGTTGAGTGTACTTGCACAATAATTATCAGTGCAGTGAACTTACAAACCCTTCATAACCAGTGCAGAATGAGTATTCAGAAATAATTTTAGAAATAGGATTTATAATTAGGCCATTATTAATTACGGTTCTTGAATATTAATATATTACAAAGTACAGCCATATGCTTATCATGTGTTCTTAAAATAAATAAATGCTTATTCTTTGCCTTAGGGTGATATAATCTAATGCTTGATACTATATTACTTTCTGTAATAAACTTGTCTTGTGTTGAGTTATATACAGGCCATTATAGCATGTTTCACATTCTTGTGATGTTTTAACTGATTTATATTAGTAAATGTAATTGCCACATCTTATATATTTGTTTCAATATATATTTATTGTATGATTCCTTAATACCTTAGCTAAGACACTTGTCTCAACTTCTGAATTAGCATTGCTTATAGTTACATTATATACTTGACGCCATTAATAACGAACTATTTGAACTAGGCGCCATATTATAGTACCATTTACTGTCAAAAGCGTGTAACACAGCTGTGTGTTAATGCTTGTTCAAAACTTTATTATATATATTACAATTATTTTTTATTTCATTATTGATTAATTTAATGAAATTATGCTCGAGAAATAAAGAATATTTTTGCACAATTTTTGGTTGCGTTTTTTATGGTGTTCAGTATATTTTTATATTTCGGTCTAATAAAGACACACAGGGTCTTAAGATCCTTAGTGAAAATAAACGTTTGTATAAAAAATTTAATTGTAGTAAATTAAAGGCCTCTCACTGCTATCATCATCAACCGGATGGTCTACTCAAAAGTACTGCCATATTCATAGTCTCGAGAAAATAATGCATGTAAAGTCCTCTGATTTTAGCATAGATTTGAGGAGTATAATGGCTGATTTGTCAGGGTTATATCAATTGTGGAATGGCAGGAGTCTTGATATAAACGGCATTTCTGGATTATTTGTGTCAATTTTGGCGAATGAGTTTACTTGAATAGTTGTGTATCAATTTCTTATACAATAATATGGAAAACGTGCAGTCTTGCCTTGGAAGTGCCTCCCAGGACCTTCAGTCCTTTGATTTCTTATACTGTAATACTCCCTTATTAAACTAATGGGGCTAATAGAAACATAAAATTGACACAAAGAATATAATTGTTTGAAAGGACTCAAGCACGTTCAACATTCTAAATCCTGCCCGCTTTGCACACGGTGGGATGTTCCCTACATTTAATGCTAGATGGTTGAAACATACATAAAATTAAAACGTAATAGAATTTTTTTTGTGTTATTTATTAATGTCAACTTCAGTATGTGTACAAATAGTTGATACATTAATTTTTATGACCTCCTGTGGTGATGCAGCGTACTAAGGGGTCGGAGCGAGACTAGTATATCTGGATATAAGATATGGGAGCAGATAGTCTTGTTTCGCTTCCACCCCTCGATACTAAATCTATAAACACCAGAAAGAATGGGTATCTAGTTTAATCAATATCTAAAATCTCCCGACATTCTTAAGAAAATAAAGCCCGGTGTTCATTAATCTTATCATTTAACAATGAAAACATTGTACTCTCTTCAGCATTATATATACTTACCCAGATATATTCAATATTGATAGTAATTTATCAATTAAATTATTGAAAAATCGGATTTATTCAACAATTGAATGATTTGAGAGATGAAAGTAAAACTGATCTATTTACATATAGATTAATAAGCTGATAAACTAGTTTTGCTTTCCCTCCTTGAATTGAACAATCACTTTCTGGTATAGATTCCCTATATAAGTCTTAATAAAATGTGACCTCACTTTATTGAACACCTGCTGATTAACAAGGTATCACACACCTATATTTTTTTAGTTGAAGTATATAAACATCTTGTAAGCAGCCATTGAGAACTGCTTGCCCATATGGGATATCCCGGTGGCGAGGGTAAACAAACTCAACTCCACCATTGAGAACAAATTGTTGAAAGTGATCTTTGATTAAGCCTGGTATTTTTATGTGTTTTTCTCTTGGTCAAGTTTGTAACAGAGGGCCGACTTTGAAGTGACTGATGTTAAATGAATATGGAAATTATTAATATTATGATTCTTATGCCTCAATACGAAATGGTCACAACTTTATACTTTGGAACAACCCCTTGTAAATGGTTACCACCTGTTACTTTTGGAACAACCCCCTTATACTTTTGGAACAACCCCTTGTTAATGGTTACCACCTTATACTTTGGTAACAACCCCTTATAAATGATAACCATCTTATAGTTTTGGAACAATCCCTTGTAAATGGTAACCACTTTATACATTAAGAACATCTCCTTGTTAATGGTTCTAACTTTATACTTTTGGAACAACCCCTTCAAACCACTTTATAGAGTGCTTAATGGGTATTAGATTTGGCGATAAAATGCCCAAATTCTGTCAGAAATGTCATAGTTTAAGAATCACAAATTATGTGAAATAATCTTTCACAGCAAGCTAACATGAATGAATGAGGCTGTGTTTTTTGCTCTTCAGAATTTTTTTTTCAGGAACAAAAACATGTGTTCCGTTTCCTCTATTTAATAGTTTGAAGTGTTGAAACAAACAAGACACTTAGTAATGATTTTAGCATAGATTATCCTGCCAGTGAGAATAATCATTTTTACAGATTGAATTTTAACCTACTTTTAATTTTTGGTATATTTTTAGCGCCGAAGAACTGCACTGAAGAAGAATTTCAGTGTAATAATGGTAACTGTGTCCTTGCAAAGTGGCGTTGTGACGGGGACGATGACTGTAGGGATGGATCCGACGAAAGATGTGGTACATAACATTCTCAGCTATTGTTTTAATAGCAAATCACCTGTGAACAGTGTTTTTCATTTGCAAGGTTGAAAGCATGTTGGTTCATCAGTGTCTTATTTACATGGCTTGCGGTAACTTTTGTTTGCCACATTCTGTTAAAAACCGTCTCCAAGTCGTTAAGGTTCGAAACCTGATAGGGTTGGTGAGCCGCCAGCCAGTTAAATAATGGTTACTGTGTGCCTACCTGCCTGGTGCCTGGCATTAAAAGGATAGGAATTGAGAAGTAAATGTGACAAAAAGTAGGTGTCTCATAATGGTAAGTCAGAAATGGTTTGTCCTTTAAATTACGGGTGACACTATGATAAATAAAAAACTTTCTTGCCTCCCTTTAACTCGCAGGGGATTTCGCTCCCCTTCATTTCCCTTCTATAGTATACATATATGTAGATGTATAGAAAGTTTCCACATCTACAATAGTTACCTCCCTTGTTCTTAATCATCAGCCATTTTGATAGGCAAATCTGATAATCACTTATAAGAGTAATTCCCAAATTGGTGATAATTGAGAAAATACCAAGAGAATTAACATGAGACAACTACTTCTTCTTCAACTTTCTACGCCAACTGCCCACATGAGCATAAGGAATAAGTTATTTTTGTATATATATCTGATTATTTTATCATCATTTACATTATATTCCCTATAAACTTTAAGGAAATTTGCCTATTCAGAACAAGGGAGGTAAATATTGAAATATGTGGGAATTATCTATAGAACGGAAATGAAGGGGAGATAACTCATTACAATCTCCAGTACTTAAACTCAACATTCTGTATGAATGTTTGTATTTTCAGTCCACCAGTGCAGTCCAAGTCAGTTTAAGTGTGTAGATGATGGTACATGCGTAGATAAGTCATGGGTGTGTGACAAAGAAATAGACTGTCAAGATGCATCGGATGAAGCTTCTTGTGGTGAGTTATCTCCCTTTGTTTTATTATATTTTAGAGTTGTCTCTCTTGTTTTGCTCAAACTTGGCATTTTTAACCATCAGATGAAGCTTCTAGTGGTGAGTTATCTCCCTTTGTTTTATTATATTTTAGAGTTGTCTCCCTTGTTTGGCTCAAACTTAGATTTTCAACCCAAAATAGCTAAAATAACATAACTGTTAATGTACTTCATGTTGGTCAAGTTGACCATTGATGCTGAACTACTTCATGTTGGTCAAGTTGACCATTGATGCTGAACTACTTCATATTGGTCAAGTTGACCATTGATGCTGAACTACTTCATGTTGGTCAAGTTGACCATTGATGCTGAACTACTTCATATTGGTCAAGTTGACCATTGATGCTGAACTACTTCATATTGGTCAAGTTGACCATTGATGCTGAACTACTTCATGTTGGTCAAGTTGACCATTGATGCTGAACTACTTCATGTTGGTCAAGTTGACCATTGATGCTGTACAGTTTGACTTGTGATGCATGTTTTCTGGATAGGAATAATGGTAAAATAACATCCTTTAATGAAATTGATTCTATCATTTATTTATTTCATATTGCATCTCTTGGAAATGCTGATAATCTGCTACATTTATTTGTCCCCTATTCGTTTAGAAGTTCTGCCAATCTGCCTGGTATTAATCCCTGGGTGATGATCTAATTAATGATTAAACCTCGATAATAAGACCACCCTTGGAACCATTGAACACTGGTCTTATTATTGAGGTTGTCCTAATATTGAGGTTAAATAAAGAGCAAAACCATGAAAATGGACTTAAAAATTGTGCTCTTAATTTCGAGGTGGTCGTATTATTGATGTGGTCTTTACGTGAGGTTTTACTGTGCATCTTAAGTCAGTTGTCCTTGACATCATAATTAAAAAAAAATTGTTTGGCTTTTCCCTACCTATGCATGAAAATGGCCCCTATTCGAAATATTTGTAGGGGTCTGTGTGAGAATTTTAATTTAGCAGGATATTAATAGTTAACACTGGTAAGACCATTAAAGTAGTTAAAATAAATTTCTACCTATCCACCAAACTTGATAGGGTTCTGCCAAACGAACAATTTTTTAAGGACGGCCTAATGTTCTCTCTGTATGTTACAGGTCTAGAAGATTTGTATTGTGGTCCTCACGAGTTCACCTGTGTACAGGCACATAGATGCATACCTATTAGGAAACATTGTGACAAGAACAATGATTGCAATGACTGGGAAGATGAGATTGGATGTGGTAATTTTTCTGTTTGTTCCTGCTTTGTTTAGGTCTGGCCTCGATCTCCCTAAGATATCTCAATCTGAGATAAATTTCAGCTCAAATATTGTCTCAAACTGTTGAGATCTTTCTCATCTGAGACTGTACTCAAATATTGGTATTACAAAACCAAAACAAAATGTTTGGGTTTATTTTCTGAAAAATTTCAAGAGATCGGAGTGAGATTGTCTCATACTCATGCCCTGATTTGAGGGAAATCTCAACATTGAGCTGAGATTTCCATTTGAGATGCTCTGGAAGATTGGGGCCAGGTGTTCTGCTAAGTCCCCTATTCTGCACCTATTCCCGTTACCCCATTGAGACTTCTATTTAGCTCTACTGTAAAGCAACTGTTTACCCTGATATTACTTTATATATATACGCAGTACATTTAAAAATGCAAAATGTAAGATTTCTAAAACTTCATAAACTTACCTAAGTATGCAAGATAAGAACTTTACATGATATTACCGGGGTACATGCTAAATTTTCTTTCAATTAACGGGTATTTTAATATCAAAATGAGTAATAAAACACCCTGAATTGATATTTAGAAGACATATTGTGGGTATGTGAATGTGAGGTTTTAAATGTACTGAGTATATCATACGGCATTAAGATTTAAACCCTAGACCTCGTACACAGTCAAGTCCAGCACCGACTGATTGGTCTCAACTGATCCGGCACCCTCAGTACTTGCAAGTGCGTAAACATGGTATGATATTTTCAGATTTTCTGCAAAGTGAGACGACATGTCGTGACAAAGAGTTTAAATGTGACCATGGACTGTGTATTAACTCCGAGTGGGTCTGTGATGGTCAGATTGACTGTGAAGATTCCTCGGATGAAAGAAATTGCAGTGAGTGTTGTTAGTCTAGCTGTTGGTTTGTCTACATATTTGCCCTGTTGTATATTTGACCTGTGCACAATATGCATTGACCTGGTTATACGCTCTTTACCTTTGCCTATTTCTATTCCAAGAAATTATTGTGAGTTTTTTTATCGTCATTTGTCCATTGGTAATATTTAGCTTGTTAACACAAAAGAGGCCACATTTTGTTATCAGAACGTTATGAAATTTGACCTGAATGTTTGTCTCTATAAAACCTAGGCCAAGTTTAAAACTGGGTCACTTGGGGTCAACTATTAGGTCACTAGGTCAAATCTTAGTAAAAGGTACCTTTACTATTTTCCCCTATTGTCCGTTTTATTTCAGCCAATGAAAACACGTTTAATAAAATATTGACCAATAGACAATTGAATCATCTGTAGTCAAAAATGAAATTAGCTTATGATGTCATTGGAATAAACAAGTGATATTGTGCAATTGTCAACCTTAGTGGGTTTGCAGTAACAGTTTTTGATATCACTGTGTAAAATGTCATAAAAGTAGTTTCTCGGTTTTATTTGTTTAAAACTATTTTAAAATTTATTCAAATTGCAAATTTATGGCTTATTTTGGATACTCCTGCTCTACATAACGAGGGCTCGACGCAACACTGTCGTAACTCCTATAGGAGTAAATACATAGGAGTTACGACAGTGTTGCGTTGAGCCCTCGAAATTTGATAAGGGGTAAAAAACATCTGAAACAATGTTCAAGTTCCTCAAATTTAGCCCTTATTGCTGTGGCGAAGGAGGATTAGCAATGAAAGAGAACCCTGCATAGGAAATTGCTGGTTGTAATGAAAATCAATATAAGTAAGGCACTTTGTGGGTTACTTTTGTTTACAGAACTCTTCACGATGGAGGTAATATAAGATTAAAGGAGACACTCATGTTGGTACCTTGTTTTTGTTTTATGACTTGAAATGGTGCTGATTTCCATAAAACAGTTTCAGGCCCAGATATTAAATATAATCACATGTATTGTTGGTTTTAAAATCGGATTTCATTTTTGGAAAAAATGACATTTTCCGCTTTTACAATTGAACTGTCAACATCAGTGACTGCATGGACTCCTTGACAAATGCATAAGTGGTAAAGTTTGCAAGGTGGAAAAGTTTATGCACAAAATTCGCAAACAATTTCCACAACGTAAATTTGCCACTTCCATCAAAGTTAATTTTTCTTACGCACCATGTAGCCGCTACTTGGAGTCTGTCACTCCATGAAGTCACATCTAAAACACTGCATGGCCGATAATACTTGCTGTTCTACCTTAACCTTGGGAGAATTAAATAAAATGAAGAAATTGATAATTTTACGATGTAAACAAACTGATTTCGGCGATTCGCAAATATTTCCGAACGCGAAATGTCCGGAATCAGCAATTCGCAAACATTTCGACATGCTATATTATCCACTTATACTATAACTGCTTCTTAATTGATGTGCGGATAGGCTAGTCTCGCTTTTACCCAACGATTTGTGTTGTTCAATAACTTTACTTATGCAATACTTTAACAATTTGATCTGTTTGTTATGAGTAACCCTGACTTACACAGGTGTGGCAATAAAACGCAGGTTCTCATTATTGATCATCCATTATAATAAACATGTTTGATATTTAATGAAAGAAATTTGGAGTTTGATCTTTATGACTGGTGTATGATGATTTGTGAAGGGAGTTATAATTGTTGTGAGTTTGACACATTAATTGTACATGTTTTACGGCCCTCTGATGGATCAAACTGTGAATAGTCTACGTGTGATTGGAACCATTAAAGTTAATGTTTGTTTTATACCATTTACTGCCAACCTGTACTTTATGAACAGGTGTTCCACTAAACAACTACATGGAATAATAATAATTGAACGTATTTTATTGTTGGTTTTAGATCACTTTGACATTAATGACAGATAGTTTTATTGTGATTTGTATTTAGAGTATTTATCACCTACTGAATTATACTGTAAAGCTCACATAAATAATTTATGTAGTATGGTAGAGGTTTTGGTTTTAGAACCGCATGTTCGCACCAATCTGAAGTCTGTTGTAAGATTCTTGAAAAAAAGATTTTCGGGGTCATTCCTGCATGTGCCTCCTCTTACCCTGTCTGTAACAGTCATGCAATTCGATGAATTCCAGGAAAACTTAGCAGCAATAGATTTAAGTGTCTTCTTTGACCACAATTTTTTCCTTGCCCCCTTCGCTGCCAGTATGTGTGAAGGGTTGTGTTTTATTCTGTGACTGGCAGGTTACTGTGATGTCAGAACATTTGTAATAAACGATCGACAATATGACATTATGTATCAAACTTGAAAGGTATATACATGTAGTCTTATTGTTTCAACAAAATAGCTTTAGTCATCAGTATGAAAAAACCAGTTGTAATTGCCTTCATACACATATACTCTACAACACTGCATCATCACTTTCCCTACATGTTTCTCAAAATTCAACTATCTGATACCAGTATATTGTACCCTGACCTATGCATCGAGTTTGGGCCAGCATTATGAAATACCTAAGTATCAGACTCGTGCTTTGCAGTTCTAGGAAACATTTATGAAAAGTTACATTTCAGTCTTTCAGAGTATGCCTGCATGAAGGATTTAACATGACATTTTCTCTTACTTATTACTTAGCATATTATGGTAGAAAATAAGTCTATCTACCGTTAACATACCAAGGGTTCAGCGCAAGACTATCCTAACTCCTATGTATTTATATAGGAGTTAGTATAGTCTCACACTGAACCCTTGATACCCTAGGTAATACATATAGTATATTTGAGCTCTGCTATGGAATTTACAACCTCTTCTGTGAGTGACGTCATTTCAAGGAAATGCTACATGTGATGTCACTTTTTCCAAGCAGGAAACTATTAACTCCATATGGACATTTCTTTTTCAAATTGTCATATGGGTCAAATATTGCTTACTGTCAATACATAGTGACGTCACATGTGACGTTTTCTGGAAATGACGTCACTTAAAGAAGAGGTTGGAAATCATACAGCGGCGCTCATTTGTATTTAATTAAAATGTTCTTTTTGAGAGGAGGTGTTGTGTCTTTATTTTGATAGCTAAATCATTTAGTTGATGATTGTCACTTTAACATTTTTTCAATTTTAATGTCATATCTGTGATAAGATCTGACTAGGAAATATGAAATTTAACGAGAATTTAAGTGTTTTAATAAAGAACTGAAAAGGAAATTAGGAAAAACGTTCCCTGTGGTGATAGGGTTAGTCACTTACAATATATTTGTATAAAACGAGTGAAAATCATATTCATCCCGACATTAATCAAGAAAATACTGATGTTTATCTTATTTATGATCATAATGTGCCTAATAAATTCCTAAATTGACTGCAGATAAAAGGTTTTCTTGCTGCAAGTTTTATATTGATGGGAAGTAGATAAAATCTTGTTACAAGTTGAAAATTATTCATATACCGTATGTTGAAAAGCGAAAAAACGAGTAATCCAGTTTTATGTGTTTGTTGACATGTCTTAATCTAAAATCCAACGAACCATTTCTTACGAAACAAATTATCAAAACTCGGTGAACAATTTTGTAGGGTATTGAATTTGATGAGATTTTCTGATTCAATGAATTGAGTTATTTTCAATGGTAAAAAAATTGTTATTTGTTAAATTGATTGAAGAAAATATCTTTTTGGTCAGTAATTGTGTGATATATTAGAAACTTGTTGTCTTTTATTTTGATAATAAATCCTGAACTTTGTTTAAAGTACGTATGCAATTATTGGAAGCACTTGATAACAAATGTGGCGTTTATTGATACCTCTATCAAGGAAATATACGGTAAAACTTCAATAATGCGTCTACCCTTGGGACACTTAAAAAATGGTCTTATAATATTGAGGTGGTATTAATATTGAGGTTGAATAAAGAGCAAAAAAGTGAAATGGACTTAATTGTTCTTAATATTTAGGTGTTCTTATTATTGAGGTGGTCTTATTATTGAGGTGGTCTTATTATTGAGGTGGTCTTATTATTGAGGTGGTCTTTAAGTTAGGTTTTACTGTATTCATTATTTCCTATCAAATGTCTTAATATGTTAAAAGAAACGGGGATCATCTCCAATAAATGTTATTTGCGAGGGGAATTTTAGTTGGGGAATGGTACCCAAGAGTGGCCCCTAAAATAACCAAATGAGTGCCCTTATGAGCCCCAAACTTTCTTGCCTGTATTTGTCTTTTTACCTTTACTTATTTTTTCTCTTGGATATCATTGTAATTTTCTTTGTGGTAATATTTTTTTTTAAATTGTTGAAAATAGAACTTAACCCTGGAATTAGTTTCTTCATTTACCATACGGAAACTTTTAGATAAAGATATTATATACTTAAAACATTTTTACCAAAGTTTTGTTATTTTCCATACCATCAAGCATTAAATGCTAATTGTTAGTTTGGCTGACATTTGAGAAATATAGTAGAAAACTCATAAATTGCAATGAGTGATGTTTATTTGACATTCATCTACTTTGGGTATACGATTGTTAGGCCAGACATAAAAAACATTTGCTTCCTCCATCGTTCATGTTTAGCCTGCCCAGCTATCTCTGTTAGTGGAGCCCTAGATTGTCACTCAGCCAATCTGGGTTTAATTTGCGGATTAGGCAGTTTATGTCCTCCGCATGTGGAGAAGTTGTCAGCTGCTTGCTGAAGAGCAAGTTTGAACTGGTTGATAATATGACTGAAATATGCACATGCATTTACATGTACAGTCAAACCTGTCTGTAAAGACCACCCATGGGAACAGCAAAATGTGGTCTTTGTTTACAGATGGTCTCTATTAACAGATTAAATATCATTGAAAATGGTCTGATGGGAGATAAAATTGATGGTCTTTGCAGACAGGTTTTGCAATAGTGGTCTTTGTTCGCAGGTGGTCTTAAACACAGGTTTAACTGTATTTGCATATTCACTGTAGGATTTTGGTGAAATTCCAACAAGTTTATGTAAAAATCTTAGTAAAATAAAACATTAAATCTATGAGTATGTTTGTCTAAGGGTTTCAGTGTAGTTGAAAGCGGGACATACTGGAGGTATAGTGGTCGAGGGGTAGAGTGCCTGACCTCTGATCCGAAGGTTGTGAGTTTGATGCAGCCATCGAAGAGGTTGAAACCACACTTTACAATTCTTATGTTGGTGCGAGTACTGGTTGGTAACCCAGAAAGCAGGCACTGAGAGTGATTTATGTATATTTTCAAACTAGCATATTTGACAACCTATTATTGGAATACTTGGTATCATCCGAAATAAATTTAAGGTCCCGATGTAGCTTCTTTTGCATGTCGAATTGAAATGGGCTATTCAAAACCATGTAGTATTCAAAATAAAATTTCGGACCGAATGAACGAGATCCGGCTGTATAATGAACACTTTGTTCATGCTATAATCAGTATATTACCCAACAGCGCCATTTTATCCTTCTCCGAGTCTGGCCCTGGGCGACGGTATCTCCAGTGTTCCAAACTGCAAAACATCACAATATCTGATAAATTATTTATAACGTCAAGTATTTGTAAAATGTAACATGACATATCAATTGATGTTAAATAAACCTGTTTAAAACTAAAAATAGAGAAAGGGTCTGAAACCAAATAAATTGTTTGACATTTGCCTGATGTATGCATGAGTTTTATGTTTTATGATGTTAATGCATGAGTTGTTTTATGATGTGGCATTAAGATAAGGTTCAATCCTCTAAAGTGGTGACATTCCATTAAGGGTCAAATCTGTTATTGCTGATAAAAGATGAAGAAATGAAGAGAAATTTACACCAGAAAATTATAGTGCTAATTTATCATCCTGTTTGGATATGTAAATTGACATCATATGTATGTAGATTGATGTGAAATGATACAAAATTTCACCGACTTTTTTTCCTGAAACAGTTAACTGAATTCTCTACCTCGTTGGTTAAAGTATACAGGATAATTCACCAAATTTAATCTAATAATCTCGCAAGCTTATAAAATCATTATAACATTTTTTTCAGAATTTTCCTTTAGAACTCAACATGAAAATACAGTAAAACTTCACTCAAAGACCACCTCAATAATAAGACCACCTCAGTTTTCCAGTCCATTTTCACTGTTTTGCTCTTCATTCAACCTCAATATTATGACCACCTTAATAAAAACACCAGTTTCAATGGTCCCAAAAGTGGTCTTATTATTGAGGTTTTACTGTAGAATTTTATTTTACTCAATGTAAAATTTGGTGGCATGAAAGGTGTTTGTAATATATTTGACCTACTTACACGTCATTTCTGGCTACTAATTGATTCTGATGTGTATCGGCTAGACAATCTATGATCTGTGATGGTCATTCAATACTGTTTTATTATTTATATAAAGATGTACCATAAACTGTTTTATTTGAATACCAGAAATAGACCGTAAAAGATTGGCCTATGAACAAAAATAAGGCCTGGGATTATACGCCGATACTTATTCTCGGCACTCAAACATCAAATCCTAAAAATTTACTCATATGAGTCTGATAGTGACTTGTATTGAGTGTGAAAAAATGTATGATAATGTTTAATGAGTAATCAGTATTCTTTGTGGTCAATTTTCTTACAGATTTGAGTGTAAAAAATTATAAAGTCTTGAGTGTGGAGTACGACACTCAAACCCAATAATTACTCACATTATTACTATTATGGCTTTAAATTCTAAAATCTGAACTTTTTTATGGCTTTACCATCAATTCTGCTTTCTCATTTCAGCACACAAAGATTGTACTAGTGATCAGTTCAGATGTGCCATGGGATACTGTATAGATAGTTCACTACGCTGTAATGGTCAAATCGATTGTAGCGATAATTCTGATGAGAAAAATTGTGGTAAGTGTGGACAGTGCCCAAGGTATTATTAAATCACTGACTCATGTTATAGATTTTATATATCATAAATGTAACCCTATTTATAGGAACATGAAGATATAATTTTGTTTACAAGCTCACATAGGTTTAAACTACAGGAGATTGCCACCATTTCTCTCCCTTTATCCTTTCTAGAGTTCTCGGCCTTTATCCTTTATAGAGTTCTCTCCCTTTATCCTTTCTAGAGTTCTCTCCCTTTATCGCTTCTATAGTATATATACTTGCTATAAATTTGATCATTTATGTAATTTTATTATACATATGCTATAGAAGGGATAAAGGGAGAGAACTCTAGAAGACATAAAGGGAGAAAACTCTTAACAATCTCCTGTGGTTAAAACCATTATTTACCTTCCTGTTTAAGTCCTGAAAATATTCATACTTTTTACTCCACAATAAGAAGCTACTCATATAATATTAAGTGAGCTGCACGTTACACTGCATTAAATACAAGATTATTGTTTGCCATGACCAATGTCTTTGAGGGGAGACAACTGGTTATCCATCAGCAATTTATCACATATTATATATTATTTTTGTATACATTGTAGGTTTGACATCATGTGGTGTAGCACAGTTCCATTGTATTAGTGGTGAATGTATTGGTAACCAGAAAGTGTGTGATTCATTGAAGGATTGCTCTGATGGTTCAGATGAGGCAAACTGTCGTAAGTTGTTCACTCTATCTCGGATACATACAACTATTTGTTGCAGAATATTTGTGTTTATTATACCCTCCCTTCACAAAGTGACGGCTGTGTAGGAATCCTACACCTTGTCACGTCACATACTATCTATTACTCTCATAAACCACTGCAGATTTCAATGAAATTTCATCCAAACCTAGTTATGCATGACATTGTTGTCAGTGAGTTATTGCCCTTTAATTATAAAAAATATAGAAAATTTCATTTTCGAGTGAACTATGTTTACATCTTTTGGAGGATTTTCATGTAACTTCACACAAATACATTTCACACAGTCTACTGAAAAGCCTACAGCAGTGGGTGGCATCCTTTTCCTATGGAGACAACTAGTTTTTGTTATAATTTGCCTGGGTAAATGTAGACGTGTGCAATTCGGACAATGGGAATTCAGAATGTTTATGTTTAACCAATGGATACTTGATCATACTTTTAATAAACAAATATTAGGGATGAAAATCCCGGGAAAGGAATGAAGTGAAGAAAATTACCACTTTACAGAAATTACGGGTATTGACCAGTCTTACATGTTGTATGCAGAACTCTAGAATTTTTCTTCAAAGACACTTGTCCTGGGCTAATGGAAATGTCAAATTTGACTTGTCCGACATAGGAAGCTAGTTGTCTGAGAACATCGGTCAATTTAGTTACAAATAAACATACACGATGATAGCTCCACAATCTAAAATTAATAATCACATGTATGTGTTTGTGGGATTCTAAGGTTTGACTTACAACTGACCAATTCCTAATGTTGGTTAGCTTAAAAAAAAGACTTGTCCGAGACTAACTCAACTGTTGGTACGCCAATTCAGCATTAGACTAGTCCAGAACCTGGGGCTAGTGGATTTCTAGAGCACTGTGTATGGCTGTTGAAATACTGTAGTGATAATTGTATGTCGTCAATTTACATATCCAAATATAATCTATAAAAAGATGGTTCAAGTGCAAAAGAGGGATTTGATTATCTTTAAGTACGTTTTTTTAGTGGTGCTTACTCATACTTAGAATGGATATTAGGGTATGTCTTCCTACTTGATGTCTTTGTTTGACAAGGTATTTGTGTCAAGATGTGTCATTTTTATAAAACAAAGCGTGCTCAAGTTGTTGACCTTGAAAAGTGCAAGATAATCTCACAAACTCAGATCTATTAAAATGTCTTATTATCTAGTACAAATTATTTAAGTCTTATGCACTTATCAACGTTTTGCCCCAGGGACAGGGATACTCTAGGCATTAGACAGAAGACAATTCCTGATAGGTGGGATTTTGACACACCAAATGATTCAGGGTCCCTGAAAATTGACTTGGATTGGATTTTTAAATAGATCTCAGAAGTGGGGAATTAGTATCTCCCATTTTGAGGATTACGACAAAATGCTTGGCTCTAGGGTGGGAATTAGACCAAAAAAAGACAAATTGTCTAATACCCTTAGGTCTGCCCCTCCCCCTGGGGCAAAACATTGATAGGTGCATTATGTATAGGTGTTTTATATATTAGGTTGCCATCACATATGCTATGCTAAGTGTATTCAAATTTATCCATTTAGTCATATCCGGTATATTTATGACATTTGAGAAAATTTCAGATAAATATCGGTAACTTTTTGATTCATTTTGATGCTAGTAATCCTTAGCATTTATATAGGATTGCTCTTTGCACAAATACGTTTTTTCAAAACTTACCCCACCCACTGCCGACAAAAGAGCCCAAGTACAGTCAGACCTCGTTTTTTCCACAATCTTCTATCTCAATATTTGGTATGGTCCTAAATAAATATCAGGTCCCGATGTATAAGAAGTTATGCAAGTCGAATTGAAATGGGCTATTCGAAACCATATATTATTCGAAATAAAATTTCGGACCCGATGAAATTGAATGAACGAGGTCGAACTATACATGTATCTAAATAGCGTACTGTATGCTTGCTATGCTTAGTATTGGCATCAGATATTATAGCAAATACATACTTAATGGTTCCAATTTTCTTGTTCAGGTTGGGCTGCAAACTGCAATAACAATAATGGTGGTTGTGACCAGCTTTGCCAGCAGACGGCACATGGCGCCAAATGTTCATGTCGCCGTGGTTACCAACTGCTACCAGATCAACATGAATGTGTTGATTTTGATGAGTGTGACTTGCAGAATGTTTGCAGTCAGATTTGTGTGAATACGCCGGGGTCGTTTAGATGTGACTGTAAGGCTGGGTATATCCTGAAACCTGATGGACGGGGTTGTAAAGTCCAAGGTGAGGCATAGGCGTCATATTATTAGAATCTTTCACTGGCTTCCGGTACGGATAGAAATATCCAGTGCGAGGCTCTGTCGAGTTCCCGGGAAAAACAGTTACCCAAGTGCCGGATATTTCCCCTCGCACAGGAAGCAAGTTAAAGATTCTTTTCTTACATACATTTTTAAGAAGAAAAAGGATGAGATTGAATAAAACGACTAAATTTTTTAGAGTTTTTTGCTTATAGTAACATATTATTTTACAAACTCGATCAATCAAGGGAAGGTGTATAATAGTTTTCCAGCACCAGTGTAAAAGCGGGAAATCCCTGTCTGGTATGCAAGAATTATTTTTCCGATGTTTTTCTTGTACAGTTCTAATGCTCTTAAATTGACTTGACAGAAGGCATAATTTGTTATTGATAATTCGATTAATTCATTCTGGACTGTTTGTACAAAATTATATCTATGGGAATCATGGATGTCATCAGTAGAAACAATATCTATACATTATCGGTATAAATGAGTTGCTCCGAAATCGATATGGAATTTGAAATATTTATAAATTTCAAGTTATCTCGTTTGTTTACCGAGTTTCAGTTGCCAGAAATTTTTACGTAATTTATTTTCCGATGTTGTCATTGATTCTCTGTGCAGTGCGCATTTGTGCATGTTATAGTCATAACAGTTGCCTATAGAAACAAAATGGCTGCACCCTGGATATTAAACCTTATTATGAGTTTCAAAAAAAGTGTATAAGTACCAGCATTTCAAACACAGTCTTTTAAATCCTTATTTCTTTATAATATATCAAATATATTGATGAATGTTTATTTACCTTACAGTAAACTCTGGTGAAAAAGCATACTTGATATTTGCCAATCGTGTCGATATACGACGAGTTATGCCCGACATGTCAGAGTATGACAGTATTTTACAAGGTCTAGAGAATGCTATAGCTCTTGACTTTCATCATGAGAAAGGCTATGTATACTGGTCCGATGTGACGCTGGATAAAATCAAGAGAGCCTACTTGAATGGCTCGGGAATAAAGGAAGTTGTGGCGTATGGCCTTGAAAGCCCAGGTAAGATATTCGAAGATGTAAGTTTGGCGGGAGTTCTCGTAATTCTGGGTTATTAATGTGCCGGAAAAAAATTGTTTTCAGTGTCAAAAATTTAGAGCATGTTTAGAAATGTTCAGGACAGTAACAGATGGATATGGCTTTTAACTAACATTCATTTTATAAATGACTTGTAACGAAGCCTTTCATTGGTTTATATTGCGCCAATAAGCTTACCGACAGACATCTTGACGAATTGAAATGCTTGATAGACTCTCAGTAGTTGATTACAAATGACTGAAAAATTTGTCGGATGATGTGATCAGTTGTGAATTTGTAGAAAAATGCCATTCTTTAACAGAGATTGGAATTAGATGACAACATGAAATGGGCTACTTTACATCACCAGATATAAAAATGGGTTTATTTGAAATGCCGTCATACGGTCCCAACAAATTTCCTAATACTTTATGTATGACTTTAAATTCACTCTTTCTGTTTAATTTAAGCAGTATGATTAATCCAATTTTCATGTATTCCATATATGTTCATGTCCACCCACATCTTAGACCAACTTTCTTCAGAACCATTGGTGGTGTTTCTATTGAAGTTTCTCTGTTCTGATTTTACAGGTGGTGTTGCTGTTGATTGGATCCACAATATTTTATTCTGGACGGATTCTGGTACGTCTCGTATAGAAGTGTCTGATCTCGACGGCGCTCATCGTAAAGTTCTTCTGTGGGAGAATCTGGAAAAACCGAGAGCTATAGCTGTACATCCTGGTGAAGGGTGAGTGGCGGGAGAGTTTATATATATAGATACAGTCGGCCCTCGTTCAATCGAATTCATCGGGTCCGAAATTTTATTTCGAATAATATATGGTTTTAAATTGTCCCTCTCAATCTGATGCATCGGGACCTGATATGTATTTTGGATGATACCAAGTATTCGGATAAAAGGTTGTCGGAATAAATGAAGGTCCGACTGTATACCAATTTATTTGCCCTTGAGTAGCGGCCATCTTGGATTTTATCAAAAAAATATATCTGACAAGGCAGTATTGCAGGAGTATTAATCACATTCAGTGATAGCCCTAGTTTTCACTAATACCAACTTAGATATCATATTAAATGTTCAATTTTAGATGCAATGGTTCATGGGCCTGTATTGACAGGCCTACATTTAATGTGGCAGTAAGATAATTTTATGCATAAACATTTTTGAAATTGTAAATGCTTCTAATGTTATAATGTACGATAAAACCTCACTTAAAGACCACCTCAATAATAGGGTCACCTCAAAATTAAGAACACATGTTCAAGCCCATTTTCACTGTTTTGCCCTTTATTCAATCTCAATATTAAGACCACCTCAATAAGAAGACCGGTTTTCAAGGGTCCCAAGGGTGGTCTTATTATTGAGGTTTTACTGTATAACATATACCTAACATTTCAACTGTATTCTTATTATTCAGACATCATTTCTTAGGTGCAAATTTTGTTTGATATAGTGCTATTAAAATATTAATAAAATTGTAGTGTGTACTTTTTTTTCTGTCTTTTACAGATTTATATTTTGGACTGATTGGGGTAGCACTCCGAAGATTGAACGAAGCAGCATGGATGGTCAAGACAGAGTGGTCATTGCCGACACGTCGTTATTCTGGCCAAATGGACTAACCCTTGACTACGCTGCAGAGAAGTTGTATTGGGCCGATGCTAAACATCATGTTATAGAATGTTCCAATTATGACGGTACTCACAGACGGACAGTTATTAATCAAGGTAGGCTCTAGGTCACGCTGTTTTTGTTGTCATAATAGTCCGAACATATGCACTTGATCCTGACATTATGCTGATACTGGATGATCAGGTTCATTTGTCAGAGTATTTCTGTAAAAACGTTTCACAATATTTAATCTGTGTATTGAGGTTAGTATATTTCTGTAAAATTGAATAGCCAGAAAGAACTGGTCTTCTTGTTATCTTGTAAGAATAAGGATGTAAATCCGTAATTTATAATAGCTGTGAATATGTTCATTTTACGAACCACATAAAACATTGTATTTCCATTTCTTGGTTTAAAGTTCATTGATTGATTAGAGTAGTAAGTTTCTTGCCTGCCGCTGTTGCTAGCCTTTCATACTTCTTCTGCAACTCTTCAGTGAATCCATAGAAGTCTGCATCTGACTTCTCTTCATTATGCATGGAACTGATTTTCATATCAGATATCACTGTGGCAAAACATGTATTTTGAAAAAACATAGGCGCAAAACATGCATTTCTCAATAGTTTGTGATATATTTAATGTGTTTGCTGAAATTTCTTTAGTATTTTTATCTTGTTTTTAACAGGATTACCCCACCCATTTGCATTGACATTGTTTGAAGACGAGTTATACTGGACAGACTGGCACACCAAATCCATCAACAAAGCAAACAAATTTACTGGGAATGATGTGGAGACAGTCCGGAATAGATTACATTTTCCTATGGATATACATATATTTCATCATGAGAGACAGCCAGAAGGTTGGTGGTATTTTCTTCTAAGATTTGTGTGGGCTTCTTTTCTTGAGATTCGAAAGAAGCTTAATTCCTATAAATTTTAGGAAATTTTGATGCATTTTAGGAAGAAATTAGAAATTTTATCTCAAACATAATGGAAAGTTTGCAATGAAGTCAAATACATGGTAATAAAATTACTTGATATCAAATGCTTGGTAGACAACTTACTTCTGCAATTATTTCATGCAACCTAAGCATTATTTGAAGTAAGGACTTTAGGACTTCTCTTGTCTAATAGACAACACTTACAAAATTGCGGCGATATTTACATTTTCTACTATATACCTTTAAAGGTACATAATATACTTTGTCATAAATGTGAGAAAATTTGTGGTAATTGCCTTCATACAGATGTACTGTTTAACACTGCATCATCACTGTTCTTACATTATTATACTGATCACTTTCTATGACATCTTCCTGGCTACCAACCAGTACTCGCGACAGATGAAGAGATTGTGAAATTCCTGATCAAATCCCACTCATCGAGGGGCTTGAACTCGCCACATTCAGACCAGGAGTCAGGGCGCTCCACACTTTGACCACTGCGCCTCCCTTGTAAGTGTTTTATGTAAGTTGTAATAACTGGTTTCACAATGGATGTAGAATGAACAAGTTGAGACCAAAAACTGAATTACATTTGTGCCTTACAGAAGTTGTCCCCCTTGTTTATAATATGCTGATGATATTTTTCTTGTAGCTGTGAATCGATGTAATGCTAATCGTGGAGGCTGCAGTCATCTGTGTTTACCAAGTAAGATTGGATATAAATGTGCATGTCCCACTGGTCTTCACTTGAAGAAAGACAAGAAAACTTGTGTCAGAAGTGAGTACACTTTCATTTTTATTTCTTTATAGTGCATTGCAATACATGAGATTGTCAAGAGTTCTTTCCCTTTATTCCTTCTAGAGTTATCCCCCATTATCCTTTATATAGTATACATTTGTATATAGTGCTATATTCATATACTTCAAAAGGCATAAAGGTAGAGAAATCTAGAAGGTATAAAGGGAAAGAACTCTTGACAATTTACTGTGCATTGTACTATGTAAGGATTTTGTTACTCAATAAATTGTTTGTGTAAAAAGTGACTTACACATGTGTTATATATGGTTGTAATGCATTTTTGTAAGAGTATACAAGTAATGTTTGTTTTTTTGGTGTGTTTTTTTCACATTTATTTATAAATATCTTATAAGACAGATACAAAATAATTAAGAAGTTAATCAAGTTTATTTTTTCTCTAGATGTAACAGCTATTAAATTAGATTTGGACAAGTGAAGATTTTCATACAAGATTTTCAGGTTAATGTGTCCGTGGACTAGCTGACATTTTTTTGTATTTCCTCACCAATGAGGGGTATAAATGACTACAGAATTGATGTATTATCTTAGTCCTATTAATTTCAATAAAGTTACTGTAGAGAATATACTTGTCAATCAATTATTCAATTCTACACCTCATACTTAAAACCTGCACTAAAATACTTATTTTCAGATATTGAGTCATTCATGTTATTCACAACCCGTTCAGATGTAAGAAGGATAACTCTTGGTACACCAGATCAGTCAGATGTAGTTATTCCCCTTAGTAATACAGTCAGCACTATGTCGGTAGACTTTGATGATTCTACAGACACCATTTACTGGACAGACAGTGGGACAAATGCTATCAGTGCAGCCAAGTGGGATGGCAGAGAAGAAAGGGTTAGAGACATTAAATACAGTAAAACCTTTCTGAAAGACCACCTTAAAATTTTGAAGTAGTAAAAATATTTTTATCTAAACTTGTCGCCATTTTTGTGAGAATTATCATATAACATCATTGTCAGGAGTTCTTTTTCCTTTAACCTTTCTATAGTAGATGTATATATAGTGCAAAGAGTCTAACACTTCACACCTGACCTTTTTCCGATATATTCAAAATACACATATACTAAAGAAGAGACAAATGGAGAGAACTCTAGAAGGAATAAAGGGAGAGCACTCATGAAAATCTCCTTTGTATAAATCAGGAACTATGTACTTACTTTTTGATGAGAGGTGTCTGTACTCAAAGGTTTTTTTCTGGCAGATATCTAGAAATCAGAGTAACATTAAGTAGATTATATCTGGAGTCAAATACCACAGTTTTTCAATTTGAAGAGTGCTTCTTTCTTTATTTGCTTTCATCCCTTATTTTCTCTCAATCATGAGTATACTTGTCTAGTATGTCTGCTAATTATTGACAGGTGGTTGTTGGTTCGAGTGTAGGAAGTCCTGCTGGTTTGGCTGTGGACTGGGCCACCAGGAAGTTATACTGGACGGATTCAGAGATGGGGCGTATTGAAGTTTCGAACCTAGATGGCTCTATGAGAGGTGTATTAATCTGGTCTGGCTTACAGAAACCTAGGGATATTGTTGTAGATCCTATATCTGGGTAGGTCAATCAAATGTTCACCAATCTAATGATTAACGACAGTATACTGGCATCTCAACAAAATCAACATATTTTTTTAACTGTAATTTTAGAACATATTCTTTAATACCTTCTAGTGAAGAAATCTCGGAATAACTTCATGTAATATTGAACTAATTCATTTTTCATTCTTTGTTTACATGGGCATGAAATATTCTGTTTGTTTACATCTAAATTTGTGTGTTAATGCTTCACGCACCAGTAACCTGTCCTGCTCTATATGATCCATGGAAAGATGACTACATTGTACTATTTTTATTGTCATCTTATTTATTACGAATGTTGATGAAGCCTGACAAACCCAAGCTACTCCATCCATTGGTATTTCTTTCGTTAATGGTATTTGAGATGTGTTAATTTTCGATAACAATGCTCATGATCATTCAACTTTTACATAAAAAATACAGGTTTATTTACTTTAATTGTGATAAATTATTGAGATACATAAAAGTTTAAGTCGACTGTATGCTGTACATTACTGAAAACAGTTGAAAATTGGCATGAAATTGCAACAAAACAAATTTTTGAAGTAAATAATCTATAAATATGTTTGTTTTTCCAGATACATGTTTTGGACCGACTGGGATAAACCGTCAAGGATAGAGAGAGCAGGTATGGACGGGAAAGGTCAGAAAACATTGATCAAGTCAAATCTTACACATCCTAATGGATTGACCATCGATTATAAAGGTTCTCCTCGGTTGTACTGGATAGATACGGGCAGCTTGTCATTGGAATCATGCACTCTGGATGGCAATGATAAAAAGGTACATTTTTCTTATCATTATCTTACCCAATTTCTCAATCTCCTTTGTTACGCTGTCTAAGCAGTAAAGGATTAAATGTGACCTTTCTTTAATAAAATGCAAGGCAGTCAATTGTAAACAAATGGTCATTAAACAAAATATTTTTAATCGTTTTTTAGAAATAGCTGAAGAAATATTTTATTCAGAGGTATTAAAATATCTCATTATCTCAAATTCATCTCTAATGGTATAATATTACACACTGACCTTCTAACATACTGTTATTACTGATTAGGCTAACATATCGATACATAAACTGATGCATACTTTGTATTGATAGGTTGTGTTTACTTTGACCGATCCTCGGCCATTTGGTTTTACAATATTTGGGGATAATATGTACTGGGCTGATTGGCTGACAAAGAAAATCATGCGATCAGATCGTGATGGTAGAAATCAAGTTACCCTACAAAGCAACATGGTGAATGTTATGGACCTTACGGTGTTCCATAGAAAACGTCCCGACAGTAAGTTATCTCCCTTTATAAATTATAGTGTTGGTTTTTTTTGGGTTTAATGCCGTTTCTCAACAGTATTTCAATTATATACACCGGTCAGTTGAACTAACCAGTGCTCCTGGCTTGCCAAACCGGTACAAAGCTGCTCCTTTGCTGACAACTGACAACTCCACTATAATCAGAATTCAGAGGTGGAAATCAAATGACTTGGGATGCATTATCTTCAGTCAAGTTGTCATGGAAGAACATATGCCTTGCTCAGGGTTCGAACCCATGACCTCTAGATTAGCAGGCTCTACCAACAGAGCTAACCGGGTGGGCTACAATGAGTATTCTGTGACAATTCAGTATACCTTGCTAGTTTCCAAATTGTGTGAAGTCTCTAGGAATGGAATGTATTATTCTGTATATATGAAGATAATAAATTTAAAAAAACTAATGTTTAAATATTCTTAGGAGTGTTCTGCATGTTATAGTTTCGTATTACAGTTTCAGATATCCTTACTGATGCTTTGCTTGCATGATGTTAGATTCAAAAGGTCATATTATAGTGTAACTGACTGTAATGAAATGTTTTTTCGACACTGCTTAGTGTATGGTATGCTGTAATTTTGTTTTCCAATCATTTTTCAGTCTCTACAATGTGCCAGGAAAACAACGGACAATGTAGTCACCTATGTTTGCCCGCACCGTTACCCTGGGGTCATACATGTGCCTGTCCTACTGGTATCTTGTTGAATGATGATGAACGGACATGTAACACAGGTGAGAAATTAAAACCGCCGTATTTGGTGGTACAGTAAAACCTCAATAATAAGACCACCCTTGGGACCATTGAAAACTGGTCTTCTTATTGAGGTGGTCTTAATATTGAGGTTGAATAATGAACAAAAAAATTTTGGTATTCTTTTTGGTCCATTTTCTTTGAGGTTTTATGGTAATTATGAGATATGGGTTATGGTTATTGGGTTTGAGTGCCACACTTCACACTCGGACTTAATAATTAGTCCCAGATCTCAAATTTCACTCAAATCTCTAAGAAAATTTGCTGCCAATTTTCTCATACTTACGGCTTAGTATATTTTGATGAAAATCATGGCTGTCTACTTTTAATATACTGAACGTTTTCACATTCCATCAGGAACACATATTTTGTTTAACTTGCATGTATACTGTAGCATGATTTCTCATCATGTTTCAACTGGGTAGTTAATTTCGTGAATAAATTGAATAATGTGCTGAATTTTCATTTCAGAGATGAATAATTTCTTGATATTTGCCCAGCGTACAGATATAAGGAAGATATCTCTAGATGTGGACTACTTCGCTGACGTGGCTCTTCCCATTACTTCCTTGAAGAATGCAATTGCATTAAGTGTAGATAGAGTTGAAGGTAAGGAATTGGTGTTTTGATTTACAGATAATCTGGGGAGAAAATGTTGGCATCTTATAAAATCATACAGTAGTCTGTAGGAAAATATTGTTAGGAAAACCCCCAGCCATAATTTCTTACACTGTATAAAGTAGTTTGTTTTGATTTGTATCGTGTACATTATTCCATTCCAAAAAAATATATATAAACATGATGCAGTGTGAACAGATATATTGAGATATCAAAAGTTTTCATGAATATAATTAATGTATTGAATTTAAAATGTATTGAGCACAGACTACGGAAGTTGGTGCACTTCTGTATTTACATCAACATAAAAATATAATTTGCTATCTAATCAATGTAATACAGTAAAACTTCAATAATAAGACCACTGTGGAGACACTTGGAAACTGGTCTGCTTATTGAGGTGGTCTTAATATAAAAGTTGAATAAAGAGCAAATAAGTGAAAATGAACTTGAAAATTGTGTTCTTAATTTTGAGGTGGTCTTGTTATTGAGGTGGTTTTTATGTGAGGTTTTACTGTATTTTGTTGCAATTGTTGCTCTCAATATTGAGCCTAAATGAGGTGGTCTTTTAGACAGATTTTACTGTATACTGAATAGCTTAAATTTTCACTAAGTTACAATAACAGTCTGAAATGATATCAAGGAGTGTTTATATTATTTTTGTAGGTAAGGTATACTGGACAGATACTGTGCTAGACAAAATCCAGCGAGCCAATTTGAATGGTTCCAATGTTGAGACGGTGATCACTAATGGACTAGATACACCTGATGGTATGGCGATTGATGAAGTTGGTAGAAAAATCTATTGGACCGATACAGGTTGGTAACTCTATAGATAGTTTTAAATAGATTTTTCCTTCACAGTGCTTTTATATTACATGTATGCCAGTGCTGGATTAACTGGATTGTGATGAAAATGTTATGGTTATTTGAGTCGGGCTGAGTCTGCTTTCTGGAAAAAACAGTACTGGTGTTTTAGACCATAATTTAACAAGTGCTTGGCATAATCCCACATACCCATGAAAAGGGGTCTGAGTGGGAATTTTTGTAGGGGTCTTAGTGTTGGGGATTTAGGAGTCTTGAGTGGGAATTTTTTAGGGGTCTTAGTGGGGGGGATTTAAGATTATGAGTGGGAATTTTTAGGGGTCTAAGTGGGGGGGATTTAGGAGTCTCGAGTGGGAATTGTTTTAGGGGTCTTAGTGGGGGGGTTACAAGTCTGAGTGGGTTTTTTAGGGGTCTTAGTGGGGGGGTTACAAGTGGTTTTATTAGGAGTCTGAGTGGGAATTTTTAGTGGTGTAATATTAGTAAACACTAGTACATGTATGACCATGAAAAATAATTATAAATAATAATTACTTACCTACCCACCTAAATTTTGCTGGATAAGGTTATGCCAAAAAAGTGGTTGTGACCATGACCTTTTAGGGGTTTGAACCCACGACCTCAGAACACCATCTCCACTACACTACCATCCCCCTTCATTTTCCATTCTGGAGCATCGAAACAGTTACATTTGGAAACTTTCAAAATAAGATTATTCTCAATTGCTTTGCTAATTCTTTCACCAGTAGCTAAGTGGAAACTGCCATGCAATGATGTCTGAAAAGAATCTCATAGGGGGTGATTATTTGAATTTTATGGCCCTGATTTATGAATATTTGATATGAGAATGAGTGTATAAAGTTTACTCTATTTGAAATTTCAGGACTCAATCGTATAGAAGTATCCAATATTGATGGTTCAATGAGGAGAGTGTTGATCTGGGAGAAATTAGACAAACCAAGGGCTATAACTCTACTCTATGACGAAAGGTAAGTCTGCCAGTATGCTTATCATTCATACACTTCAAGGAAACTGCTTGAATTTCATACACATATTCTGCATTCGAATGTGGGTCATTTTTTTACAGTTTGTATGTGCGTAGATTATAGGAAATGATTGTTTTATCCTGTAATTGTGTAGTTTGTGTTTAAGCATCGGTCTTGAGAAATAAATGGATCCAATATATCTCAAATGTTTTCATAAATTCCTCAGCTTTGTCGGTTCATTTTCCTCCATCCATACTATCAACCTACAATTCTCTATTTCTTTACTTTTTTATTTCTAAACGTTGCCTTACTATTATACATAATAAACATACAGTCGGATCTTGTTTAGTCGACAACAATCTATCCGAATACTTGGTATCATCCGAAATAAATATCAGGTCCCGATGTATCTTCTTAGGCACGTCAATTGACTTCGAAACTATGTATCGCTCGAAATAAGATTTGGGACCTGATGAATTTAAATGAACGTGGTCCAACTGTACAAAAATTTGTTGAAATTAAATATTCTTGTAATATATCTGGTTGATAATTTGTCATATGCTTGTTTATATTATTGTTTCATACAGATATTTATTCTGGACTGATTGGGGGAAGGAACCAAAGATAGAGAGATCAGAATTGGATGGAAACAATCGTCGTGTTATTGTTTCTGAGAACATCATATGGCCGAATGGTCTTACAATAGACAAACAGACTTCTAGAATCATGTGGGCTGATGCAAGAACTGAGGTATGTGATTATTTACATGAATACAAGATTACCTGCCCCTAGCCCGATTTGGTTGGGAGTCTCCCGATTCAGAACACAAACCTGCCTTTCCCTAGCATTTAAAGAATCTGATTTGAAGAAATTTCCGAATTATGTGTTTTGAAAATCTAGCGTAATGTCAGCGATGTGCACTTGGCATAAACACATCATAAAAATGTTGGGAAACATACTTTCTCCTTGTATTGTATATATAATTTATTTTGTACTTATATTGAAAAAGTTCCGTCCAGTTAGCTTTGGTTAGCATCAAACCACAGATGAGTTGTATAATCTCCGTGAAAATTATCTTAATTCATAAAATAGTAAGTACGCATAATAAGTCAGTGGATATACTTTGCAGATGAAATTTTACATGTTTACGAAGGTTGATCCAGAAATTATGTGATCTTTTGTAATAAATAAAACATTTTTGTGCATAGAACATTGAAATTTCATATACAGTACAGTGTAACCTCCCAAAACCGGACCCTCTATAAACCGGAATACTCCCGAAACCGGATTTTTTTTGCGGTCCCGATTTTTTTTGTTCTATTTCTATTGTATTAAAACACTCTGAAAACCTGAACCTCTGAACTCCGGAAACCAGACGAAAATTCAACATAATTTGGTTCCATTTCTATATAATTTCACCTCTGAAAACCGGAACGACTATCGGTAGCACGTGTCATCATAAATCGACTTGCAATCTGTTGTTGACACCTTGTGTATTCCGTTCTGATATTATTATTAACAGTTTGACAGGTTGATTTACATCGATAGGCGGTGGCGCGTTTTAACTACACCAGTGTGAAAATCACATATTCTTACGGACGTCGGGTCTGATTAATTACACTACTCTGACTGACCGTTAATCCGTTGATTATGGTTATGATTGGATTATTATTGAATACGTAGTCCTAAATGGGTAATTATTAAAGATCAAAGAGAGAAATATCGAGTTTGAACTACAGATGTAGCTTGTTTCAAATATACGATATCGTGTGAAAACATAAACATAAAATGTTGTCCAAAAGCATTAATTATCACTTTAAGAGTCATTCTTTTCTTCTTAAATAAAGAAATATCATGTGGTCACAATGTAAAATTGACAGATGTGCATTTTTTCAATGAAATAATGCCTGAACCTAGGTAAGAGTATGAAATGGTATCAAAATGACAAAACCCTCTATAAACCGGAAACCTCTGTAAACCGGAATTTTCAACAGGTCCCGAAGGAGTCCGGTTTAGGGAGGTTACACTGTACATGTAACATATCAGATACAAGACGAGAAAATTTCGCAGCAATACATACACAAGACGCTTTAGTACAACGCATTGAAAATACATGGGTGAACACTACCGGCGCTGTCCATCAAAGTCAATGACATTGCCTTTAAAAATCGTCAAATTCTTTCGAAGTATTTTCCTGTGAGAAGACGTTATGTAAATGTTTTACAAGAGAAATATACCTTGTATGATGTCTTGTATTTACAGAGGATAGAGTCAGCAGATTTAAATGGAGGTGATCGTAAGATAATTGTGTACAAAGTTGCCCATCCATACAATTTGGCGGTATCTGGTAATCTTATTTATTGGACTGATTGGCAGAAGACTGCAGTCTACAGCGCTAAAAAGGATGGCTCGTCTCCCAATCAACATAAGGAGGTGCTCCCTAAGTTGGCTGGCATCATGGATATACATGCTGTGCATATGAATGATAAAGGTAGACAGTCAGTGGATTGATATTGTTTATTGCTGCTCAATGATATGCATTTTGTGGGATTTTTTTTCTTTTAAGTTTAATGGGAAACTTTTTGTGTAAATATGGGTTTTATGTCCGCCCTGCAGTTTTTGAATCATATGGAGACAATGTTTACTTAACTGTTTTTAACAACATTGGTCGGACCTCAATTGTATTCGCCAACCTTCAATCCAAATACTTGGTATCATCCGAAATTAATATCAGGTCCCAATGTATCTTCTTAGGAACGTGGAATCGAAAAAGCTACTCGAAACCATGTATTATTCCTACTAAAATTTGGGACCCGTTGAATTTGAATGAACTGTAGTTTAAGTTCAATGTAACCTGTGCTAACTGTGAGTTTTCCTGAATGTTTATAAAGTTCTGTTCTGTTTTTACAGTTAATTTGAAGATGGACAAATGTCGTAAGAGGAATGGAGGATGCAGTCATTTATGTTTACCTAACCGGCGAGGTGTCACATGTTCCTGTCCATCTGGTCTACAGCTACAATCTGATAGTGTTACATGTGAAGATAGTACGTTATTGCTAAAATTCTGTTACTATTTTGCTGACCAATTTTTATGTTGAACTTGCATATTGTAATCATATTTTGAGATTCTCAATCATGGAAAATTGTCTATTAATGTTATAAGAAGTAACAGTTTTGATACTCTTGTAGCGTTAATTTAATAGGGAGGGCAGTGGTCGAGGGGTAGAGTGACTGACTCCTGATCTGAGTGTCGTGAGCTCAAGCCCCGCAATGAGCTGGGTTTTATCATGATCTTCAAAATCCCTAAATGTGGCGCGAGTATTGGTTAGTAGCCAGGAAGCGGTCATTGAGAGTTATACTAATAAGTTGTAAAAACTGGTTTGACAATCGATGTAAAAAAATAAGTTTATATGTCTGAGTTTCAGTATTAAAATGTTTGTGAATAAAGCCCCTGGTAACAACAGTGATTAGTGAACAGCCATAAAAATGTATGCCCATTGATAATAAGATATTGAAATGTTCCATGTCGTTTTTTCAGTGCCTGAAGAGTATATATTATTTGCTAGTCGGGAAAGTATCAGAAGAATATCGCTAGATTTACCAGACATGACCGATGTGTATCTACCGTTACAAGATTTACATAACATTATTGCTATAGATTATGATTATGCTGACAACAAAATTTACTATACTGATGTTCAACTGGATGTTATCAGGTAACTGAATACATTTTTATACAATTAAACTAATGTATATCGGGTCTGGCCCCAGTTGTCCGAAGCCTCACAATCTGAGCTAAATCTCAGCTCAAATATTGTCTCAAATCATTGAGATTTTTCTCAGCTGAGACTGGACTCAAATTTGGTATCAAAAAATATAACAATTGAGATTGAGATATATTCTCAAAAATAATTCCAAGAGATGCAATTTGAGATTTGTCTCAAGACTCTGATTTGAGTCAAATCTCAATATTGTGTCTGAATATAGGCCACCGTTCATTTAAAGAAAAAAATATTGAGTTCAAAGATCAACTTTAGGGGTTCAAGTGTATTAGTCTATAAAATATATGTAAAGAAACCCCTCAAAATATGATAACAATAGTGTATGATACATGGCAATTTCTTTCCAATTATTCTATAAAATATTACAGCTTTAATATCTATAATGCCCATTATAGAATATTAAATAATTGTCATTTGCTGATTTCGATGTAAAAACAGATTTATTATTCACTAGTTGTTTGTACCACTTTCAAAAGAATCATCACATCTAAATTTTTGTAATATTTTTTCAGACGTGCTGATTTAAATGGGTCAAACATCGAGACCATTATTAATACGAGGCTGAATACAACAGATGGTGTTGCTGTTGATTGGATAGGAAAGAACTTATATTGGACGGATACTGGCACAGATGTAATTGAGGTTGCCAAATTGTCCGGTCAATATCGCCGTGTCCTCATCAAAGACGACCTTGACCAACCTCGAGCTATTGCTGTACATCCGCAGAAAGGGTAAACAAATTTGCTTATACAGTTCTGTTTCTCCAGAGTGGCCCTCTCTTGAGGAACAACCTCTCTACAACTGGATTTTCAATTTTAGCGTAGTATAATGTTCAACCTCTCTATTGCACCAACCTCTCAACAATGACTGCAATTGGCTCTCCCAAAGTGTGTTGCTCTAGAGATGGATTGCAATGTATAGATGTCAGTTTGCTTGTCTTATATGTTCTATGAATATGTTAGCTATTTGTCTATGTTATTCTTTTAGTTTATACTTATTATGCCTTAAATATACTTGAAAACGCAACTATTTAACTAGGCGTCATTTTGTAATACCAACTGTCAAAAGCGTGTTACAGTTATCTATCTATGTGTTAATTCTTGTTCAAATTTTATTAAACTCCAGACCAATTATTTTTAATTGGGAAAACTGTCCAGAAATTTCAGCAAAATTTTAAGAATATAATTGCTGGATGCAGTGATTAATCAATCAACAATTGCTATATATATTAACTTCCTGTGAGAGAAAAGTCTATAACTATGTCAATTTTTGGCTTACGGTAATTGGACCAGAACTTTTTCTTCAGATTTATTGCGAATTTTTTACATTCAAATTGAGAAAAATAGAAAAAACTGCTGAAAATAACCTCTGCAATACTAAAGTGTGTTATAAAAAATCAAAGTCATTCTCTCTTTTTCAAAGTTTAAAAATTGTTCTCAAAATTAACATGATTGTAAACAATTGTTCAGTGTGTGTTTCTGCCTATTTCAGATATCTTTATTGGACAGATTGGGGGTACAGACCGAGAATAGAGAGAGCCTATATGGATGGTACAAATAGAAAAATCATTATCAATTCTAATCTAGGTATGATAACTTTTTACTGTTGTGCCTATGGATGAATGAATTTAGATGATACTTTAAAGCATTTCACTCCAGGGAAAAAGTATATTTTAACATTTCACTCCAGGGAAAAAGTATATTTTAACATTTCACTCCAGGGAAAAAGTATATTTTAACATTTCACTCCAGGGAAAAAGTACTTTTTAACATTTCACTCCAGGGAAAAAGTATATTTTAACATTTCACTCCTGGGAAAAAGTACTTTTTAACATTACACTCCAGGGAAAAAGTATATTTTAACATTTCACTCCAGGGAAAAAGTATATTTTAACATTTCACTCCAGGGAAAAAGTATATTTTAACATTTCACTCCAGGGAAAAAGTACTTTTTAACATTTCACTCCAGGGAAAAAGTACTTTTTAACATTTCACTCCAGGGAAAAAGTACTTTTTAACATTTCACTCCAGGGAAAAAATCCTTTATAATTTGAGTGCAGTATGCATATTGAATATAATGGCAATTCTTGGGGAAATATGCGTACACTTTGATTCCGTACTTATACTGTTCTAACTCATTGTTGAAATACAGTAAAACCTCTATAATCAGACCACCCTTGGGATGTTTGAAAACTGGTCTTCTTATTGAGGTGGTCCTTATATTGAGGTTGAATAAAGAGCAAAACAGTTAAAATGGACTTGAAAAGTTGTGTTCTTAATGTTGAGATGGTCCTATTATTGAGGTGGTCTTTAAAAGCAGTTTTATGGTAGTATACTAATGATTGTGACTTTCATATTTTTCAGGATTTCCAAACGGTTTATCCATTGATTACGTATCAGACAGATTATACTGGGTTGATGCTAAACTGGATAAGATTGAGACTTCAACATTGGATGGCAACTACAGGGTGACGTTGATACAAAATGTACCCCACCCATTCGGATTGACAGTGGTAAGTGTTAACACTTTTCATGAGTACATTGTAATAAGCTTTAAACTATAAGATAGAAATAGTTCTAGTTTGACGTCAGTAACTGTGTTAAATATGTTTTTCAACTGATTCAACGTGTGCAATCGAAAGGTTTGGAAGTTTTTACATTCGCGCAAGAAAATTTAGGTATTTGTTCTGTTGATATAAAATAATCACCAGTATCTACAGGTCAACGAGTTTTACATGTAGAGCAAAATATACTTGTAAATAATAGTCAGATTGTGCTCTTTCGATAAATTTTATATTATAAATTTTTAATAATAAAACTTAGATTTAAAAAAAATATTTGATAGCCAGTTGAACTTGCTTAGAACTTTTTGTTAAGTGAAAACTTTTTTCGTGAAATCGGGGTCTATCTTGGTCTACGTTAATACTAATGAGGTGGTCTTGATATCGGAAGTATTCTTTATGTGAGGTTTTACACTATATGTTTATATTACAGTATGGAAGCCATGTATACTGGACTGATTGGCAGTCTCAACAAATAGAACGTGCGGATAAATCGACGGGGAAGAACAGGGAAACAATCAAACAGTTATTTGTTGGACTGATGGACATAGAAGTGGTCACTCCACATAGACAGACTGGTAAGTGTAACATTTACTGTCCTTGTCCTGATAGTGTGGAAATATTGGACTTTTCAAAATAAATTAAATGTATTTTATTTACAGATAGTATTCCGTATTTCCTCGCCCATAAGTCTATCTCGACCATAAGTCGAGGGGT